>VXAV01003390.1:51851-61875 GCA_013399715.1 Alectura lathami
AAGAGATCAGAGAGCACTCAGACAAACCACTGCTCTAAGTGTAACCTGCAGGAGTTATAACCCTTCCTAGCCAGGCAGCAATAGGCAGCCATAGGTTGCAACGCCTTAAATCTGCACAGACATCTGTCCACATTCTGGTTAAAGCAGGTAAGCAGGACAATTGCCTGGGATAAGTATTTGGCTATCCAAGGCAAAAGCATGCATCAGAGCCAAGGGTGAGAGAAACTAACAGGACAGGGCCCCAGGCAAAGGATGAGGCTGACACTGTCAATTCATTGACAAGGCACAAATATTCTTAGACTATGAACCTGATGAGATCTCAATATTTAATCACTGCTACACCGCTGTGCATTAAAGACCAGCAGTATGAAGGTGCTTTTGGCCTCTCCTATCTCAATTATGGATACTCATTTACCCCATGTTGTTTTATAGCTGATAATAAATTGTAACATGCTAGTCACCTCACAGGTAAAGTTGTTTCCTAAACAGTCTGAAAGAAGTGAACTAAGATGTTATAGGAGCTCTATGAATCCCTGACAGCTTTTAAGACAAAGTAAGGGAGGAAAAGAGAAGGGAAAATATCCTTTACACCCCTATTCCCCCTCTCTACCTTCCCACACCTGGGGTACGCAAAACCAAATCCCCCTGGACAGGTCTTGGCAAGCCTGTTTTCAATCTGTCTCACACTTCCCCTGAGGAAAATTGAGGAGACGAATGGGGGGAGGGAGCGAGGTTACTCGATGCTCTCTATGCTGAGATTTTATTTGTTTTTGGTTTTTTTTTTTCCACTGTAGAATGGAAACTAACCAAAAGATCTAAATTTAACATCCTTTTTCAAACTCAGGCCACTTAGTACTATCAAGCGGTCTCTTACAAAGGAAGCCAGTGCTTTTCAGGGGTAGTACCCTACCTCCGCAAAAATGAAGAAGTCAGTTAACACAACTAGCTAAGTAATACCTATTTGCATTTAATATTCAAAACCAAAATACGCCCATTTTAACAGTTGGTTTTTTTCCTCTCCAATCTATAGAACCTAGTCACATCAAATAACCTAAAAATGCAGGACCCCAAAGACAAAGACAGCAATGCAGCTGCTAAGCATTTGTCTCACAGCAGCACCCAGGTTATAAATCCTGTGTGTTCTGCGTTCTACACTCCTCATGGAGATTATTTGTACATATGACATGTAAAAATAAACCTGGATGAAAAGGGAGGGGAAAGTAAGTTGCAGGAGGAGCCTTCTCTCCCAGCCACACACACACATTCCAATATGCTCTGCAGAGGAAAGTCTTCTGAACCAAAATATATTTCAGCTTTAGAAGGGGGAGAATTAGTAGGGGGAAGCGCAATTCAGAATGGGAACAGATAGAAGATTTAGCTATATCACAGCTTTTGCCTTGGTTAATTGTGAATGAAACACGAGATGTTTGTATTAACAGAGAAACATCTTGGATCTTTTTTCTTTTTCTTTTTTTTTTTTTTTTCCCCTAGAAATATTCAGTTCATCTAGTGGGAAACATACATATTTATTGGTCTGTTCAGTAGAGTAGGAAACAAAAAGCCCATTCCTCTGTTTTCCAGCAGTCAAAGGGAACTTCAGTGCTTTTAAAATAGAAAACCCATTAGCTATGGGAAAAGGCAAGAGCTCATATCAAGCTGCAAACAGGAACGCTTAAGCACAAGGCATTCAGGCGATGGAAATGTATTCAGAGCGTTTAGCGCACAGGATTAATCGAATTATAATTTAATCATCTGATCAAACACTAATTAGCATAATCACTTGAGGGGAAAAGCTGCTAGAGGAACAGACGAAGGAACACCTTGGGCACCCAGCACATTTTAATGACGCAAGATCATGCACAGATTTATCTTTTTCCTCCATAAAATGCAATGGCAATTGTGGTTTGCTGTGCTGAAGAAGCAGTTTAAATACTCCAGTCTTCGATTATGTACAGTTTTCCAGCATGGAAGACATTGAAGCTGGATCTGTGAACTATAGCTTATTCAGATGCAATGAAGATCTCTAAAACCCCAGAAAAGTTCCACTGTTCTGATTTGCCAGATGAAGACTTGAGCATGAGCACAGGCACGCATTTTAGCCAACAGTGTTTCCATTGTAATCATCCCTTGCTGTCTCCCTCAAGAGTCTCCCACATGAATGTTTAACTATAGATCACTTAGACGACCTTCAGGGATACAGCAAATTATTAGTGTCCTTTTACAAACTGCATTTGAAGTAATTAGTCTAAATCAGCACTACCGGTTTTTTAGCTTACAGTGGGGGAGAACGGGAAAAGAAGAGATATTAAGAAAACTGTTCCACCTAATATTACTTAGGTTTCCTGGTAAAATCACGTCACTATTCAGCAGCAGAAATCTAATCACATTCTGATGTGAACCCAAACAATCGAACGACACTTGTGCCTGGAGAGTGAGTAGGAGAAGAGGTGCAAGCACAGAAGAAGCCAGGAACATTGTGTGGGAAGGAGCAAGTGAAGAAACAGAATGTTGGTGGAAAAGGATCTTAGGAGGTGTCTTTCGCTTGAATATTTACACAAAGTAATTGATTTATTTTTTTAAAATAACCATTTATCTTTTCAAATAGGATTTTTTTTTCTGGACACTAAAAATATTTAAACATGATGAACTGCAACATTTATAGAATAAAGTTGGACTTGAAGAAAGTTTCATTCAATATTGTATAAGAAATCAAAATGACGAGCTGCTTACCTACATTTTAAAGATGCTAGATCATAAAAGCTCAGCTGTGAATTAATTTAAATTGACATTATGGCTCTTACAGAGCTATACTAATAATCCTTTAGCCTTCTAAGAATGACTGTACAGTAATAAAACAAGGTAACCAATTACAGCACAGGGCCAGTTTTCCCCAGGATTTCTCAATATTGGGTACCTTGTTATGCGCAATCAGTGTGCATAGCCTGGAAACTCTCACAAGGGTAGGATGTGGCTTTCCACTGCAGGTGACATTCCCAAAAAAACAGCCCAGCAGCATAGAGCTATATCAACAGTATATCACTCTAAGGCATTGTCACACTTTTAATAAAAAATGTGATTGATAGATGAATTAATAAAGGGAAATAAATTAGTTTCTCACTAGCATAAATGTAAAACAACCATCCTGCAAGCATCCCCAGCTCAAAGATGGAGATTATAACGCAGCATACGTTGAGTCCATTTAATTCAAAAGTAATGTTATTTTTAAAATATCTTCAGCCATTTTACTCTCTAGCATGTATTTTCTAAGCCGTAACTTACAAATCCAGGAGATTCTGCCTCATCTCCCAAAAAAAAACCCTACAAAACAAAACAAAACAAAAACAATACAACACAGAGCTCATAACACTACTTGAGACTGTGCCATGGTCAGAGATAGGATGGCACACAAGACAAAAACCATAACCTGTTTTAGGGAGAAGGTTTAGTGCTAGACTTGTAGTGTTAGTGGACAGTTGGACTTGATTACCTTAAAGGCCTTTTCCAACTTAAATGACTCCGTGATCTCCCTAAACCCCTTCCTAATCTTTCCTCTTACTGCCCTCTGAGAAGGCAGCAGTTCTGAGCAAAGTGGCAGCATCTCCTGATGGAGTCAGTAGCGTAGCTCCCCATTTCTTCCACTTTCCAACCTCATGAAAGTACCAGCCCTGTGCCATGTCATAATTCTTTCAGGTTCTACTAGCTAGCCATTTAATACATACTAATTGTTTTAAATTAAATTCTCCAAGCACAAGGTCAAATGCACTGGCTTCCAGAAATGCTAGAGCTAAGGTACTCAGCCAGTCTTAATCCCCTTCTCCAATGTGTGTTCACAGCAGGGACTGAAAGCAGTAGGGATGATGTGGGGAATGAGTAACTGCATTATATAGTAGTAAAACACATTATTTTGTCTTTGAACATGGCTGAGAAACAAACATTATGTGCCGATATAAAAAAGTTCTCAAAACTTCACAAAATTAGGTAGCAGTCAAACCACTATTATGGAGCTAGGGAAAATATTTTTTAAAACTCATTAGATCCTTTTGTAATTACTAAAAATCAGCATTATTCTGTTGCATAGGAATGTATTTTGAGACGTGATAGGAATGCTGTAATTGCTTTTATCCACTAGGGACTAACTTTTAAACATAATAATTTTGCACTGAACTAGTTACAGTGTCTTCAGATGGGCATTTCTTTTCCTCTGCATTGCCTTCACATGTGCCACCAGTTGGGATATACAAACAGGCCTCTGCCTCTGTCACCAGTGAAGCAAATGCAGCTTGAATACATGTAGTGCTTTAGCAAGACAGTCATACCTCTCCAAAGCTGCACTGTTCCACATTAACATGCTAGCTAAAGATGAAAAACAAGGAAGAAAGGAAGGAGACTGGGATAGATGGAGGAAGGCTAAAACACAAGGCCTCAGGAAAACAAACAATCAAACAAATCCTCATTCCCTACTTCGGGCTGTGGTCCCACCACATCTGTGTGGTCTTCCTCAGGATGCAGTGCCCGCAGAACCCCGCAGCCAGGGAGGGTCCCAGGAGCAGGGGCTGTGTCTGGGCACATGTGCAAAGCAGGCCCCCTTGTGCCAAACCTGCCAGTTGTGGCTTCCAAAAGCGGAACTGCAAATCACATCTGCCAGAGCTTCTCTGAAAGCCTGACAGCTCAGCTACTTTTTCTGAGGATTAATTATCTCCCTCCTGCCCAATAAAGGAGCTCAGCTTCTTTCTCGTTTGCTCAGGCAGGACTCACACATCCTACCCTACAGCTGCACTGACATTCACATTCATAGAACCGCTCTCTGCCCTTGATCCCCCTCACTCTCTCAAATTTGTCTGTTTTCTCAGTCGACAGACTTTTGGGGACAGGGGAAATACTTTTGCTACAAATACAAATAACTGTAAGAATAGAAAGACAGGGAGGGCTGAAGACCTCAGATTAAGCCTATATCACAGCATCAGCAGACACAAGCAACAGAAAACCCTGAATATAGGTAGGTGAAGGGCACAAGGGCAGTCAGGAGTTAGAGCTCTCTCAGAGGACCCAGATGGTGCACTAGCCTCCTCCCTGGCACAGACCAGCAGCCAGGGTGAGTCATGGGGACCAGCACCAGAGAGCCCAAAGGCCACAAGCTGACTCAGACTTGCTTTCCCCATTGCAAACTGTGAAGGACAGAGACTTCAGAGTCACCTGCCATAAGGTGTCCATAGCAAGCATCTCCCATCACTCACGTCCCATAGTGAATCGAGCCTTATTCTCTGTGCTTCCCTATCCTCCTTGCTATGATAAAAATCTACTCTCTAGAACCCCTGTACAAATGGGTTGTCAGAAACATTGTCAGAGTTGAAGAGAAACCTTTGAGAGTCACACAGCAAAACAAGGAAGAAAGGTACAAAAGGAAGCTTCCTAAATACGTACAGCTAACAGCATGAACTAGTATAATACAGATCATTACTAGAGACTTCCGGGATTCACTGTGTTATGCTGAAAGCTCTACAGACATGCTTAGGCAATATGGACCTTAGTGAGAATCTCCCAAGTTAACTACTTCATATCATTACATAGCAACACCTGGCTTCATGCTTTTCAGCTGCTTTTCCAACCTAAACTATGGTTCACCTCTTCGAGAACACATGAGCTGGCTTTTGTACTGCCCCACAGAAAAGCCACCTAATGGGAGGAAAGTGTAGTCAGCTAGAGAACATGAAGTTATGTAGAACCTTCTGGATGGTGAACTACACTAGGTTTTTCTGTTTAAACCAATGTCCACCTCGAGCTTGGTTTTTATTGAATGACATTTTATTGAATGACACCTTTTCCACCAAAATCCCACTCAAGGGACATCAGAATCAGCTTTTCATAGGAAAATGGATTTTGTCAAGGACTTCCTCTGTCCTTAGATCAAGACAGAAAGTAGTCTAACATCTTGTCGCACACCTATCTCATAGTTTTCAAAAGACTGACTTCATGCATTCAGGGTCTTTCTCCCAAATCAGGGCCAAAATCCCAAATAACAACCCCCCAGAAAACCTCAAAGACTTCTCTTTTGCTTTCAATTTCATAAGCTAATACTGGTTTTTTGTTTGTTTGTTTGTTTTATCGATTTCTGATGGACAAATCAATCATGCAAGTGAGTTTAGCAAAAGCCAGAGCTTGCATTTTATGCATCTCCTTCTTGTGGTCTGGAAAAAAAGCAAATGACCAAACAGCATTCAAATCCTACCATGCAATTCATCCAGTCCAGCACACAATGTAGCAACAACACCTGGGTTCCTCCAAGGCTGAACATTTCACTGTCCCATCTAGCCTTTTCTATCAGATTAAACAAGATCTGTGTGTGAAATCTTACATTTGGTAGTTGAACTCCATACTACTAAACATCTACAAGACTGAAATACATGTTATCTCAAAGGTGTTTCTAAAGAACAAAACCGAAAATACGCAAAGGTTTTTAAACCCTTTCTTCCAAGACAACTTTCTGCAATTTAATTTTGTGGCACCTATAAAACGGGACCATGGAGGGCTGCCACTCAAAAATGCTGGAGGCAAACTCCCTTAGCCTGCAGGTTTAGCATAACTGGCTGCTTGGCAAAACCACATGTGAGGATTTCGTGCCAACAGATATTTATATGAACGGAGCAGCCCTATGGTATTATCTATAGAATCATTGTGAGTAGATTATACAGATAAATGACTATTTGAAGCCACAGTGCAAGATAATTATATTCCAGTTGTATTGAAAGATTCCTGGTCCTTTCAGGAATTATGTTTCTGATACTCTTAAGAAATTGAAGGGCTTCTCAAAGCTTTCTCAAAAAATTACTTTAGATGATAGAAGATTATTAAATAATTTTTTAGCCTAGTATAAACTGAAATCTTAAGCCATAAATCTTCTGCATAGGATTACCCTGTGATTAATTAGAAGAAAATAGCATTGGTGTACTTAGACAGCAGAACAAGTGATAGATATTCCATAAACACTAACTTTTAAACAATTGCAAAAAAACGTATAAATATGGATATAGATACCAGAAGGAACTGTATTCTCAGCATAGTAGATTTAGATCCACACAGGCAGAATGGTTGGTCTTCAGCTCTACAGTGGCACACATGTAAAGGCTTTTAAAATTTATCTGCCCAACAATTTCTCAGGTGAGACACTTCCATTTCCTCATATGTGCCCTTGCATCTGCCTCACTGACATGCACAAGGATGCTATTTTCAGATGAGCACTCAGGCCATGCCTTGGCCCATGCAGGTTCTCTTCTTCTGGAAGCTTCAGCATGGGCACATCAGTGACGCAGCCCGGGTCACTGGACTGCTCCCTCCCTCAATTACCCAGGAGCTCCAGGGAGGCTGGTGTTTAGTGTGGAGGTGACTCTCTTTCTCAAAGCCTTTGTATTCAAAAATGTCTTTCTATAAATAGGATTGCTGGCTCACTCTTACTTCTTGCTCCCTGCCTTCTAAGTAAAAATAGCTGAAACAGTGATGCTGGGAAGACTAGTCCATCTCCCTCATCATCCTGTCTGCCCATCCGTTTGCCTTTCTTCCTTGTCTCAATATGTATCATTCTATCTGTTGCCCACTCCACAAGGATAAATGTATATTGGTGAACCTCAGTTTTTCTTTTTCTGATGAGTAATACTCTAACAGAAAAAAAAATAAAAAAAAAAAAACACTTACTAGATAATACAAATGTATTAGTGAATGGCAGTGTAAAAAGAAAAGCAATGGTAATTAAAGCCCATAGCACATGAGGAATCTAAGGCTTGTTCTGAAAAAGGTTCTCTCCAGTGCTCTAAAATATCGTGCTGCAATACGCTTTTATAAAATATCTTCCATTTTATGTTATTTTGTTTTCTAAATTATCAGTTGCTTGATGAAATGCATAAGAAAATGAGATGAAGACTGAGAAGATGGAGTTTCTTTCGTATAATAATAACATTGTTTGAAATTTTAATTTCTTTGATTTCACAGGAGGTTAAAAGAAAAGGAAGTGCTGTTTGAAAAGGACTGTGAAATATCTCAAACTATATTGTGAAACAAGTAATATAACTGCATACACCTACACATTCACCTTGAAATAATTGAGTATTCTGATCTACAGACCTGTATTGCCTAAATGGATTTTTTCATATTTTTTGTTTCAGCAGCTCAGAAGAAATAATTCCAAAAAATCAGATAATTGTACCTTAGAATAATTAAGTTGAATATAATGATTTTTTTTCTGCTTTCTCCAGCCCTTCAAGTGAAAGCTGGAATTAATGCACTCCCCAATGGAAATTTGAAAGAGCCCTAGACTGACAGACCGAGCCACGGCGTGCTCCAATTAAAATCAAAGACTAAATGAGTGGTACATTCAAAGAGGCCCTGATTCTATATATTAACTAGAGCAAACTTCAAGGGGAAAAGAAAGCGCTCTGTTTTGCTCCCAAATGCACTAACCCAACCCTCCCCCCTTCACAGACATTAAGTTTCATAGTTTTTGCTTGTTATCTTTTCAATGTTTATTGAACAGGTAAAGGAGATTATTTTCACACTCCAGCCACCACTGCCCCTGAGAAAACAGTATATTCATGAAGACACTCGTCCAGGCAGAGACACAAAAAGTTGAGGTCCAACCTGAGCACAGCTGCTGCTGTAATCAGAGCCTTGCACAGCCCGTGCTAGAGGAACTTTCTGGATAAGCTGCTCATTAAAACCCACAAGATTTCCCCAAATAATCCCATTTAATGGTATATTATGACAAATGTTTACTTAAGAACAAACAAAAATTGAAACCAATTTGTGAACTTCTCTAGATGTAGCAACACTGAAGAGATGCCACTGAAATCAGCAGGAAAGAAAACCAGCACCGAGCCACAGGCTGCTCAACAGGGTTCGTGGTTTTGTTTTAACATTTGGGGAACACAATTTAACTCTGTTACCCAAAATACTTCCACTGTCATAAGCACCTGTTATTCAGTCCCTATGGAAAGAAGATGCAGCATCCACTAGTTCAGCGACCAATTATTAAAAAATAATATTAAAGGAGTCATGCAGATGAAACGCCTCCTCCAGGCGCCGTGCAATTCCAGTGCTACTCGGAAACGCTGCCAGACTTGTGTGGTTTGCTGCCCACTAGTGTTGCGCGGCTGCCCACTAGTGCCGGGTGGCACCGGCTCGGCACCGAGCTCAGAGCTCCCCGTGGCCTGGGGCCATCGCCCCCTGTGCACAGCCCAGGACAGGGAGGAAACCTTTATTTTGAAACAGAAACAGATCTCCGATGTACTCTGACTTCTTATCTGTTGCAAATTTCTCTGTTTGGCATTGGGTGATGAATTAATAGCTGTTCATAGCTGGGGTAACATCAGATTAAAAACACCATCAGCTATGCTGTGCCATCCGTGAGCACATAGCGAGCTCAATGCTCTCAGCACCTGCAGTGACATTTCTGAGGTAAGGATTTGGTTACGCAGTTCTACATAAGCTATGCACATAGTACAATGTGTTTCTACAAACACTTGAGAGACCATTTGCTCTCTTCCTTAAAGGTTTCATCTCTGACAACAAGTCACCATTTTCTTTGAAGAGTGTCACTGGCACCTCTTTGCTCTCTCTGCTCCTCCTCCAGCTAACCCTGCTCTCAGCTCTCTGCATGCTGCTCTCTCTTCTTTGTGCTCTGGTGTGCTACTAAAACCGGTATGGGTGGACACAGTGGGGGAGAAGGAACATGTATACCCTGGACTTACAGATTCAAACAGAAAATCATTTTAAGGGGAATTTAATTTTAGTGCTATCTGTACTGCATGGAGTGTCTCCTAATGCTCCATTCATTTGTGCGGAACAACTCTGGGCACCAGGCACATAAATGCAGCCAGAGAGAAGCCTGCAAACGGGTTCAGCATACCTATAACCAAGGATTAAACACTACTGAGAGATACTTGTTTCTGAAAAGAGCACACTAATTCTGAATTAATTTTAGCACAGTAATTACAATAAAGAGTCAGGATTTTGAAGGAGATTGTTCTCTCCTGATCCC
>VXAV01003394.1:11028-35643 GCA_013399715.1 Alectura lathami
CAACTTGCTCTGATTAACTCCTAATTTTGGGTTTATATTTCTCAAAATAATACATTCATCGTAGTTGTGTGAATATCATAGAACTGTACCTCACCTGCTAGAGTTTTATTTGGATTTCTACAGCCATAAATGACAGATGACGATGATATAAGAAAGTATTGCCAGTTTTGAGGCACACAGTGTTTCTGATGGAGCTGTGGAACCTGAGGGTTAATGTAAAGGGGAAAAACAGAAGTTTTGGTAATAGATTAATATGCCTTCCTAATTGCAATCATGTAAGAAATTGAAAATAAGGATTTTAACATATCTTCTGTCTATACCTTTTTGAAACAACCAATTTTTTTTTGTCAGTCTAGAAATTGCTAGATGTAGGAAAAAGAAACATTCATAAGCGGAGGAGAAATGTTTTACAATATTTAGACTGAGAGTAAGAAAAATTGCATTAATAGTTGCTATGCTGCAGTGTAAGCTGTCTGCCTTACATAGGTGCAACCATTCAGACTGTACAAAAGTTACTCTTTACAGGATGGTGATCGTCTTGCTGACATGTAGAGCAGAAAATCAAGGATTTTGCATCCCCATGCAAACACAATGATGCGCTCATTTTTTCAGTATTGCATGTGTGTTCCGGGTGGCAAGTGCTTCTTGTGTTTTCCTCTAACCTCAGTAACAGGAAGGTAAGATCTCCCAGGGAAAGAACCGGCAGTTTTGTGCAGGTGCTTAAAAATCAATAGTTAGGGAATTTTTTTTTCCACAAAGGTGACTTTTCTTTCTGATGTAAATAGGTATAACTTCTCTATTAACCCCCAGAAGAACTAACAGAACAAGGCAAAACATGCAATTAATGAACAATTAGGCCTATCTGATATAATTTCTGTTGAAAACTGATTTCTTTCTTAAACTAGACGTGGAAAAAAGGCAACATTTAAAAGGTTTATCTCAGAGCTGGAAAGATAAGGCAAGCAAATCTCATACTTAAGTTCTAAAGAAAGTACACAGATGAGTGAGAAAAAGAGGTCATCCAAAATGATGGCAGATTCGCTAATCTTTGCCAGTAGTTCAGAAATGGAAACTATTGATCTCTGAAGGATGGCCAAGATGCTTTCATAGATGAATGTAGATTTTCTAAAGAATTTGGGAAAACAGCCTATTAACTCTGCAAGTGCATTATTAAGTCGTGGATGCTTTAGGAAAAGGTATTCAATTAGAAAAACCAGACCTGCTTAACCACTGTGCCATAAAGAGAGAGCAGCATTCCTTTAGGATAGGTGACAATATAGACAAATCGATATTTTAGGAGCAGTGTGCATCGCTTGATCATAACCTCTTCAAAGGAGAGGAAAAAATAACACAGAGGAAGGAAAAAAAAAAAAAAAAAAAAAAAAAAAGAAAGACTCCCTTCATTCCTGCACTGCCGGTTTGCAGTTCGTTCTGGCTGATGGCTACCGCAGAGAGCTTTACTTGCAGCGTCAGCTAGTGGCTGTGGAAGAAACTGATTAGAGCACGAAAATGAGGGCTTGATTTTGGGAGTGAATGCTCAGAATGCTGATGCCATGGGCTTGCGTGGGCAAGCAGCATCTGCTGAAACGTATCTGCTGGCTGTAGCAGAGCATCACAGTCTTCCTTCCAGTCATTTTCCTGTAGTGTTTATTTTCTGCCTTTTGACAATCACAGTCTTATCCTGGGCAACTCATGTAATCTTTCTGAAATAGATTTTCCTTTGCCTTTGTATCTTTTCATTTCTTTCATATTAGGCTGTTTCCATAGCTCTTTGGTTGCAGACCCATCCCTTACAACATGCAGTATTTTTTTTTTGTTATTTGTATTTCTGTCAGCTCTAAGGGAGACCAGCTGAGGATGAAGGCTCCCTTTTATGCAGTTCTCTGTATAAAGACAGAAAGAAAAGCTTCTATGCTCTGATGAAACAAAAGGTTAAACATAAAGTTGTCAGGAATAATATTGACCCCCAAATGCAGCATGGATCTCCCCCAAACATTTTAGAAGAATTCAAGGAGCCAGCCCAAAAAGATTTGACTTTCACAGCAATATGAAAAAAAAATATTGATTTAGCCTCACAAAGTAAGTAAAAGGGGAACGACTCAGCAGGCATGACAGGCAGCAGCAGAGTTCCGTGCTACAGTGCCAGATGTGAACTGTATGCGAATTACAGTTTTAAGGGTAAGGGTATGAAAATAAAATGCAAAAGTGAAAGAAGAAAAATCAGGAGTAAGCAGTACTGCAAAGAAGAAGGACTTTTAGGGTAGATAACTTGCTTAACTGACCTAAGCTATGCAAATGATTTTCCAGAACTGTTCGGGCACCTCCTGGATAAATGGACAGAGGAGTGCAACTGAGGACGAAACCTTTCTTCTGTTGACTTATTACTAAGATAGATGTATCTACATAATTTAATCAAGTATGGCCACACCATATTCTGCTTATTGGAGTAACTGTCAGTTAACATGTTTCTTCTAACCTCTACCTGTGGAAGGAAGTCCGAATTCATCCTTATATCACTCTTGGGTAAAACATCCTGTAACTTTATTTCAGTGCAGCTCAAACTAAGGTGATCTAACTTCCTGTAATAGCTGCATGTATATGAAACTAGTGCTCATAATCTTATCCTACTCTAACTGAAACAACTTTCATAAAGGATTTCCTACATTATCTTACAGAAAATTGTAGACATAGGTCAGATAAAAGATTTAGATTAAACAACAGAAGTACAGCATATTGCAATAGAATGCATGGAAAAATAATCACAGCAGACCGCCTGCCAAATCACTGCACAGTTTTTGCAGTCGAAAATTACGAGGGCTGTATATAAAATGAATATTGCAGTAGGGCCCTCAAAAATATTTGAAGCTGACTGAAGAGCAAGGAAAATTATCATATAATCAAAAAATCCTTAAAAGTGAGAAAGCAATTTTCATTTCATAGAAGTCGTTTATGAAAAAAACATTTTTTCATAAGATTTACAACTGATTGAGAAATTGGCTGAGGTTTCTGGGGCAATATTCTATGAACACTGGTGTAGATGTACTTCAGCTGGGCTACCGGTTTCACGTCCAACCCTGGCATGCTGCTCCTAGGCTCATTGCTAGTGAGCCTGGTTTTCTTCCCTTTCCCCTTCAAACCTAGTTTAAAGCCCTCTCAATGAGCCCTGCCAACTTTTTCCCCTTTGAGATAGGTGGACCCCATCTGTCACCAGCAGGCCTGCCCCATGAAAAACAAAAAATAAAACTAAAATTCCACCAATGGCACCAGCCTCTTAGCCACATGTTGACCAGATGGTTTTCCTCTTCCTTTCTGGATTTTTTCCTGCCACTGAAGGCATCAAGGAAAACATCATCCATGTTTCCAGCTTAAACTGCCCCAATGCCCTAAAGTCCCTTTTGATAGCTCTCGGGCTTCTCTCTGCAGCTTCACCACTGACAGCCAGAACTACCAGAAGCGGGTAATAATCGGAGGGCTGCACCAGACCAGGGAACTTCTCAGTAATGTCCCTGAGCCAAGCCCCAGGGAGGCAGCTGACTTCCCTGTTTGTAGGGTCCGGTTGGCATCTCATGCCCTCTGTTTCCCTCAGAAGGGAGTCACCTATGACAATCACCCTTCTTTTCTTAGCAGAAGCAGTCTTGAGGCATAGGTTGGTTCACTCACCCTAGACAACCCCCCAGATGGACCTTCATCCTCATGCTCACTTACCTGTCCCTCTAGCTCCAAAGCCTTGTACCTATTGTGCAAGGCCACCTGGGAAGGCAAGGTAGGCTAGGGGGAAATCCGCCTGCCACCCGGAGTAGGGATTTGTTCCCATTCCTCCCTGGCTCTTAGGTCCCCTCCTTCTGCCTGATGGCAAGAGCGCAGGGGATCCACCACTACTTGTGGAGCATCCCCCCAGTGCCTTTCTCACAGGGATGGCAGGGTACAGCTCCACCATTCTATCTCCTTCTCACACTCCCTTATCCTCCTTAACCTTTCCACCTCCTCTTTCAGCTGTGCTGCCAGGTGAGCAGATCATCCACCTGCTCACATCGCACACAGGTGGTATCTCTGTTACCCTCTGGCTGCAGAGGCAGGCTCAGGCACTCAGGCTCTCCCTGCAGCCAGAGACCTGGACGGCTGCAGTTTTGCATGGGTGCTCGGTCTGGGTCACCACGTCTTTCTAGCGACAGATTTCAGCTGAGTAACCCCAGGGCGAACTGGCCTCCTGAATGAGGAGGGGTATTATGCCCTCCCTGCATGAACTTCCCCACAAAGTGCCTTCCATGCCCTACTGAGGCACCACATCCTGGTCCTTCTTGCTCCCTAGAGGCTGCTTTGTACGCACAGGGTTCTGGCTGCTCTGGTCACTCAGCTGCCCCAGAGCTACATCTCATCAGGGGCTCCACACTTGTGCTCCGGGGGACTGGGGTTCTCTCGCTCACCCTGCACTTCTTGCTGCAGTTATGCCGTGCTGGGAAAGATCCTCTGGTGCCAGCCTTCGCTATGGAGCCGATCACCTCAAAAAGCAATTTTAAACCCTAAATCCTAACCCTAACAACCCTTCCCGAATAACGCTAACACTAACTCTAACCACACTGTGTATTTGGGGGCGGGAAGGGGGGGAGGGGAAGGGCTGGGTCTCCCTCCTTCTGCCTGTGCAGATTTTGCTGCAGTTATACCATGTTGGGAAAGGTCCTTTGCCATGAGCCTCCACTGTGGAGCCAATCCTCTTGAAAACTAACTGTAGCCCTAACCCTAAGACCTTAACCCTAACTCCAAACCCTAAACCTAAACCCTAAACCTAATAACCCCAACCCTAACTATAACCCCAAACCCTAACCGTAATAACCATAACTCTAACCATAACCTTAACCCTAAAGACTAAAGCCTAAATCCTAACTCTATCCCCAAACTCTAACTCTAATAACCTTAACCCTTATAGTGGATATTGACATTAAACTCTAAAAAATCTAAAATCCTTAAACCCTAGAATCCTAAAAACCTTAAACCCTAAAAAACCTAAATACTTTAAACCCTTGAAAACTTTAACCCTAAAATCCTAAAAAACTTACACCCTAAAAATGTGCCTGATTACTTTGTATATTGTCTCTCACCTGGAAGTCTGCATTTTATGGCTGTTCAGCAGAATCCCTCAAAGCCTGCAGTTGCAGAACAGCTCAGCTGGCAGAGCAGAGCCGGTATTTGGGATGCAGGTGCCCTCACAACTGCACAGCACAAGACTGGGCACACGGCTGCCTCACTGCGGGCTGATGGATAGCAGCCTGGGCTGTGGGACAGTGACTCGTGAAACCCTGCTTTGTCTCCTAGGAACAACAACAACAAAAAAGTGTTCTTGAGTTGAGCAGTTTTGGAGAGCAAAATGCCACCACCATCCACAGCACACAGCCTCACAGGCGGCATTTTGGGGCAGGTTGCACCCCTGGGCAGGAGCCGAGTGGGGGTGAGCTGGGCTGGGCCTTACGTGCCGCTGCTGCCCGGGAGGCAGAACTGCTGCCGGGCAAGACTTGGGCATGATGACCGTCCTCAAGAAAAGTTATTTAAGCTGTGATTGTTACAGAATAGAGTTCTGTAAGAACAGAACAGTTCCCTCAGCTCACTCATGGGGACAGCCTCTAGGTAAGTGGGCTACACAGCCAGCACGCACTGTTTGCCTACGAGGATGCAGAGTTATCTTTGGACATATCATGCCTCTGCCATCTAATTTGGTGGGTCACCATTCTGATTTACTGACACGTGTATACCCCCCACAGCCATGTAAACACTGTGATCCCAGTATGTGGGGATGAGGCTGTAAAATTAGAATTTTACACCGGGAGGGGTAAGTGCCCAGCCTTCTCTCTGCTGGGCTGCTGAGGATATTGTCTCCAGTGATGCCTCATTTTCTTGCTATCCTCATTTCACAGTTCTGGGTAGTTGCTGTTGCAATGCAATAAGCTCAGGCCCTGAAATAATCTGAGTTAAATAATTCTCCCAAAGACATTGATCTGCGTTTCCATGCTTGGTCGTTTCAGAAACGTGACTCACAGTGCAGCCCAGAAAGCTGTCTTTGTGTGACTGGAGCACATATGCCCCTGTTCAAACACACCCCAGAAATCTTTTCTTCTGAGGAATGTGGAGGAACTGCAGGCACCTCTGGCACTGTATTTTCCCTCAGCTCTGGGATTATTACCAAAAAGCACCCTGACAGAACATCTCTGCTGTACACGTGAACCCATGCTCTAATACCCAACTACTGGCAACAGAGAGCACCTGGAGCCCGTGGAGCAGAGCCCAGGAGTGAGCATCCCGCCTGTGCCATGTGACTGAGGACCACACAACCAGAACTACGTCCTTAAGCTTTTCTGCTGCCTGTAGATGCACAAGCAAGGCAACTGCTGCTAATGCAGGATGATGGCAAAATCAAAGCCTTCCAGCTCCTGAAATACCACTTGTGATTTACAAGTGGAGAACAAAGGCATTTGTAATTTTTTTTTTCCCACCTTGCTCTGTCTTAGCCTGGTCTCCTTTCCACCAGCTAATTGGTTGTAAGGAAGTTTCTCTGGGAAGAGTAATGCTTCGCTAATTGCGTGCTGAGGTATCAGCTGCCAGTGCTGCGTGCACACCGGCAGAGGCGCGTGCTGGCCTCTGTTCTCCCATTGTCTTCCTGCCTGTAGAACCACCGTGCTAAAACAGACCTCAGGGTGCGGAGGGAATTACGTATGCAGATTTATTTGATTAACTGCACCTAACACTGCACGCATAAGGATGTTTGGAAAGTCAGTAACATAATTACTTGCAAACACATTGCTATTTGACATTTCCTTCCTCTGTGAGGAAATTATCCTAGCATCTTATTGCTAACCATCTATTATTTAGCAGAACCTGCTTGGCTGCCAGAATACCAGACAACAACATAGCTTCAGAGGCTATGTGAAAGTTAACAGTTTGCTACTGAGAAGAAATCCTATTCTGAAATAATACAGAAGCTGCAAAGTCAAGCACTCAGATGGGAAGAAACATTAGAATTAAGCCTTCTGCAGCAGCCTTCGCTTGATTCTTTTGTACCTAGGTGTTACAATACAGCGTTTACTTTAGTGATAATAAGCCATTTCTCCGTACTTCTCCTGAAATCTCAATTCCTAAATTGCTCACTGTTGCCTTCTTTCCTATCTTCTTACTGTAGAAAATTGCTCTTACAAGGAAAACTATTTTCTAAAAAGTAGTAAATTACATTGACTTATCTTAATGCCCAGATCCCTGGAGACCCTGATTCTCTTTAACTCACCGCAGCCTCTCCATGAGTTATTTTTAGCAACTCAACTTTCCTCTAAATGTCAGGAGATACTGAGGAATGCAAAGCACCTGTAAGAGCTGAGAGCATAAACCAATTATAGAAAGGATTTGAATAACACTCCTGAGGCATCACTGGTCCCATTTCAGCCATTATCACAGAGGATGTTTTGTGCTAAAAATAGTAATTTTACTATTCCAGAGAAAGGCATGGAGCTGAATTTTCAATTTTACAAAATGTGTTTAATTCTAAAACCTCAGTGAGGAGCACAGCTGAGAAACAAAGCCAGTAGAAGTAGAGTAGCAGAAAACCTGGAACATGTTCTCACAGTTCGGGGTCCCTGAGACAGAAACATGAGTGAGGGAAGTATGAGCAGGGAGTTAACCACTTTGCTAACCTTACTCAATGCAAGAGATAAGCCTCCATGTGAAATCATTTTTTTTCCCCTTCACTTAATGAACTGCCTGTATCTGACCTCCCCAGCCTACCTGGGTTGGGGGCTTGAGTGAGCGGCTGGTGGGTGCTCCGTTGCTGGTCAGGGCCAACCCAGCACAGATAGACAAGTTTCTTAATTGTTTACTCTCCATTCCGAAAATGTGAATGATTGCAGGATGGATGAAGACTCAAACCAGCAGCTTTTACTAACAGATAGAATTCCCCTTCAGCAAAGCTAGCATGTCTGTATGTCCCTACCAAGGCTGGAGCCAGCGTTTGAAATCAGGAGCTTTGACACTCCATGAATTTCCATAGAAATAACTGAAGACTTCTCGGATTTTATGTTCCCGTACAGATCTGCCTCAGCAGGGGCTGTAAGTCTGAAGGGACTTTGTTTCATCCAGGTTAAAGAAGATTTGTAATGTGTATATAAAGCTCATCCTGCTGAGTTATTTTTGTTTCTGGATCAAATGGAAACCTGTTATCTCTTTAAAATCATCTAAAATTAAAAATTAAGATTAAATCAATTACTTAGTGAAAATGACAGAGTCTTACATTTAAGCTCGTTTATAGAAACAGATGTACCCATATTCTGCAGCCATAACTACAGCTGTGCCTGTATATCAATAACAGGCAAGAGACAAGAGGTATGTCTGTCCTTAATTTAAAAACCAGACTTTTAAAATTGTACACAGTACCATATAATGTTCTACAGCGTATCTCAGTATGGAACTAGATTTTCTGAGGTCCAGTGGAGAACCCAAGCAAAAAAATGTGCCTTTGGGTCATGTGGCCTTACCACAGGCCCACAAATTCCCATCAGCTCTACTGACAGTTATTATGAGAAATTGACTGCTAATACTGAAAATGTTGAAAGATTTGGCCCAGACTCAAGTTTTGAGCTGTTCCTCTTCGCAAAGGATGTCCTACAGAGAACAGTTGCGAGTATAGAGGCAGAAGAAAGCAGGGATATCAATGTTTCTGAAATAGAGAGCATGGAAGAAATGAATGATACAGAGACAAAATCAGAGACAAAATGATTTGAAAATTTTTTAAATGTGAACTGATAAAAATTGGATTTGAGTTCTAAGCATTGGTACAGAGGCAACGTGAATTAGCTGGAACCCATTTCACTTCTGAAATAACTGTACACGACTTTCATCTGTTCCTGACACAATTTTTACTAATTTTTTTCATCATAACTTTTGCCAGTCCTATCCATAACATAGCAACATGTACACACGTTTACATCTGATGGTTTTTATTGCTGGTGGGTGTGCTGAGCAATATGTGGCAACATTATAAAGCCCTTGTACCATTCAGTGTCTCACAGTATTGTTGGAAATACAGCAGTGAACTGGAGGATTACTGAAGCACAGAAGTCAACACACTGGTTACATCTCAGAGTATCAACTAATTAACAGTATTCTTCAAAGGAATGTGATTTTTTTAGTCATACCATGTCTTTTTTGATTAAATACTACATTTTCGATTAAACATTACAAGTAATCCAAAGGAATTGCACCTTTTCCTTTGGTACCACAGAATTTACCTTCTGCATTACTGTGTATATACTGTGTTAATATACTGAAATATTCAGCAGATGGTTGATGAAATTATCCTTGCGATCATTTGCAAGAACAATTTTATTGGTTCATATAAAATCTGGAGTGAATCACAAATATCTCCAGTCATACTTACAGTCTTACATACAATTTCATGTCAAGTTTTTATTCTTGGAAACAGATATCACTTATTAGAGACATGCACTACCCCTTCCACTAGCAAACAAAGTGAGTAATATTTCATAAGAGTACTGTAGAGTTGGTAACTAATGCTTAATGCTATTCTACTAATTAGCTTGCAGCTTAGAGAGTAGAATTAAGCAATTAATTTCATCTGCGATAGAGATTCGTGCTTCCAGTGGACAGTGACGTATCGCACAACCTACTCGTTTCAGGAAGGAATAAGATAATTATGTTCCACTATCAAATATTTGTATTTATAATGTAACCTAAGGCAGCTAATGATATGGGGAGCTTGGTTTATATAACAACAATTATAACAAGACACAGAAATCCTTCCTACATTAATTTTTATTTGCAGCTTTCCTCCTAATTAAAGCCTGACCCAGCAGAAGTCACAGAAACCTTTGCTGCTGACTACAGACAACAAAAAGCCTTCCTCTGTTACACCTTGGGGAAAAGCATCATACCAGCTCCTTGAAAGTGGTGAAACTCAGCAAAATCAAATGCATTCAGTGAGAGTGCTAAAAGCATAGTGAAGTATTATTGTCCAACGACACACACCATGCCAAGTTAACTTTGATTCTACCATAATTCATACTTGTGGTAGCACTAAGAAGAAAGTGGGACTTTCGTAGGTTTAAAGGTTGACAGCAAAAGGTCTGACGGCTACAGCTGGCAGAATTGCTATGGTATATTAGAATAGCTGGTGTGCACGGGGGCAATGGGTAGGGGAGGCTTACTGAAAGGAGCTCCTTGCCTTCCTCTCCTGTCACCCACGTGTTATTGTCTTGTTTTGCAGAGCTTTTCTGTGTTTACCTGAAGTACTTCAGGACAAATGCTTCCAAACATGTCCATTCACAGCTGAGCAATTCTTTCCATGTACCGCTTCTCTTTCCATCTATACCTTTGGCATTCAGGATGCCATAGTTGTATTACGTTCTTTGATTTCTGTATTTTCCTTAGAATTATTGAGATTTCCCCAAATCGCATAGCTACCTGTTAATATCTCCTTCATGAAATATTTGATTTTCTTCAAGCCCCGTTAAAACAAATAGTTTCATATGCATTCACTCTTTACCCTGTGACATTCACTAAAGCCAGACAAACTCAAGACAGCATGAAGCATAGCAGTCATAATTTACTGTGCACAGGTAGCTTGATGACTAGAAAAAAATGCGAGAGGTGTTTATGCTTTCAGCCTGAAGAAGCTTAGCTGGAAACGAAGTTTCATGATTTGGAGTAAAGGTGCATAGCCAGCAGCAAAACAGCCTTGATCTTGTTCATTTGCTGAATCTTTCCATGTATGGCAAACACAATTTAAAAACCCGTGACATTACTTATTGGTCCTGTTCAAAGAGAGAACACTTACATTTAACGGTCTGGAGCTTTTGCTAAAGTGACCCAATGTCTTACAGAACCAACATGGGCAGTTTTTAGCCTTCAATCCATCTGTACAAATTATTTTACTCAAAGCTTTCAGTGTGCAGTGAAAAACTTTTAAATCAAATGATCCTGTAATAACTCTATGCTTAATGATGTCATATACTAGCTGTCAGTCTCATCCTGCAAATGCTTTGGTCACAAAGCTGTTTTACTCGCTTCTAACATCTCAAGGGAAACAGAAGGGAAAGGGGATTGTTTTTAGCAACCGTATTATAATAGGTGATTAATAACCTAGGCATTATAAATCAATAAGTGTACAAGGAAAACACATTATCATGTTGAGTGCTTACTTTTCTTGGAAATACAAATGACAGTGATTTTCCTGTTACCAGTGGAAACTTCTACTCAAGAACAAACCTTTATTGTAGGAAATTCATGTCTCAGATATAATAGTATTTTTGGACAGCTGTTTACAGTTATTCCAAAATGCTTTGTGAGAAGCTATTAAAACCCTTCATCTCCTGTGACAATCCTCCCCCGCACCCTGTGTCTAGATGCTTTATTGACGAGGCATCTTTGATTTGTCTCGGTGTTTAGGAGGGAAGCTTCATAGCTCTGTAGTTCAGCTGCAGATAAGCATTGCAGTACAGGCACTCAACCTCTTCTTTACAGGGGAACAACAGAACATATTCCTCTCAAAATAACAGATTCTGTTCTTTCAGGAAAAAGTTTTATAAGAATTAAAAAGTGAACAGCTAAGTTTTTTATGGATGAAGACTTAAAAAGTTCCTCCATCAAAATCAGAAAATTTTTCCCAGAATTATCTTCCTATGAAGAAACCAAAGGATTTGCATGGTTAAAACTCATGGATGGTTTTAGTAATGCCGATGTTGAAAGACCTTTTTAGAACTATGATTTTTTTTTTTTCTTACAGTCTTCTTAATGCAAAATTTTTCCTTCATCTGGACTTAGAAATACTTGGTTATATATTAAATACACCTCAAGAACTTCCTCTTAATAACAAACAAAAGCAGACTACATTCACTTCTTGTTCATTGTAGTGCTGAGAGAAGACTTCAGCAAGAAGGCTGAAGTTCAATCTAAGATAAATTCCAGTTAAATTGGACTAAACACATCTTTGTAATAAACTAGTTCCTGCACCTGCTGAAATCATCTGACTGAACCGCTGTGTGAATAGTTGGGCACTATTTAGAATTGTGCTTAAAGAACAGGAAAATCATAAAATGATGATAATGGTGAACTCTTCTTCTGAATCCAACATTTCCTCACCTTTCGTTTAATCTTTTTTATTTTTCAAAACTGTTCTCATAACACTGTTTGAGTAGTAATCAAATATTTGTTTCTATGGAGGAGCTGCATGGTGTATGTATCTGTCCTTCAGTTACCTCCAGGGGCGGCTGTTTAATTTTAAAATTTTTCACAAATTCTCACAGAAGTACAGTGCTGAGTACTGTGGATGAAGTCATGGAACAAGCAGTACATCGAGTTTTTGAGGTGTTCTAAAATATTTGAAAACAATCTCCACATCTATGAGATGAACTTGTGAGACATCTTTGCTCATGAATACTAATAATCCTCATCTAGTTCCCATTCTAAGATTTTACTGAATTGTACCACACATCTCTGTACTCCCTGTCACTTAGACAGCTATTAAATCATTCATTTTCAACAAAATGCCTTCTACAGGGCACTGTCAGCTTATTATTTACTCACTGGGCCCAAAACACTATGTGACCTGGATATTACGCTCTTTGGATAATAAATTCAGATATACTTTGCATATAGTAAATGTGAGTGGGATGCCCAGCTAATAGAAGAATGCTAAAATAGTTGCTTAGAGGTAAGAATGCTCTTTATTTAAAACTAGCTTAACTGTAATATCGCTACACTGTGGGTATTATGATGAATTTTTTTCCATTTTAAGCCAAAACTTTGCAAGAAATTCTATTATATGCCACTTTCTCTTAGAATAAAGTTTAATGATAAGACTTTAATCTCATCACTTCCTGCACTGCTGTAGAGTCTTCTGAGTGACTAACAGTCTTCTGGCTTGTTCTGTATTCCCACAAAAGTTACATTTGCAGGCAGTACCTAGTGGAACAGCACATAGATTTGTTTCTAGAGTCTTAGAGATGAACTACACTTTTTTGTTTTTGTTTTATCAACCTTGACTTACTGTTTTCACCTTGATTTTCCAAACTGTAATTTTTATTTGTGGAAAAGCACAGGGAAGATTTATGTTACAGAACTGCAGCAGTGTGTCCTATGAAGCTGTGAAGTGTGGGTAGCTTTATTCCTGAGATCATGTATGTATATATCAGAAGGAAAACATACACTGCTCCATTTATTTCTTCCTTGTGCTGCTGTTTCTCTATAAAAAATGTCGCTTGTTAGTGAAATTATTTCTACCTCTTGTATGAGGCAGATACAGCTTTGTGTTATGATATCTATCACATGTGAGTGCGAAGTTGGCTAGAGTTCCCACATTGCTGTTGTCTTATGATGAAGCAGCAGACAGGTTTGCCTCCAGGGAATTAAACTATGAATAATAAGGCTGGATGAAGCAAAATCAGAGATAGAAGAAGCAAAGAGACATTATGTGATATCACTTTGAAGGAATGAAGGTGATGTAACAGCAGTGGTACGAATGGTCAAGAGAACATGGAAAAAGACCATCTTGTATGCAGCAGAATATGGCATATGTTGTATCTGTGTCTGTTGGTGGACCTGTCAGTATATTGATACAATGGTGAAATGATGTGGCTAGATGTGGTGAAATTTTGAACATTTCTGAGTAACAGCTGTGACAGTGGTCATACTGAGCAGAACTGAACCCATAAGGTCCCGAGTAATACAGTATACAGAATCCCAGAACATGAAGTTTGCTTCCGCATGGCTGTTTGTATTGTAGATGCTCACACCTGCACAGTAATAATGTCAAATCAAAATCCTTGAAATCATCCAGTGACAGCATTGTGCTCTCTAGACTCGATTGAGGTTCACTGCTGTCAGGTATGAGAAAATAAAAGATCACTCAAATAACCTACAGTCATCAGAGATTTCAGTGGGACAGAATTAGACTGCAATTACCAATGCAGTCCTTAAAATCAACCTAACATAAACACAAGCCTATCATGTATATCCCCTCTTGGTATTTAACATCTGCAATCTCTTCACACAAGACGGAGGGGGCTGAAAGGGTCATATGGAAAGTAAACTCAACCACTAATCAGAAAAAAGCTCATCAGTTGCAAGGAAATATCATCAGCGTGATTAATATCACCAGTCAACTCTGACCCTTCAAAGGATTTGCCAGTTCTGTAAGCTTGTCCTCACGTACAGCAGATGAAGGGTAGAAGGCTTCCTTCGGAGCCTCTGAGAACACCATATCCCCAGCTTGAAAACGTTTGCATCAGCTATTAGTTCTGATTCTTTGTGACAAGGAGCCTAATTATACCTGAATATCTTCTTATATAAGTTACTGACACCATGTCAAAACCACTGGTCTGTTCTGATTACACTGGGTATTTTTTCAAGCTACCCTGTTTTATTTTTTTAATTTTTTTTTTTTTTTTTGTGTGTGTGGTTCTTACAGAACACACGAGCATATTTTCTTTCATTGCTCATGATAGTCTGCTCATCTGGGACCAGTGAAGTTATGTAAATAACAAAAGCAGAGGATTGTGCTCATGAGGACAATTTATCAGCAACTCTTATGACTTGTTTCAGACGCTAGCAGCTTACTGCACTATAAAAATAAAGCTTTGCTTAGTTAATATTTGTGCAGTATTTTTGAGACAGAAAAGACCATAAAATTGCTGTCTTAAAAGAGATCTGTGTCCACAGAATAAATCATGATTGCCTTTTGATGATTCTGTGGCACTCTGGATCTTTGCACGATGATCAGAGACAAAACTGTGAAGGAGGAAGAAGCCTCAGCTTTCTATCTCTGTGAAAGGAAAAGCCCCAGCAGGTTCTAGCAGTGTGGTGTCCATGGTAGGCTGGTGTCCCCTATAACTGCTCTGTCCTACCGGCTCTTCTGACAATTTAATAGCAAACCAAGCAGCATAATGCCAGGGGTTCTGTTGGTATTGTCCTGGTAATCTTTACTGGCGGTGGTGTTGCCACCACTGGGAGCTGTGTGAGGGCAGGTGCTACTTCTGACAGAGGTAGCAGCACCTCCGTAGGGATCAGGTGGACGTCACCTTGGGTTCCTTAGGTGGGAAAGTTACTCCGGTTTGGTGCTGGGACTTTGAACAAAACAAAATCCTGGTGGTTGGAGCACTAGCCCAGGATTTAGAAAAGCCATGCTAGATTTCTCAAACTGTGTGTGTGTGACTTCAGGCAGGACACTACTCTTGTCTGCACCTCCAGTTCCTGTCTGTTACTGAAAGTCAACCAAATCATTTTGAAGCAGATGTTGTTCAGAACAGAGAGAAATCAAAAGACTGATTTGGGGTTCAAACTGGAAGGAACTTTAGGAGGACTGGGTTGAGTACAGAAAGCAGACAGCTGGAGAGTCTATGTTCCTCCAGTGGGCTGTGCAGCCATTGCAGCCCCTAGCTGCTGCTTTATGTACAAGCCTTTTGCGTGGTCTGAAAATACACTGTGCCGCAAATATGGATCAGCCAGAGAGGACGCTCTTGCTTATGTTGGTCCAGTTATTCAGTTTGCGGCAGCAGCTGCAGATTTGATGCATCAGAATGGCCCTCAGAGTCTTTGAGCAGGACCAATGACTGTCTCAAGAAGATATCACAGACAAAATCCTCACTCATCCAGAAGGCATCTTTCCAAACCAGATTTCAGACTACCTAGATAGTAAGACCTCTTGCAAAACAGCTTACTTTTTTTTTTTTTTTTTTTTTTTTAACAAGACAGCTATTAAATAGTTCTTTGGACAATTTACTAGAAGTTTCTGTGTGTTCCTGTAATGCAGACAGAGAGAAATATATCTTTTATTTTTCCATTTGCTACCAGCTCAAACAATAAATGTAGTTTTCCTGTGCTCTGACACATAGGATGCCCTTTTGTCCCCCACGTACTTTGCTCCGCACACATCCTTTTTGCACACCCTCTGCTGTTCTACTGTCTGATCTTCTGAAAACAGCAAGCAGCTAGGGATTAAACTCAAAGCCTGACATTGTGCTCAGCGAATCACTTAGCAGATAACACCGGCTGCCTTCAGTCGCTGATGTGCGTGAAATTTGCCGTGTGCGAGCTCCAGTGGATCTGAGTGACAGTAATGAGTAATGTTGCTATACCTTCCCGAAGCCTGGCAGTTGCTTTGCAAACACGTTAATTGGAGAGTTACATATTGAACGCTAATAGTGAACAGGGGGGTTGTAGAAATTGTCAAGGTTCTTGGGGTTACTTATTTTTCTATGAAACTGTGTTTTCCTTGTCCCTGTCAATTTGCCTCATTGAAAGAAAAATCAAATCCTGGCTATGACTCATCAGCAGACAGAATAAATTAAAAATAAATAGCATCCTTATCACTGAATTGCAGTGACTTTGAAAGACTGCAGAAACTTGCTAGGAGTACGTAGCACGTGGTTCTGACATTATAATTCTCTCTTTTGGGTGATGTGGGGAGCAAAAGGATGTAAGGAAAATAAAGGCCTTTGTTTGTAGTGGAGTTAGGTGAACAAAGCTTTTAAGCACATTAACTTGCTATGCAAAATATTAAGAAAGTAATTTCCTCAGATACACATACATATCCATGAATAAATATGAACATGTACAAATATATGTAACTATAAATAAGTACTCAGTTGGTACTCGACCTAAAAACGTTTTTATCTCTACCAAAATCACTAGAATTGTGGAAAGCTTGTACTGCAGCATATTTTTACACAGATAAAAGGAAACATTTCCATTTTGGAGCATAAAGTCTTTCCAGGAAAGTGCTTGCCATAAGAATACAGAAGACATATTGTGCTGTGCGCATTGTTCCCAAGAACAAAAGACAACAAACATTTCCCTCTCTTCCTTACACCAGCAGGATTTCCTCAGTGACCAGTGGCCTGTCACTAGCACTGCTAGCAAA
This sequence comes from Alectura lathami, assembly GCA_013399715.1. Lineage (NCBI taxonomy): Eukaryota > Metazoa > Chordata > Aves > Galliformes > Megapodiidae > Alectura > Alectura lathami. Next base: position 27,935 of record VXAV01003394.1, read on the forward strand.
TTTGTGCTGGTGTAGGGAACACTTCCACCTATTCCCTCGTCGAGCTGTGTTTTGGTGCTGGTTGTATCAATCTAACCTGAGTCAGAAGTTCTGAGTATATTGCTGGGACCCAAAAGATGAACTTAGGCATTTGGAGGGCATGTAGACTCCTAACTAGAGCAGAAGATCTTGGCTTTCATCTTGCTCTTGCCCCTTAAATAGCAATACGACTCTCAGGTTTAAGTGCTTTTAGTATTTCTCAGATCAGGATGTTTCCTTGTACCCAGTTTTTATTAGGTTGAGATCTTTCCAGGATGGGAAAGAAACACCTGCTGGAAGCAAGGCAGAAGAGATGCTGGAGGACAGAAGTGTTGCCAAGAAGAATGTAGTCGTTTAGTAGTTTTGAGAGAAAGCAGTCACAGACACCCAGCTTCTTTGTTTTGCAGGCCACGATGGCTTAGCCTGTTGGCTTAAAGCTGGATCTAAACAGGGACTGCAGTGCGTGCCTGGAGGGGGAGAATTACCAAGCTAGCGTTAAGGTCTGAAGTCCTCTGTGTGGGGATCAGGAGAATTAAGCAGGTAAGTGACTGCCCAGGAATAGGTGGCATATTTTTGTGTTCTAACAGAGGAAGGAAATTCCCCAAACACACTGAGATCTTACAAGGCCTTACGCAGCTAATTGGCCTGTCTAAAATAAGATAGCAGCTTTAAGGAAAGGTTTAAGGCCAGTGGCTTTTCCATAAACCCAGCTTATCTTTCAGGGTTAGAAGACTTGCTGAGGTCTCCTGAAAGACTTCAGTGCTTTGTTTGGAGATCCTTTACAACATTTATCGCGTGTGGGTGCCGTCAGCAACACGCAGAGATCAGTTATCCCATAGATCCTCGCTGTAGTCTTTTTTTCCAAGATCTCACCTCCTTGATTCTTCAGTTCCAAGAAATGCAGCCCTACCAACCCCCCTGCTGCAAGGAAGGAGGAGGCAGACATCCAGGCCCAAGGAGGAGAGTAGGTGGCACAGTGAGCTCTGTAAATGTCTGCAGAGTACAGCTGCAGGTGTGCAGACACGGGTATCACTGACCAGCTGTATGGGGCACTGTCAGTGCCTCTCAAGTGGACAGGCGGGGCTCAGATGGCAGCGACTGCAGCAGTTATTCCAAAATAGTAGCTTCTTCTCTTTAGCCCGTGACAGTAAGGACTTTCTTTACAAGCAGAAGTAGTATTTTCTGCAAATAGATGTGGTGGAGGCCCCACAGAAAGCTTTAAGTGTCTCCTCTGCTCACTTGTGCTCAGATGGGACACAGAGCAGATGCTGGGAGGGGAACCTCCAGCCTGCTGCCTGCTGAGGGTCTGGTTGTGATCTCCCATCAATAACCAAACGCAAGGAAGGCAGTTTTGGTGGATGGGAGCCGTCCTGTTTCCAGGTAACCATGTCCCTTACTCATTGATTACTATGGAAACCCAATTCCCTCCTTCTGTTTCCTCTTAACGAGAGAGCATGCTTCCCTGCTAGCAGAGAGGGGAACGCTTTGATTTCCTATTCCAGCCCTTGACTCCCGGCAGCAGAAGGTCACTTTCTAATGTGAGGCGCTTGCATTTCAGCAATGTTGAAACAAACAGCCGCCCCAGGCAGCCTCACAGCTGCTTCAAAATCACCTGGTCAAAATTCACTGGAAATAAGTGTAAGCCTCTATTTTTTTTTTCTTTTTCTTTTGGAGAATTGTGCTATTATGCACAAACAAAGACACAGAACACAATTCAGCTTGCATGTGTATGAAGAAACCTTCCTGGCTGATCAGGCATTTCCGCCTGCACTTTGATTACAGTCATTCTCAGCTTGTACAAAGGAGTTTTGGAAGACTTTCATCACAAACTTGAACTGGTTTAAGGTCAGGATAAAACTTTCTGAGAAGGTGTTTCCACCTCAGAGAATGTTTCCCAAACTGCCTTCTGCCTGCATTTGTTTAGGCCTTCGCCTCATCATGCCGAGTGACATTACAAAAATCTAGACATACTTCCTTTTTCTTTTTAGTCAAAATGCCCACCAGACAGTACTGGTTTCACTTATGCTTCCATCTCCACCTCAGATATTGTCAGTTTAGAGGGAAAAAAGCAGCAGCAAGTCCCAGACTGGCAAACATGACCATGTGCCTAACTTGTCTTGAAATATTTTTGAGAATGAAAAGCCAATTTTATTGTTTCCAATGGTTGAAAGAAGTTTGCCTCATGATTTTATTTAAATCTTGCATTATTCAGTGTTTTTGGTAACACACAGATCTGTGGTTTTCTCCCTTAGTAATTGTACAATGTGCACGCAGTTGTCAAAACAGACGGTGGTGTGTCCTATCAATACCTCAGATGGGTAGTTAGTATTTTCCTTGACTTTCTAAGCTTGCATATTGAAATCTTAGTTTCCCACACATTTCAACTTATATATTTATGTCTTCACCCTTTGATTTTTGCAGGTCTGCACCCATAAATGACATTATCCATTAACCCTCAAATTATCATTATTGCTTTATAAATAAAGACATCTGAAGCTTCAGACAACTAAGCAGTCACACCAAGCAAAACAATATAGCCCTTCTGAATATTAGCCTCCATGATGATCAGAGAATTAGCTTCTATTCTAAAAAGATTGTTTCCAACGAAATTACAGTGGCCTTCTGAATTGCTGCCACTGAGTTTGGAGTGGGGAGAACCATGGACAGACGATATTTTTCTCCTTTACTTCTTGTTTCTTCAACATGATTTTCATATTGAAGTTCCTAATTTCAATACAAGAAGTGTCTTCTGGTGACAAACTTGCACTGAGAGCCAAGTGTGTCAATATTTGTGCATTAAATGATGAAAATGGAATAGTTTACCTCGGGTGCCTTTTGGGGGGATCTTTTTAAATTTCCAAATGATCATAAATAATTATTTTGCTTGACCTTCAGGATATTTTCAAGATTGCTTTCACTTTTTAATATAGTTACTGGCATGTGACAAGGTCAATTTTTCTCCTCAATGTGGTTTTTATCCCCCTGGCATGCTACAGCTGGAATTGGCAGGGTCCAGACACATACTGTGTTCAGTATTGATCCAATTGTATTTTTGGATGCACCCAAGCAGAAGCAAATATGGCACGAGCAAAAAGCCAGAGAGCGTTTCTTCAAAGTGTAATGTTGGAGGCTTTCTCTCTGCAAGAGAAGCCAATCTCACGGGTCTTGGGAGAGTTATCTGTGTAAGTTTTGTTACAGACTTCAAAGGGCCAGCACTCCAGTCCAGATGAAAACCCTGGAAAAGAGCCTCACTTTGGCCACTGCATCAAAGGATTGGGTAAAACAAAAGCTAAAAGTCCCTTTTCTGATCCAGAGGGTGATTTCCTCTAGCAGAGACACCACGTAAACCAGCACAGACTCTCACTCCAGATGTCTGTGCATTGCTTTCCTTTGATGGATGCGATGGATGCCCATCTCAGTTTAAGAATAGCTCCAAGCCGTAGAAAGATGCACATTTTGAACTTACGGCAGCATCAGATGAGGCTGAACTCCTTGCCTCTGCAATATTACTTCTTCTCAGCACACAGATCCAATCCCCAGCACGGTACAAGTTTGTGAACACTGCTATACGAAAAAATATGCTTTCCCCTTGCATACATGCACGCAGCTTATAGTACGTTTAAGAAGATTTTCTAGACTTATATTGTCAGATTCTGATTTGTGTTATTCAAAGAGCTTCTGCTGAGGTAGTCCAAATTGCTGTTTCATATGTTATAACGATTTGTGAAAAAATAATCATTGTATCCTTCTGATTTCCAGTAACCATTTTTTTCTTTTCTTTCTTTCTCTTTTCCTTTTTTTTTTTTTTTTTTTTTTAACAGAGAGAAAATTACCCTTTGTGATAAAACCAAAAACCAGCCAGAGAGGAGAGTATAATGGGTTTCTGACTCTTATCAAGACCCACTTCAGTTTCACATCAAACGTAGTTATAGTTCTTGGTTTTAAACAGCAGAAGCAAAACATGCAGGAGCACCATCTCTGAAGGGTTCTTGGGTTGCTGTTATAGGAGAAGCTGCTTATATATAAACGACATAAACGTATGTCAGTTTTGTAAACTGAATACTGTTGTAGACCAGAAGGTTCTCATTCCATGCTCAGGCTTGAAGAAATGTCAGAAACCCTGTTACCTGCTACATTTTGTGTGTATGGGTATAGAAGTGTATGTATGTGCATTCTTTTGTGTTCTGTTAGGTACAATTCTGTGTCATACTGGAGGGAAGAACAACTCTGTTGGCTTCTCGAACCAGCTGTCTCGGAGAGGTGGCTCTGGTGGCTCTCCCGATCAACATCTGCTGGCAATGGATGTATGGCGCCTGGAGATGCTCACCCAGGGCCTGCCAGGTGAGTTCCTGGACCAGCCCATGCATGTCCTCGCTGCATTCCTGTTAAACATCCACTGTGAAAACCACTGCATTCACACAGCTGGAGCTCCGGGAGCGCAGAGGTGCTGCCTCTCAGCGTGCTCAGCAGGGCAGGCATTCCCAGCACCTTCACAGCTCTCTGACCCCTCTGCCTGCTGCTGTGTTAAGTGGACAATATTCTTTCTACCCCTGCCTTTTTCACAGTAGCAAAACAGATTCCATAGAACAACTGAAGACTTTGAAATGTTTTTTCATGGCTGTTCACCCACGTTATCTTTTCAAAGTCCAGCGTTCTTGTTTTAATAGTCCAGAACTTTTGACAAAGGACAAAATAAAAATCATAGGAATAAAGGCAACATATATGTTCTTCACAGGAAACATAAAACAAAAAAGTTCTTAGTAAGTGTCCTTTGCATTCCAACAAATAATGTTGGTTACAGATAAAAAATTTGAAATAGAAAATCAATATTTACAGAACCAAACATATTTTAATGAAGCCACACAAAACATTTGAGAATATTTTCAAACTCTATTTTTTCATCAATTCTGTGTTAACTAAGTAACATTTTTTTGGTCAACTTCAGAAGATGCATTCATGATTTGTGCCTTAGAACAATATGGCCGACCACCTAGGCATTAAGGCTTAATTCGTGGATGTAGAAGCAGAACTCTCTCTCTACAGAGACATTTTTTTCTGTGTTAGGGCAAAATTTTATCCAGACCAGCATGAAATATCATGCTTTCCAAAAAAGAGCAAACAAACAGAATAAAAGCAAGAAAAATATTAATGAACTACTGCAAAATCCTATACCATGTAACCCCTGGTCTGATTCCTAGCTGTTTCTGGATTCACAGAAGTAGTGCTACTGTCTGCAGTACTTGGAAGTGCCTAATTCACTTTGATGCCTCTGAAAATGTTATTCAAGAGGCACCCTGCCATTTGTCTGAAGTTCACTGTTCATTAGAACACAGGGCAGTGAACAACCCCATCTGCAACTTGTAACTGCCAGAGCCAGAAACTTGATAGGAGGCTAACACGAGAGTGGGGCTGTAGCTCCCCTGTGCCCTCACTCAGCTCCCCTGGCAGAGAAAGGCTGCTTTGTGCCCCTGCGTGCTTATTTCCAGCAGATCTTGCAAGGAAAGCATGAGCCTCTGAGGCTTTTAGGTCTTATGTAATGTAAGCCCCCAAAACCTGTGAAAATCCTTGCCATTGAGAACAGAAACTAAACTGTGAATCCTGAAGGCAAGGGCATTATGCTGCAGAAGAACTTTTGCTGTTTAAGTAGAGTCATCCCTTTCTCAATGTTTCAGCCCTCTGGTGCAGTGCAATCTCGCTTTGCTCCAGCAGGTAGAGCTATGGCTTCAAATATTTTTCAGAAGAGCCTCTGGTCTGTTCATCAGTGTTAAGCAGCGTCTCCCCAGCTGCCTGCCTTTGTACTTCACATTATATCCCTGAAACAACAAACCCAAGGCACGGCACGAGCACTGGTTGCATTGCTATAATTGGTAGGAAGCTGAAACTGGGATCCCGTCAGCTGGACAACCCTTAATCCCACTGTGACAGCCGTGAGGCTGCCCACAAACAAATGCGTGGTGATATGGGCTGAAATCCTGTGCTAAAAGCTCAGCTACCTCAAGGGAGAGGGCACACTGAGAGGCAACGTGAGGTGATACAGCTGACTGTCATAAATAGAGAGCTGGAACATCATCTGCTTTGAATTCTCAAAGCATCACCACCCAAACCCACCAAAGAGAAAAAATACACATCAAACAAAAAACCAAAAAACCTCTTTTGTTTTGTTTTCCCCAGAAAGAAACAGAAAGGTAACTCTTCAAAATGGATGGCACCTCTGCTGATTAATGCATTTTTATTTTTACTTTTATTTTTAATTAAGACTCCACGGATAGAACAAAACAATCTGGAAAAGTTGCAATTCTTAAAATCATAGTTTGTTTAAGCAGTGTTCAATTTTTTATTTTATTTTATTTTATTTTTCCCACATGGCCCATACATTTCCTAAGTCAGCCAGAACTGGATCAGACAAAACCTCAGCACACCAAAGTACTGTTCCCATGTGTGGGTTATCATAGATCATATTCATTCAAAAATATTAACCGTTTCTTGAGGTAGCAAAAGATGGGAGCTGAACGTGAACCAGGTCTGCAGTGACAGAGGTGTTTACTGGCTGGAGAGAATTTGATCTCTGATCTTATTTCAGTTTCTGGAGCTATCTGGACCAGAAAGAGACATCCCTCAAGAGAGCACATATTGAAGGTTAGGGCTGGCTTGCAAAATATCTCTGCTGCCCAGTCCTGAGATGTGGTGCAGGGCGAGTGAGGGGCTGGGTGCCATTTACAGAGACTTGTACACAAGTACACACTGCCTGAGTGACATCTCTGGAGGCTGAATCAATAAAATAGCACTGGGTAATAAATTAATGTCTAAAAACAAGAGACAACTATTTACATTTTGCTACCCTTCTCCCTCCCTCTCTGGATTTAATTGATAGCTTTATGGTAATTTGTTTATTCCTTTTGAAAAATATCAGTCCCACCCAAGGCATAGCAGTTCTGTAGTAGAACTGCAATTATTGAGCTGTTTGAAATTGCTTAAAAGACAAAATTAGAGGCAGTGCAGGAAAACACGAAGAGGAGTATTATAAACATAAAGAATGCCATTCAGAATGCCTTCAGTGCTACGGTAAAGATAAACTGAATTAACATGTGCTGACATCAGTGTACAGGGGTGTTTTCAATGCAGGCACCTCTACTTTCACAGAATTAATGTGGCAAGCGCAATTTGTCGGGGGTGAGTTCTTCAGTGGTAGAAATTAGTGTAGTTCCATCAGAGCCAATGAATCTGTGTGAGCAGAGGATCTGAGTGGTAGCGTTTTGTCTGCTCCCCTGCAGCCTGCTGATATCATATCCCTTATTCTGCCATCTTTCATTATCAACATAGCTGAAACCTGTTCGCTACTTGTCTGGGCCATTCACACTTAGCAGAGTTGCACAGGCTGGCTTAGGCAACACCAGAGATGATGTGCTAGCCTCAGAAGTGCATCTTCCTTAATCCAATATTAGAATTGCCATGGAAACCTCTTAGCAACGTAGGAGATGAAGATGGAACAAGAAAGAAAAGATGCAGTCAGCTCAAATGATAATTCTAGGGGGAAATGAAATAAATGTATGTATNAACTTACTTGTCTTGGGAAAACACAAGAAAGAAAACTAAACTGCAACTGAGTAGTTCATCTTTTAAATTCCCTGGTGGATTCTCTCCTTATGTCTTTCATTTCTTTCTGTGTGTAGTTGTTTTTTTTTTTTTTTTTT
>VXAV01003394.1:42622-76012 GCA_013399715.1 Alectura lathami
CTGCTAATCTACTTGGATGCCACGTACGCTTACGAAACAAATATATATGCCAAGCCTCATCGTACATTTCCTTTTTTGTGGAGCTTCTTTCCTAAGAAATAAATTTTAGCACTTAGCTGAACTAAGTCTGGGAAGGGAATTCTTACTGAAGGGAACTGAAAGATGTTTTTATGCTGATGTTTTATACTCTCTAGTGAATCAAAAGGCTTTTACTGATAATTGTTCCAAAACAAAATAACTTTGAGATTAAGTTTTCAAAATGTTATTTTCAAAAAGGGCAGTAAGGAAAATCTATTTACTTTCCCCATCTGCTAATACAATTCATATTTACATCACAATCCTGCAAGCATATAAATCATATTTAACTGGTAACCTCATTAAAAATCTAAGCACCTTGATCTTGTAATAAAATATTCCTGCTGCTCTTCAGAGCAGCTTGTAATTTACATAGTGGCAGGTCTGTAGTAGAATGATTGTCTCTGCCTAGAGGTCTCCAGAAGGCTCCAGGGCTGCCTACATCTTTCCAGGCTGCTCAGCCAGTAAGATGTGGTGGCTGCTACATGAAGTGTGTTGGCCTGCCTCAAATCCAAATGAATTTTTAAGTGACCACTCCTTAAAAAGTGAGAGGAGTATACAACTGATTTAGCAAGTCTGTAAACCTGAAGATTTTGCTGCACACATTTCCTAGCTACCTGCTAAATGAATTTGAGTTTCACAAACCTCATGAAAAGAAAAACAACGTTCAGGAAGACAAGTGCAGTCTGGCAGGAACCATCTTCTCTTGAAGCTGATCTCTGTGGGGACCTGCCTAAGTGACCATGTTAAACGGCATTTACAGTTCCTCACACAAGTTCATTTCACAGCTACAAGCAGACCATAACTCCCAGGCTCAGTGTTGCCATTGGAACTCTAAAATAGCCGTGTCTACAACTAGCAGGACGTTGAGAGATCTTGGCGACTTCTAACTCATTTATAGAACCTGCATGTGAGATGAGGCAGGGGCTTCTGAACTACCAAATATCCGTCAATTTCTCTTGTTCCACCTGCTTGCTTGTACATATTTTCCAAATATGTTAAACAGACACGAGAAGGAGGAAAGCTAGCAGACCTATCAAACTGAACGTATCAGTATGTATTAAATAGCAAGTGCGAGTGAGGGCCTTGTTGCTTTCCCATTCTTCACTCACCAGGGAACTTCTGGGATTTTTTTGGTTCAGGCTTAATGACGCAGGGGAAAATATCACCAAAATTACTTTTCAAGCCTTCTGGTCTGCATCTCTCTTACCCACTGAAAATACAGCTTGATTGCTTGCCCTTGTCCTGTGCTAGCTGTAAAATGGCATCCAGGTCTTTGTCTCACTAGCGGACTCATGAAGAAAAACAAAGGAAGTGTCATATATGCTGCTTGATTAAGTCCTAGCCAAAAAGGCATACATTTCTTTCACAGAATCATAGAATCATAGAATGGCTTGGGTTGGAAGGGACCTCAAAGATCATCTAGTTCCAGCCCCCCAGTCTCTGGGAATCACCTGATGATATCAGAATCTCAGTTTCATTTAAAATACATAAGTATGCACACACACATTTACAGAAATAACCCATACATAAAAAAGTGAAATACAGATTCCATCAAAATCAATAAGAGAACTCATTTTAATTGCACTGGAGCCAAGATTTCAAACTGTGAAGCTTATAATTGGAAACATTAGGTGAATGACATAAGACTGAAAAATTAATGCATTACTGAGATATTTGAAGATCCTCATTAACTTCATACTTCTGCTGACCATTTGTAAGCCTAAAGATATTTACCCTACATAGATTTTTCTCTAACTGATCTCCTATGAAATAAGGCAGAGATCTGAAAGCACCTGGGTTCCCTCTCTGCCAGTAACTCCTGTTGCCTTACCAGTGATCCACACATAACGATGCAAATTTTGTTAACTCATAACTCCTATTATTTTCTTGCTCTGAAAGATTCAAATGAAGGCAGCATCCAGCCTTGCTACATTTTAATTAACAATTCTGTTGATATGCAAGCTATTAAAGAGCACCTGTAGATCTGCAAAGTGAAAAAAAAAATATATAAAAAGATTCAAAAGTAGCAGAAACATAATTGCAGGCTTGAGTTAAGCAGATGTGCTTTGAATTGGGTATGGGAAGGTCCCATTTTAAGAATAAGATTTCCCTCATATGGAATTAAAGCAAAACAAATGCTAGATTTATACTTTCTGATCCAGATCTAGCCTATTTGTCAGTCTTAAGTCCCTGCCCTTCCTCTATGGAAGAAGTAAGATGCCTCAGCTCGATCCCCAATGCTTGTTTAATTCTTCCATTCCTTAAGCCTCCTGAAATTGATTCCCAGCTGCTTCCAGTGCTTGACCTGACAGGTAACACCAACCTAATGGTGACAGGCTTGCCGACTTTTAGACAGAGTTTAGGCAGATGAGCACTTAGGCTTTTCTTCTGACATTCTTTACCTTAGATTAGGAATGTACCTGTTTAAGACTGGTCTCAAAGGTCATCGCAATTTTTTCTGCTCCCTGGTAGAAACAGCAGCTTTGAACTTAGCACAAAACTGGAAAGACATATTTGCAAAGGAAGGTATTTACCTTCTGCCTGGTTTGCCCATCACACCTGAGAAATAACATGGGTTCTACTTAAGATATTTTAACTTCCCATTTTCTAGCTGCTCAGCTTACCAAAGACACATCAAAAAACTGCTTCGTGTATTATAGATTCCCACACATGGCTCAGGAAGGGTTTTCCGTTATTTATGGAAAGGGATGTGATGTGAGGAATAACCACAAAGCCAAGAGAAGGTAGTTACAGTACGTGGTTCATGCAATGCTTTTTCCGCAGGGGCTGTCTATCATGATGCTTTTTGTACAAATTTCTGTACATCTGATGTAGTCTGGCCTTGAAATTTTAGGGAATAAAGGAACATAATGTTCTGCTATAAACAGTAATCGTGTGCCATTGTCAGTGAGAAGTGAATTTGAAAAGGAGAACCTGAATCTTTACCCATGTTTCCAATCCCCACAAGGAGTACAAGAGCTTTATGTAGTGACTGGTTCCATTATTTCTCTTTTTGAGAAGGCAAGAACTGCTGCTGAACTGTTCCCACTGTTTTGCGAATATAAGAGCTACGCATGAAACAGAGGGCATTTTTTAATCAGGTGAATAGCACAGCTAACAATTAGGATTTCCCCTGAAGATGGAAAGGAAGATTTTTGAGTAAAAAGATGAAAAAGGGATCAAAGCCAAGAATATTTCCCAGTGAAAAAAAGATTGATACAACCATCCTGAGGCAAACTGTCATTGGTGTGATCAGAGGCAGCAGCCATCAGAGGATAGGAGTGGTGTCATAGATTGCCTGACAGAACATGACAACTTGGTTCATATATAGCTTCTTCTGCAAAAACAGATCCTACAGCAGAGGCAAAAACATATTGTAAAGTGAATCACCTAGATGCTGTGCTAGCCTCATTCTAATTATCTTACTAGTCCTTGGGCAACAGAAGCCCTCTTCTGCAGCCCACATGCCAGATTTCTGGTGTCTCGTATCTTCTAAAGCAGAAAAGACAAGGTTCATTTTTCCGGATGAAACAAATCTATTAAATCAGTATATTCAAAATTAGTTCATTAGAGCACACAGAGTGCCTTAGCGGCACAGACTAAGCAGGCTATTTTTCATCTCCATTTACTGTTTTTTTAGAAGATTGGAATAGCATGCAAGAATATTTCTGAGGAGTGCAAGACACCATTGGGAACTAGGTCTATAAAAATGAAATGAAGTATGAATAAAAAATCGCAGTGTATTAGAATGAATATGCACATGCTACATGAATATATTCATTTTTAACGACAATTTTTATAACCGTCAGTGAAGTAGAAGGTTACGGATTTCTAATTCTGAAAATGTGATAATAGAAAATGACATCTTCTTCAAACAAGGTCACTCTTGTAGCATGGAAAGACACTCCAGCAGCCAGATATTGATAGTCCATTGCACACACTGATCGCAGGAGAGGAAAACACTGTGTGTTCTTAAGTAGAGTTGTGCAAAGAAGATTAATAATTATGTAAGGAGAACTGATGAAATTTAGTGCATACTTGGCTATGTTGCCACAAACGGAAGCACTGCACATAGAGTTTTCAGTAGAAAAACTGAAATGACGAGGATTCCAGGCAATTTCCTCTACAATCAATCTTCATTTTTCCTCGATTTTACTGCACATTAAATGTAAGAAAATATTACCTAACACTCCTATAGTGTTAAATAACAGACCCAAATGCTAAAGGAGGGGGAAAAGAAAATATTTTGACATATTGTGTAACAGAGGTATCAACAAAAAGTGGTTCCAGCATTTCGCTGCTCAGGTAATTTCCTGTGTTTATGCTGGCAAATTTGTCCTTGATGATGACAGACTTTAGTGCTATGTTTTAAGATTACTGCATATATTACTACTATAGATCTTGTGTTGCTTATTCTTCGTCTTCCAGAATTCGTATGTATATACTCACTCTTCCATATTATAAGCACACAATTTAATTCCTCACTGATACAATTTAGATGTGAAAGGGACATGGTAGCAGCTTGTAGGCACTGTCTTGGCAATGAGAAGCAGACAGATGGGTAAAAGAGACTTCTGAGCTGCGGGTCTCCAGCTCCCACAGGCCTGCCCTGCCTGGCCACGGGCACTGACCGAGCCAGGGCCACTTGGGGGCCCATGTCCCTGCCTTGGCCCATCCATGTCCCCAGGCAGGTCCCCAGTGCCAGGGCTGTGGCTGACCCAGTGCCCTCCTGCAGCCTGACTGGGGCACGGGCTGGGCCCCGGCCCTGTGAGGCGCTCGGCCCAGCCAGCCCTGACGGACACCGAGGAGGGGATGTGCCCGGGTGAGAAGCTGATGGAGGCAGTCAACTGCGGGAAGGACACAGCATGAGGTAAGTTTATGTTTTTAAGAATAATTTTATCTTGAAAATGGGCAGTCACTGAGGAGGATGTCCTGCCCTGTGGGTTCCACTGCCGCTTTGCCCCTGGTTGTTGTGCAGACCGCACTTCAGAAAAAAAAATTACTCAGTTTTCTTCTAGTCTGCTTTCTGCTGTTTACATCAGGATTGTTAAACATCATTGCTAGGAGCTGAAGGGTGTAAGGCTCCTGAATGTGGTACTTGGTTGGAGTTGTTTGTTGTTAGTTGTGAATGTAAAAAAGCCTGTAACAACTTCTCTGGCAACAACCCCGTCTGTAGGCTTTCTCCGTTCCAGCACTTCCAGGCACTGACTGCATCTGTGTATTCTCTCAAGCTCTCTGGGCTGATTCGGGAAAAAGGAAAGAGCGAAAAATCAGGGCAGGGAGCCCACTTGGTGGTGGAGCTGCACCACATCTCCCTGTGGTGCAAAACCCTGCGGCGGTCCCAGTGCCAGGGGTCTCATGGCACTGCTGGAGCGATGGCTCTCACAGAGGCGGGCAGATCTCCGCAACTGCAAACCACAACCAATCTGACGTTTTTGTGGTTTGAGAAAGTTAATCAAGGGGCTATCACCATAATATTTTACAGAAATTTGTGTGTTCCTGTGTGGAGCACAAATGAGAATGCTGTTCAAATGCTGTCTGTAGGCTCAACTTTTTGATAAATATTTATGATGAAGATAGCTTGACAACCTTATGCAAAGCGACAGCGAACTGATCTATGTTGAGAGTCATCGAACAATCTCAGCTAAAGGCTCTTCTTTCTTTATATATTTTCTCTTTACTACTGCAAGCCCGGTGCTGACAGACATGTCTAAATTCACATACCTTTTAAAGTTGTTTCTAAGTTCATTTTTTTAAAGAGAATTGGGGATTGTGTTGTCATGGAAGAAGGACTGTTTGGGTGCTCATCATGTTTTATATTATAGGGGTTACTGTACATTTTGCTGCACTGCATAGAAAGTCTTCCAAAATTTTCTTTTAAACCAAGATCAACTGGAAATTTGTAGGTTAGGATGTGAGGGCTGTGTTTTGCTAACCAAATAAAAACAAGTTATTTTTTCTCTGACTTGGATTTGTGTGGTGAAACTCTCCCAGTGAGAGAGGTATTTGGATCGCTTATGAGATGTTTTGCAAAGATGTCAGGAAAAGTAGCTGTAAAATTAAACATAGCTGTGAAACGCTTCCAACTGATCATGCAGAAGTCAAGAACAGAATCCCATGTTCCAGTCTCTGCTCCTGTGGCCTTGAGAAGACCGTCTGTGCTGCTGCAGGAGGGGGGATGTCAGTATGGTGATCCTGGTTGGAGAAAGAAAGGTTTTGGTTTATTTAAAAGGTGATGCTGAATAGGACAGCAACTTGCAGCAATTGCTGCAAGAGAAAATTGTGGTGTTCAATTTCAGTAATATTCAAAATAATCTAATTAAAGTCTGAATCCTGTTTTGTTTTTCTTTCTGGGATAAAAACCTGGAAGCTTGGGACTAGCAATTACAAAGATGAATAACTGCATAATAAATACTAATCTGAGCCTTGGTAATTAGACCCTGCAGCATTTTGACTTTTAAATGAGAATTTGGTTCTGAGTGGATACACAAGAGAAGCAAGCAATGTACAACAGACATAAAGAAGTAGCTTAGAGTCATCTTTGTACAAGACTGGTCTATGTGTGGTGTGCCTCAGTGCAGAACGTACACTGTATTTTGCTACAGGGAACTTAATATTTGTTTGCACTCAATTATAATCTAAAGGTCCTTGTCATAACACATATGGACTGGATGCTCAGTAGCAGACAGACATAGCTCTGAGTTGTTTGTAGTCTGACTAAGCAAGGTGCCTGGGACATGGCCACAATAACAAAGGAGCTCAGAAACTGAGCCCTGAAAGCTTGTCCCTCAGGTTATGCTGTATACCATGCGATAAAATGTTCGGCAACTGGCTGTTTAGAGCGAACTTATACGTGTAGTCACTTGTTGTTTAACAGTCATCAAGGCTACGTTTGAACTACGAAATAAGCCAGATCCAGGCATGTAATAAGATTCTTGTTAATTTTTTTAACAAAATGCTAAATTCCTAGACTAGAAGCTGCATTGCACTCTGACTCTTTAAGAACAGCACCTCCCACTGAGTTTCTTAAATTCTTAATACTAAAATTTTAAGAATTACTATTGACCTTTATGTAAGTATATAATGATTACTCTCTATTATACTACTTATAATACGTAAATGTGAAGGAGCATTCTCTGATGGATCTGTTGAAGGGTATTAGAAATAAACTTATTTCAGCTGGTTGTTCACATAATAGCACCTCAGTTGATTAAATGAGCCTCAGCAAATTACTGCCTTGAGGCTAACAGAAATCCACAAACCCAAGTTTAAATTCTGCTTGAAAGAGTTTATGTGCAGCATGGATATCTCTATTTTCACATCCTTTATTGAAATGAATGACTTTCTCCAGGAAAAAAAAAAAAAAAAAAAAAAAATTTAATGAGGAGTTTATTTTACTGATGTCTGATACGCATTTAAAGAAAAATATTTGAAGACAGAAAGAATAATGAAACTCAGTACAGAAAAAGAAAATCTAACCTGTTATCTGTTCTGAATCAAGTTCAGACTACGTGATGTTTTTTCCATTCAACGTAGTGCAATTCCACAGCAAACATATATCTAAGTCCAACAGAACTTATTTGACTTAGTTTTCTATCCAGTATTTTGTCTTTCAGCTTATTTTAATCTTTTCTTTCAAGTTAGAGTGACAATCCCTCTTCTGTGGATGGAATCAAGCACTGGATACTTTGGCACTCACATCTTCCCTTTGAGCTCTCTTATCCATTCGCAAGCAAACCAGACATCACTGACAAATTAAGTGCAGTGAATGCAGGTTCATCGTTTTCTTTCACTTTTGCCATTGTATCCATGTGCTGTGATTTAGACCAGAATGCTGTTGGGCAGGACAGCCTCGTATGTTTGCATGCTTCTTGAAGAGCAAGGGTACTACTTAGTAGAAACTGCCGTAGAACAAATCCCATCGCAGACGTTTAACTCTAGTTCACTTCGGTGGACATATGTGAATAAGATTAGATGTATGATGTGGTTGAGAAATACACTTTAGAAGTTAAGAGCATTGAGGTATCACTCAACCTCTTCTGTAATACAAGCTCTGAGCAGATCACTAGATACTGGGCAGGCTAGAGATTGATGTGTTTGTCTCGTATTTTAAAAGCTTTGTTTTGGTAA
This sequence comes from Alectura lathami, assembly GCA_013399715.1. NCBI lineage: Eukaryota > Metazoa > Chordata > Aves > Galliformes > Megapodiidae > Alectura > Alectura lathami. Next base: position 50,831 of record VXAV01003394.1, read on the forward strand.
AGGGCTTTCTGACTGACGGGTAAACACTCCTCAGTGTTTACTCATTTAAATGGGTTGAGTTCAGTGCTTCCAGACACAGGAAAAATGACCTTATGTCAACTCTGTCTTATTAAAAATTATGATGAGTTTGAATTTTTATTTGATTCTTATCATTTTTATTTCCATTTCTTATTTGGAAGCAGAACACTAGACATTATTACATCAAACAGATTTTTCATTTTCTGCTGTCTGGCTTCAGAAGGTAACAGCTTCTGAAGAGAGGCATCCCTCTGGTTCTGACGCACTCCCTTACCCACATTTGGTGCCTCTCACCTTCCTTTTGGCTGTGTGCTCCCCTTGCTTACCTTGTTCAGACCATGTCCTCTTGAGCTGATTCAAACTGCTGTGTATCAGGCTGGATCAGTTAACAAAGGGGCTTGAGCCCACTTCTGCAAGGAGAGAGCAGGAGGGTGCAGCAGTAGTTTCTCCTTCCAGATCAAAAGAGCTTGTGGTTGTGTTCAGTTCCTTTGTAGGATCACAACATGGATAACTTCACAGTTCTTTGACTTGGACACTAAGTAGCAGGACAACAAAAATTAAATATTCTTCTGTGCCATGTTGTTCTGTAAAGCAGACCTAAGGGGAAGTGAGGATGTAATTTATGTCAACAACAGCCATCAGTTGGGTCCAGCTTGCACACATACCAGTGAGTTTATTCTGCCCAACTCCCTTCCTTGCTGCCTTCCTCTGCTTTTTGCTGAGTTAGAGAGTGGAAGCCCCTTGGGAGGGATTTGCTGACTGCCCAAGAAGTGAGCAGAGAGAAAGAGGTGGCTGCAGAGCCCTTTTGTCTTAGTGATACCCGTTACAAGCTCAGTCCTCTCCCTGCAGTTCAGCTACGCGTTAGGGTCAGACTGCAACCTGCTGCCTTAGTGCCACAGGTTGTTGGGATACTAACAATGAACTGGGCAGTGCATCTTGCTTTGTGCAGCAGTACCCATTCCTGTTGTGTTTCACACTTTGGATCTGGTAATACACTTAGCAGTCGCTACTAACACAAGTAGTAATGTAATAACTTGCTGCATTTCTCTCTCTTTTGAGTTGGTTCTAGCTGTAAGCCTGCCTCAGTTCTGGTTACTTAGTGGAATTCTTTAGTTGGCAAGTGACAAGGAAGAGCTAATACCGCGGGTTTTTTTTCCATTTAATGCGTACAGCCTGAGCCGACTTTGATGGATAATCCAAAATGAAGTTTAAGAACAGAAAATTAAATCCTGAGTATAGTCAAAATATTTATTAAAGCAATGGATCTATTAAAATCAGAAACTTTAATAAGATAATTGGAATGCATTCATCTCAGAATCTTTTTCCCTAGCTTTAGCACTGCAAGTCATTTTTTCCACACTACAGATATTTTGTTAACACAGGCACTTACATCTGGATAGCTTACCCTGTCCATTTAACTCCTGTCCCTTTATTTTCTCTTTGTGCTTTTCTCTTTGTGCATTTCTCTTTGTGCTTTTGGCCATAATCAGTTTAGTATCCAGCATTCCCATAGTACATTATCTTTCAGACGCATGGTCTGGGCAAATCCAATAGGTTTGTTCATCTTTGACTAGAGTAGTGAATTACTGTCAAAATAAACAAAGCGACTTGTATCCGTGTAATGCTACATTGTCTTCCTCTGATAACTAGTGGTATAAAATACTGTGGTAGCAGCCTTATTGTTACTGGTGAGGTATACGAGCAGGGCTAGAGGGTCTTCGTAATAGGATAATGTAGTTTCACGGACTAAGCAGGTGATGTGGGATGAGGCTGCACTGTTCGACAGATAAGTCTTTACTTATCCTCACATCAAAGAAATGGTAAGGAAACACTAGGTCTGACGGCCCAGGAGGTTATTACTATTGATGGAGGCTTACCTGTAGCTAAATTCATGTTTGAGAAAAGTGTCCCTGATTTTTTTTTTTTTTTTTTGATACTGTCAAAATAAACTTTTCATTAGAAGATGAAAATACCATTTTCTTCAAACAGTTGTGTTTGGATTTAAGTTTGAAATTTCAATTTTGTCAAGGAGGAATGTNTAGAGAACAGTCATTACAGCCTGGGTCCAAAGCCAAATGAAATAGATAAAATTTCTTTTACTGCCCAAGGAGAGATAACTCCCTGAGCACGGTGTGTCGTCTAGGTGATAAAACCTGTTTCATTGCTGAGCTTTTTTGAAATGCTGCTGTCACACCAGGGCTGAGGGGAAGCTTCAGAACTGTAATCGCAAGTGAACAGACCTACAGTGTAGTGGGGCCTTTCTGCCTTCCTGCCAGAGCAGTCGCACTTCCCAAAACATAATTAAGCTTTGACTTTTGTTTCATACTGTTTCTTTCCAACTTTTTAAGTGTTGATTTACTTTTCTTTCTTACCCGTATTTTGTACTCAGTGATTTTTCTTTCTGGCCTTTTATGTTCACACAGATTTGCTCAAAGACTTGTAGGAATCCTAGGAAATGCTGACTTTATGTAGGGAATGTAAGATATGTTATGAGGCAGGGGAAGTGCATTGTTAAAAGGTCTGCTTCATAAAATCATCATAGTCTACTGCCAACAGCACCTGATTCACCTAAAGTCAAGTGATGGATTGAGAGTCTGCTATGCTGCGGTAACCTATGTGCATTTAAGAAGCAATACTTGTGCACCATAATTGTGACAAAATGGCATGCTTTCCACTTTCTTTCTGAAGCAGTACATTTGGACAGCCAGAATTAACCCAGAATAAAGCAACCCTCACTCAAAGAAGTACTCCATTGCTTCTTGCTGTAAATACAGCTATTCTTCTTCAGAAATATAAAAACCCTGATAAATTAACGCTTTCTCTTCCACTGACCCGAACTGACTTGGCTCTAGCTCAACTGATTTTGGTGGCAGCATCAGAAAGCTATGTGGCAGCTGAGAGACGCACTGCTGCTGCGCACTCACAGGATATTGGGCGCAGGGTGCCATGACCCAGAGAGTCACCAGCAGAATGCTCCCAGTGTGTACCGGGTTACAGATCTGTACACATCTACACTTGGTTATCATAGCAAGGACAAGAGTGAGTTTATCAGAACATAGCAGGGAGGGAACCCAACACAGACAAGGAGACCTTCTTCAGTTTACAAGCACAACTGTTCAGATACACAACTAAATTCTGGTTGGAATCAGAATCAGAAAGTACATAGCATATTTAGTTTAGGGAAGGCTATTTATCATATTTTTGCCATGATTACAGCTATGAAGCCTCGAAACTCACGTGTTTTTAATCTCATATTTCCAGCATAAAGGCACAGAATTTTACATAAGAAGCTGATGCTTATCAGTTGATAAAGGTATCAGCTTTCACCTTAATCACAACTTTACTTCCAAGAAATTCAGGCCACAAAGGCTGATAAAGCTGTTTTGGTCCAGTGAGATATTCTTGGTATACGAAGGTCTGTTGTCTTGTCATAATCAGATCCAGACAGAGCAGATCACTTCTATGAAAGTGAGATTTCCAGCTTCCAGTGAGACCTACAATTTCCCACATGACCCGACATTAAAGTCACTTTTTTCAACCTAGTATATGGTGGAAATTCTAGTTACAGAAATTGACTGAACACAGCTGTTTTCAGAGCCAAATGTTTCACTAACTGTTACAGGAGCTCTCCATTTGGGAATTTCAGTCTGAAAGACTCCCTGCAGGCAGCCCCTGCAGTGTACGAGGCTGTTCACAAGTACTATTTGCATGCCCCAATGTGCTGATTACCAACCTGGGAAGATAAGGGGACAGCTGTATAGAAGAATTTGGCAGAACCACAGGTCACAGAGACTCTCCCAAACCAGCAGAAGACACCAGGGACCCTTGTGATCCAAACAATGGATCTGCTCAAGAGATTCTCCATCTGAATATTGCTGTGTGCAAAGGATATGCACACAGTAAATGTGTTGTCCCAGTAAATGTGTTTTTAGTAAACTCTGTGGCTGTGCAACACTTAGAGAAAAATTATATAACGAAATGAAGCTGTACTAAGATTCTCTCAGACCTTTTCAGTTTGATTTATGCACCATTGCAGATTTGATCCTGCACAAGGCTCCTCTTGAAACCAAAGAATACCATAGAGGACACTTCTATGAAACACATGCCACTGATTACAGACGGCATATTCAGAAGTATTAAAGAAGAAAGAACATTCGTGAGTGAATATTGTTCATTGGATGTCCAATGCATGCCAACAGTCTTGCTGATAAAGTATAACAAGTTTCAATGTTATATACTGCATGGTCATCTGTTCAGCAATAAGCTTTCTGTTAAACAGCACATACTGTAACCTGTGTATTTAATACACAATTCCCTACATTATTCACGAATAACTGAAAGTTTTAGAACTAGTTCTAGATTTCCCAGCTCCCATAAACGATGGCCAAAGTCTACTAGTAAGGACGATCATTGTCTTGTGTTTGTACCCAGGAATTCCTAAGAGTCTGTGCCTGTGAATGGCATTCACCGCTGAGAGTTGTCTGCATGTAATTCATGTCTTCTTGAATTTTGAGTTAGGTGAGGTTCAAGACTTGGCTAAACCACAAAATTCTGTATTCAAAAACGATTAGCAGCAGTAATTGGCTGGTGTTCCTGCCAAAAAATAATCTGTTCAGTGTCATGTCATCAGCTGGCATGGCAGAATAAAGATGCTCAGGACTGCACCACCGACTTTCACAGAGTCGCTGAATTAGATGATGGCTGAAGTTGGCAGGGACTTCTGGAGGCCACTTGGTCCAAGCTCCTGCTCGAGCTGCAACACCCGGAGCAAGGTGCCCAGCAACAGGTCCGGGTGGCTTCTGAAGGTCGTGTTTAGAGAACTTCTGGATCTCCTGGGAACAAGGTCTAGGATCATTGGGGCATTCCTGGGAACCCACTTAAGGATACCTGCTGCTGGATGAGGAATGGGGAGACGCAAGGCTGTGCACCTGCTGAACCTCCAGCAGCTTCTGATGAGCTTGGTACTGCCCATGACCCCAGTGTCTAGCGCCTTTGCTGCAGCTGGCCCCCCAGCCAGGGAGGGCCAAGCACCCTTTGAGCTGGTGCAGGGGAGGAGTGCATCGCTCACCGGGCAGCCAGGAGACGCAGCAGTCTGATCTGTGCTTAGGGAACTCTTCTGCCTGGGTAAAAGCTGTGGTAAAAGAGGGTAGTGGCAGTGGAAAGTAGCTTCAGTGAAGGGCCTTAGGTAGGGTTAAAGCAGAAATAGCAAGCAGATCCACAGAGAAGAAGTGACAAAGGATGCCAGAATATCTTTACAGACACAGAAATGTCTCGCCCACCATGCTTGGCCCAGGGTTTAAAAGCAGCTCTACTACTACTGCACTAGGTGACATAAAATATATGATATTTATGCATCAAGTCTGTTTGCCACCACTCAGGTTTTCTGCAGGCACAGAGTAATTTCACTGCAAATTCTGCTGCTCCTGTAGCACTCAGGAGCATCAGGTGAGGCTCATGGCTTTGTTTGTCACACAAAGAGTGACTGTCACAAAGACTCACTCTGAAACGTTTCATCCACAGTAATCAGCTGCTCTCTGCTACAACACTTTACGAGGCCCAGCTATGGGAAGGCAGCTATAAACACAGAACCTTGAGAGTCTCCTACCCGCTACTCTCACATCACGCATTTCAAAATAAGCACCTTTACCCATGCTGACATTTGTGTATTTATTGACACACTGATCTTGCCCCAGTATGACTGGAAGGGCTACTGCTGCTCTCTTTAATGATGTTTTAAAAATGATGCCACCCATATTTCTGTACCTAATTACATCTTCTGATTTCTGTTTTTCCATTGAGTGCCAATGAATAGCTTTTTTGTCTGTTTGCAGTTTTGAAGATCTTGACTATAGCATATGAATGTACATTTCTAGAAGAGTTTAGACAGTGTATTATGTTCTTTAAAAGTTGTTGATGTTATGCCATATAAGAAAACATATCAGTAATGTACATGTTAATTCCGGTGCTGTCTGTGAGGATGCACTGAAACCTTCTGTGTATACACTTCTCACACTATTAAAACAAGTGTTTTGGTTTATACTATTACAATATATAATATAATATATAACATAATACTATTACTGAAGTCCCAGCGTAAAAGGATCCAGACAGATAATTCTACTGGTGAAAGAAGGTGGATAAACTCTAGCTGAGTGTCTTTCCAGAAGACAGCCAGGTGGGCATGGGAGACAAGTTTAATTAACAGAGTTGATTAACAGTCATGCAGTAGAAGACCGTTTTGTTGGAAAATGGCAATAGTTAAGGAACCTTAAATGTTACAACTCCATAATTTTAGATTCAGCAATAAATCTTGTTTAATCACCAAAGACAAAGTAGGATTCCAGAGTCTTTTGCATTTGAACACAAACATTGGAGCTAATACAGTGGGATAGGTCAAAGCCCCAGTGCACCTTCCATCCAACAAGGGTTGACAGGAGATGCCCTGGTTAACAGCGCAGCATTCCCTAGGCCTGCTGTCCAGCTCCTGACAGTCAGCAACTTAGGGACTTCCAAGTGTTGTTTGAACATGCCGAGCAGTACAGCCCATGAGATATCCTGACAATGACCTCACTCTACTGGGGAACCTGACAATGTTTTTGTCTTTTAACCTTTTTCTCCAGATTAGTGGCTCATGACAAACCTGGGAGTGGAAAACGGTTTTGGACAAACTAAATACATATTTGTTTCCCACTGAGGTAGTATTACCATAAATTTGGTCAGCTGTATAATAATGCTTTATGGGCTGCTTGAAGTTGTTAAGGAAACAATGTTTTGCTTATAAAGTGATTTCTGCAACACACTGTCTACTTTAATATGTTTTCGAGGGGAAAAGCAAGTGGGGCAGGCAAAAAACAGTCAAAAAGGGGAAATGCATCATGTAGAAGAAAGACAAGAGGCAACTCACAGTTACTAAGTATCTGCATACAAAGCAACACAGGAAATCAGAAATGCACAAGGGGTGTGGATAAAGCCATCCCAGCTGCCCAAGTGTATGTAGACCCTTAAGCTCTAAGATGCTTGCCTTACAGATACTATTGTGGATATTCTGAACTGCTGATACGCTGCTGTGGAACAGACTGATGTCTCTGTTTCTCTAGATTCGCATCATTTCTCCGTTTTCCTGTTTGCTTTTAGGCAACATCTGTTACGTCAGTATAACAAGGAATACAGAGCTCCTAAGAGACGTGAAACAGTTACACAGAATGGTGCTGAACTGGCACAGCTGCCTGTTTCTGGTGGAATATAAAATCCAGTTCAAAGCAAAACCATGTGGTAACTGTGGTCCGACTGAAATGGCTTTTGCTAAGGAAAAGACCCTTCAGACCTCAAACATGTACAGAAGACCTTTAGCTTTCGGTGCTGTGGTGGGGATCTGAGCGTATATTAGGCGATATACATTAAGGAACAATAAGCTTCTCATAAGTCTCATTACTTCATGAAAATAATTTCTGCCAATATTGTTTGGTAATGAATGTATTTCTCTGCACAAGATTTGGTACAAGACTGTGTCTCGTCTCCTTTTCACTTGCTAACCTGGGACAGAAACTTACTTCCTACCTTTGCACATCCTATAGCTACCGGTTGATTTTGCAGACCACAGTTGTTAAGCTCGCCCCTGCATGTCCTTATGGCTGTTAATAATGTTTCACAGATAGCTTTCTCGCAAGGCTTGCTGGTTGTGTTGAAAGCTTTTTGTGTGGTCTGTAAAATACTTGTTTTTTTATTTTTTTTTATGCTCACAGAAAGGCACAGGTGCATGTCCATCTGCCTAACAACAGCTATCCAGCCACACTTGTATTTTTGCTGCTGTTTTTCTGTTATTTGCAATGCACTTGACCTTTCCTCCAGTCGAGGAAGCCAGTTGTCTCAGACCTTATGTGTACAGAGAACTGGAATAACACACAATACACATGCACAACTCTCTCCTTTCTGATGAGGACAGTACAGAGCCTTCTCCGGGAAAGTCCTTCTTGCAACCTAAAATGCGCAGCAGTAACTTTTGAGCTAGGAACCCCCCACAAAGTTGTAAATATCCATTGCCTCTGACAGTCAGGTCACTTCTGCTTGAAATGTGCATGTAGCAGCTCTGTGTTGAGCATCGCTGCCTGGAGTTTGGCTGCGAGCCTTAACGTCAGCAGATGAAGACAATGACACCTGCCAGGTTTAATTATCTGTGCAATATAACACCATTGAGGCAAACGTTCTCCTCTGGCTCCTAATCCTCCTTATCTTTGGTACATTTCAAAGCAGAAAGGCTGAGTTCCTTTCATAAATTCCCTGGGGCTTATTATCATGGGATGCCTGTCACCCGTGATTAAATAGCAATGCAAATTTGCTTCAAGAATAATTACTTTGTAAATGCATGTAGGTAACAAGGTTGCACTATACCTCATGTTTCTCAAATTGACTGTAAGTAAGGAATCTACTTCCAGATGTTTGACTGTTGCCATGTTTGCTGCTTCTGTCTTATGTATACCAGCCTTTATCATTATTTTTTAAATAGATGAGTAAAGAGAGCCATGTTGGCTGTAAGGAGTTAATTTTTGCCGGCAGTACTTACATGTGTAATATTTATTTTTGGAATATTATGATAATCTGATTATTTTAGATTGTAAAACACTAATTTTTTCACAAGTGCAGACGTACTAATGAAAGAAAACACAATATTGCTAAGAGTTCTGCTTTGAAATAAGCTTTTCAAGGAGCTATTGCAATGGGAGAATGTAATAGAAATATGTAATCTTCCTGAAATAGTGTTATCAATGCTGAATAATAGCTAAAAGTCTATTTTGGGACAGTGCAAGTGTAGAAGAAACTGAGTTAAAGTCAGTGCCCATTTCTTTTTTTTAGTAGGACACACAGCGTGGATGGACTTGTGATTTCACAGTGAGAAGAAACGTCTGGACTGTTAAAATGCTTCTAAATATTCTGAATCATTCCCACGGGAACTCACAGAGTCCTAGCCAACACTAAGCTCACAGTCCTTGAACACAAATCTGATGATGATACAAAAAACGTTTGAGGAGAGTTCAGGGGAATGAGCCATTCACCAACCTCGTAAGCAATTGTCAAGCTTCATCCCAAACACATCAGTACCTGCTTTACCTCATGTGTAAGGGAGCAGGAGAACTGAAAGTCAGAGAAGGTGGCACCCAAAGAAAGAAGGCAGGCAGGTTTTTTACACTGTTTTGGTTTTCTCCAGATTGGGATGGGAGATCATTTCCTATTAAGAACTAGGCTGATCCTATTTAAGTTGAATCTGAATAATCTCTAGAGCTCCTCTGACTGCACATCTTTCAAAATACTTAGCTGTTAAAGAGCCAAGAAAAGCTGCTATCTCACATAGTTCCTCTCAAAATGTTGTCTGCTAGGTCAGACCTCAGACTTAGCAGTCCCAAGCTTGATCCTATTTTGTTCTAATGGGTTGGTGTCCGTGTGACCCTCCAGGAATGCTGAGAAGATAAATACAGAGATTTTGCCATAGCTGTATAAGAAGTGAATTAGAACTGGTGGCAGACAGTGAGCAATATGTCTATTAAATATTTACAAGAAGAGCTTCAGGGAGTTTACATGAGACCAGACGCTGCTTGTCTTAGTCACCTGTCAAATCCTTTGTGCAGTTGTTGATGTCCAGGAGACCAAAACCACATCTATTTTAAATGTTTGCATCAGACACCAGGCCAAATAGCAAACAATATCTGAAATTCACATCCGTCTTCATTGCAGTTTGCATTGGCAACCTGACTATTTTTAAGAGCAGAATCTCTGAGCACCTGGAATTCACTCTTAAAAGAAAAGCTCACACCAGAGTCATTTCAGACGGAACGTGAAAAGAGCCTCAACAAAGGCCGAAGAGAACAACTGTCCTCCCCTGACTGTGAAGTGCACAAATCATGACTCCACCAGTTCACTTCTATTTCTGTATTCCATAGCTTAATGATTGTGGTTCTTATGCCCCTGCAGTTGTATTTCATGCCTGCTGTTTTCTTGCCCTTTTTTGTTTTTCCCCTCCTGTGCTGCTCAGAGCAGGGAGGATGGATGCGGTACTTAATGGCAGGTATAATGTTCCGGTCATTACGGAATCAGACATTACTTTGACATTTTTCTGACTCACTTGGTGCCTTTGCATCAGCTGCTTTCATAAACCCAAGGGGCAAAGCTTACTACTTTAATGTAAAGGGAATTTCAGGTATATAATTAGCAGGTGCTATGTTGGCCTGGTAACCATTGAAGTACTAAATTAAGAATCAGCAGAAAATTGAATTACTTGGATGTATAATGGTTACAAGGATCACTTTTCTCACCTGTCAATTGCAATCTGTTCCACTGGCAAAAACAAAGTTTGCTGGCAGAAGAATGCAACCCTTGCAGTTACCTCCTGTTAGGTGACATTGCAAGAATTTATTGAAAAGGGCATCTAGAAATAAGAGCCTGACCCTTTTTGGTTTTTCATGCAACTCCAGTATGTGTATGCAAGACCAAAATGTATTTATCCCAGTTCCCCAGAACACATTTATGCTTTGCTATTTTGGGTACCTGTTTCAGATGCATGCCATGGTTATTTGCTACATAAAAATCTGGCAACAGGAATCGGATAGTGCTCAACATGCCAAGACTATTTAGATAAATTCCAATGTATTTACTTAAAAATCCTTCACTGATGCCAGCCCTAAGATTGTCAAATTTTTATATGCGCAGCAAAGACCATATGTGAAAAAGGTGACATTCTCACCCAGGTTTCTCAGCGCTGCATGAAGAAAGTAAATGCTGCAAAGTACGCAGCTAGCATGGGCTTGGCAGACATGTACTCTACTCTTTAAATTGAAGTTTGTTCTGTTTTCCAATTATTTTATTGCACTGTATCAATGCTCAGGCAAGTAGAGGCATCCAAAATAGACAAGGTCACTGCTGCCTGTTGCAAAGAGATGTCAACTAGTGGGGTTCTGGTGGTGGGCTGTTTGCTGATGTGCACAGAGTAGCAAAGACGGAAAGTGATGATGAAAACATGCCAAATGGCATCTATTTACTATGAAGGAAGGCTTGACAAGTCTGCTCCATCACTGTGCTGGTGACACAGGGCTCATCTCTCGGCCCTGTGAAAGGCTGGCTCTTTCAGTTGTCCTACTCTTGAGGTTTAATTCTTGCAATGATCTGCACTGTCTTCCTTCAGGAGAAGAAGATAAGATCAGATTAAAATAAACTCAGATAAAATTAAGCAAGGTTGGAATCCAAATTAGACTGCACTAACCCATAGACATTGGTTTAGGTTCACATACTTGCAATATCAAAATTTGAAAGGGGAAATAAAAAACCCTGCAACTTTAGTGGAAATTTCCACATGGATGTTTTTTGGTACACTAAGTAGGATACAGACGAGCACAACAGCCACTAGCCTTTGACGAAGGGCAGCAGAAGCTGTGAGACATTGGAGGATTTCTGCGGCACTGCCAACTGCCTGGGTTCCAACTTGACATTCTGCATTAATGCCTTTGCCATCAAAGATTTTTCTCTTCAGTCCCTGAGGTCTCACAGTGTTGAAGTGTGCTTAGCAGCCTGTGCAAATTGCAGGCAGTTTGCAAAAGAGAAAATGCTGTTGTCTCTAGCTGTTCAGAGACTGGGCAAAGCAGGATGTTCCTTTTAAATAATTGTTTTACAAAGAGAGGGAAGTTTTTTCATAGGATTACTGTGCCTGGCAGCAAACCTGTCTTTAGGGTTGAAAGAAATGCACACACGAGCTACAGAACACAAATCCCTTCTGAGTTCAGAACTGGAGAAACTCTTCTGTAATTCAGGAGCCATTTATTCTATTAAGCTACAGAAATGGTGAAGCAAAGGTTGCCTGACTGTGATGTGAGGAAAATATCTCCTGGCTCAAAGGCTCTATTTCAACTGGCTGTGGACCCCAGCCTTGCAGGACGGGTTTGGTCCAAGTCCTTGCATCTCAGACAGTTGGGATCTGTTTTAGTTAGGGCTCTTGGAGGACGTTACTCTCTCCTGAAGTCCCTTCTAGCTTCAATTTGTCCAAGGCTGAAAGACTACTTACACTCTGTGAATGAACTTAGAAACTTATGAAAGCAGATCTTTCAATAATTTCTTAATAAATTTTGTTTTTATCAGTAGGCTATATAGGGTAAGCATAGAGGTAGGGTTTCTGTTACAAATCTGTTATGACTGCTACACCTTTATTTAGATTCATTACCTCCCCAAGTCAGGAAATACTCACAGCCAGCAAATAAAACTGCAGTTTGAGAAATATATGGAAACATTAGAATGGTGGATATGACTTCTTTATAATTTATATTTCTTACCAGAATACTCAGATTTAGATGAGATCTGCTAGGAAATAAAAGAGCCTACTTGTTAACAAATGTTCTATTGGTAGTGGGACTTGTATATGCAGATAGGAAAAATGATGTTTAATGACCGTGCACCCTTAGGTTTTGGTTTAGTGAGGCTTTCTCTAACTTGGCCTTTGAAGAGCAGAAGTATTTTAGTCAGATCAAAGCTGTAGAAAACATCTCTAAAAATGAAGAGTTAATCGTCTGTGTAGTAGAGGAAGATTTTTTACAGGTGAAGTGTGCACCTCTTAAAGAAAAACAAACATAGAGATAGCTTAGCAACTAGCTGAACTCTCCTCTTCCCCTGTTGGAGAAAACGCTTTGGATCATCTTCCCGTAGTCCTTGTGGAAGCAGAACACAAGCCCCCACTCGCTCATTCTGCTGCAGGGACTGATCTTCCATTATGCTCACTCTGATCTATAATCAATAATTCAGTACAAACATCTTCCAGGTTAAACTGGAATTATTTTTTCCTTTGCACTTGTTCTGATGCACTTTGCAATATTTCTACCATTGCAGTTCTTTCAGCACTAGCTCATCCCTCACCTGGATCTCAAAGCCAAACTTCCTATAAACACTGTCATTTTACTGTAAGTGTATCATTCTGGGGTATGCTGTCTTTCGAAGAACTGCCCTACTGCCCTACCTGCCTACTGCTTCCCATGTTTTGTTTCGCATAGCTGCTCCTAGGCCATAACATGAGATGTTGCAGTCGGTCCTTGCCTTTTTGTATGGTATGTATGGTTAAGGCGTATCTTATTTCACGTCACTGGGAATGGGGGTGTTGCTTCACCCTCATGTAAACTAAGCTTTCAGAACACCTGTGGGACAGTAAAACTGCTACCCAATGGGCTGAAATACGGCACATAAATAACTATTGAGAACTGAAGTTGTGTTGAAATAGTATAAATAGTCATTAGACTTTATGCTGCCCTGTATGTTAGAGCAAACAAAACCAAGTTTTCTGTAGAGTGTGCAAGTCTTGTGGTGACATGGCACCCCAGAAATAATTGAGTCAGACTGTAGGACTCATTTCTAAAACAAACACAAACAACTGGGCCAAAGAACATGGCTTTGACTGGGTGTATCACATCCCCTACCTTGCTCCAGGCCCTGGAAAAATCAAGTAATACAGTGGATTGTTGAAGGCCACACCAAGAGCAGTGGATGCTGGGACACTGAAACATTGGGATACATGTTCAGCAAAAGCCATCTGGTTAGCCAACTCTCAGTGATCTGCCAATCGAGCTGACCCTGCCCAATCCAGTCTCTTACATACTGCAGGAGAAAAAGTCACGGTAGTGCTCACAAAGACCTGCTGAGTAAGACAGTCTACATTATTCCCACCTTGGGCAAATGCAAATCCATTAGTGGAGATGCTTCTGCTGAAGGACCTGGGTGCACTTGGTGGGTAACACAGAAAGATAGGTACGGTGCACTTCAGGGGGACTTGATGTTGGGTGAAAGTAGCCAATAATCTGAGATGCACAATGTTAATTGCTACTTAATACTGCGTGCCATCATTGCTATGGTTGCTATCTGTCTTGCCAACAGTATTACAGTCAAGAATCACTCAGATTAAAGAAAAATGAATTCTGATGCAACAAGAAGAGGGTCCAGCAAGCAACAATCTGACACCATGCATCATACTTCTTACACTGGAGGAAGGTTATGACAAAAGGAGCCCAAACACATGGACAAAACAAATTCCACAAAGAATTAAGATGGATGAGCCATGAACTTCAGGAATTATATCTATAAAGGACAAAATAGGTGATGGCAATTAAGTGGGAAGTATGGGGCAGAGCCAGAGCACTGACCTTGTGTATCCCATTGGCACCAGCATGAGCTGCAGAGCTTAAGCACAGCAGACTCAGAGACAGACCAGCAGAGCAAGAGTCCCCAGGACAGAGCTTATATAGAGCTCTTGGTCACACGACAGGGTGTGGTGGAAGCTCCAGATGAAGCTCCTTGCACCATTACAGCTTGCTTGTGTCCTCTGACCCCTAAAAGCCCAGAGGAAACAGGTGAATGGCAAAGGAAGAGCCTATTAACTAATTTTTTCTTCACTTTTGAAGTAATTCTGTAATAGTATCTGGCTGTATTGTTGCCATTTAATCATGAAGAAGATGCTAATAATGAAATTGTAACACAAATGAAGCAGATCTATGAACTGCTCCTGTGGTCTGCCTTTAAGCTTTCTGGCTTTAAGCTAAAAGAGGGGAGATTTAGGTTAGGTGTTAGGAGTAAGTTTTTTTCTGAGAGGGAGGTGAGGCCCTGGCACAGGCTGCCCAGAGCAGCTGTGGGTGCCCCATCCCTGGAGGTGCTCAAGGCCAGGCTGGGTGGGCCCTGGGCAGCCTGATCCAGTGGGTGGCAACCAGCCCACGGCAGGGGGTGGGACTGGGTGGGCTTTAAGGTCCCTTCCAACCCAAACCATTCTGTGATTATATGATTCTGTGATCCCTGTGTTGCAGCATAGCAACCCTTGGTTATAGTTATCTTAAAAAGGGTATCTTACACAAAAGGGTGTATCATATTGAGCAAATATTTGTGCAGAATGTAGTGACCGTATGTAATAATTGTTACTTACATTCTACCAAAATTTCTCATCCAACATTTTTTCTCAGTAGATGGATGCAATTTTTTATTCTTTAAAGATTTTATTCTGTGTTTGAACATAGCAGCTGTGGAACACCAAGAACAATGCATACCATATATCATATGATGGCTCTTGGTAAGTATTCACTTTCTTTCCCTGGAAAACTCGGAGTATAAGGTGAATCATAGTGCATTCTTTTATGGAATTTCAGTGATGGGCACTAGGCATCTGCACATAGCCAAATCAATATTCTTCACTGTTGTCTTAGGGGTCAGTAAACATATCTATATTGCTGCTGAACGCAAAGCACAGCACACTGCTATGTTAACCTATGAAGCTGGAGCTGGAGGGCCTGCAAAGCTGGTCTGACTTTTCCATCTGTTCTACACATGCATAATGGAAAAATAGAGGTCCTTTTCTGAAAACCTGAGCATAGCTCTCACTGGTTTTTGGAGACTGAACACCTTGGATATTTGTCTGCTAGAGCTACTGCCTATGAATCAGGAAAGGCCAGGAGTATTAGAAATTGAGGCTCAGAAATATGCACAGCAGAATGTTCAGACCCTGGGTGGGAGAGGTCAGAAATTACTCGCTCGCTCTCTGTTTTCTGGACACATGTGAGCAAGCGAAGCAGCAAATAATAACAATAAAAAAAAAAAAAGAAACAGGAAATAAATTCTAATTCTGGTGTAGAGGTGTTTAATAAGGTGGTAAACACTGAGTAAAATGAAAGTAGTGCACTGTAATCATAGAGCACTCCTTGATCATAAATCTAACTGCAAACTCAAGGGTATTGTTATTCTGAATCAAAGTATATTTGTCCAAAAATCACCAGGGCAGTGATCTTCATATGTATTTGTGGTTAGAAACTTATTTCTAGCCCCAATTTAAATGCAATTGGAACCCTTTCATCCATTCTTTATACTGCCATCAGCTTGGGTTTCTAGAGGTGTTTTTCTGGTAAGCATTAGTTTTCAGAAACAGACATCTGTATGATTTATTTGTATGTGATTGAAACAGAAGAAAATTACTCCAAATCTAGAAAACAAACAATGACCTATATGGAAATTTTGTTTTCATAAGAATTACAAGGTTGCAGGAGAAAATGGATAGAAATGATTAGTTTGGATTAGACAGGCATTGTGTAATATTGAGGCAATCATCAGGATGAAAGAAAAATTACTTTTAGTTGTAAAGTATTATAAAACTGTCATTTCAATATCTGAAAAGTCATTTAACTGTTTATTTCACCATTATAACCACATAACATACCACCTCTGGATCTTGGGAGATTACCATACACACGCTGAATAATCAGAATGGAGGCACTTTTTTTTTAGAAGACTGCATGGTTGTGTAGTTCATGAAAG
Source organism: Alectura lathami (assembly GCA_013399715.1). NCBI lineage: Eukaryota > Metazoa > Chordata > Aves > Galliformes > Megapodiidae > Alectura > Alectura lathami. Next base: position 67,157 of record VXAV01003394.1, read on the forward strand.
GCAGGTCCTGCCTGACCAACCTCATCTCCTTCTGTGACCAGGTGACCCACCTGGTGGATGAGCGAAAGGCTGTGGATGTGGTCTACCTAGACTTCAGTAAAGCCTTTGACTCTGCCTCCCACAGCATTCTCCTGGAGAAGGTGGCAGCCCATGGCTTGGACAGGTGCACTCTGCAATGGGTAAAAACGTGACTGGGTGGCCGGGCCCCACACTACAAGAAGGACATCGAGGCCCTGGAATGTGCTCAAAGAAGGGCAACAAAGCTGGTGTAATGCCTGGAGCACAAGGCTGGTGGAGAGTGGCCGAGGGAACTGGGGCTGTTCAGTCTGGAGAAGAGGAGACTCAGACCTTATTGCTCTCTACAACTGCCTGAGAGGAGGCTGCGGTGAGGTAGGGGTTGGTCTCTTCTCCCAGGTAACAGTGATAGGACGAGAAGTAGTGCCCTCAAGCTGTGCCAGGGAAGGTTTAGGTTGGATGTTAGGACAAAAGTCTTCTCCAAAAGAGTGGTCAGGCATTGGAACAGGCTGCCCAGGGAGGTGGTGGAGTCACCATCCCTGGAGGTATTCAGGAAATGTGTAGATGTGGCACTCAGTGACATGGTTTAGAGGGAATAGTGCTGTTGGATTGATGGTTGGACTAGATGATCTTAGAGGTCTTTTCCATCCTTAATGATTCTATGATAAGATTCTCCACTGAGAACATCTCCCTGGAAACAGGGAACACTCAGAATCACAAGTCCTTCTGTTCTCAGAAGGAGCAATTCCTTTCTGCCCAATCTATCTGTGCCTGGAGGCACCACACCTCACTCCCTGCTTACTTCTGGGAGAAGCAGAGCTTTAGGACATTCACTCATTTTTGTGTCCTGGACAAAATCAAAAATCCCTACCCAATACATTCCAGAACTATGCTCCTCTGAAGATTCAATTTTCCCATTAGTTCATAAACCTGTGTGATCTTTTCCCCACCTGGCATTAAGCAGTGCTACTCTATATATTGTGTTTGTGGTACAGCAGTAATTCTTCTGACTGGTCAATTTTTCCTTTTTTTTTTTTTTTTTTGTGCTTCTTCTCACAATTATCAGAATGTACTACTCTAATTTAGTAACCCGAGTGGAGATATTAAGACAGTGTCATCAAGATAATTCACCTCCAGGCAAGGCTTATAGGCATTAGAAGAATAAAACAAATGAAGAGGAAAATGCTGTTAAAATGGAAGAAGTCAAAAACATGCAACTTTCTGTTTCTCCAATGTTTCTCAAAGACCATTACCTCTTTACCTCAGATTTCACTTACTTAGGATAGTTCCCATTGGCAAAAAAAACACAAATTTTCAAATTCTTGTTGGCATCTCCTTCACTGTCTGAGGGTCGTCTCTTTTTTATGTCGTCTCTGTGTTTGTCGCTCCACCAGGATCACAGAGGATCATCATTGTGGAAGTCCTGCTGAGGGCTGGGTGTAGAAGGAAAGCAAATCCCCCAGGGGAAGCACAGGGAATAAATCTCACCCCATGGAGGTGACCTGTCAAGAAATGCTGCTGAGGAAAGTTCTGGCTCCTAGTGACACATTTCAAAAGCTGTAGGATAGAACTGAGTCCTGGACATGGTGACCATGATCAGCGTAGGCTTAACTGCATACGGCTGAAAATTGGGCAGATCTTCACATTTACAGGGCTTTGTTTTATTTATTTCCTTTCATTGTAAATATAATTTTGGAGGCCCAAACGATTTCCCTCATTAGCTTTCTGCTCAGAGTATGAAGATGCCTGTATGTAGTTCTCCATTCTAGATGAATGTCTCTGTGCTTGCAGCACAGATGAAATTATAACTATAATCTACACTTACTTCACATCTTACTTAAGATGTTTCATAATTTATTTTTTTTTTTATATACAGTTAATGTAGCTACTACTCTAATGTAGCTACTACTACTATTCTCCCTACTGTGAGAGAATAAAAAATTCTCTTAATGTTATTAGGAGCTGATTAAATATTTACTGAAATGCAGTTCGGAACAAGCTGGTTAGAAGTGCTAACTTTGTGTTGCAGTGGTTGTCATCATTATTTTAGCAGATATGGTAAAGCCTTTGCATGAGTGAGTACACACTATTCTGAATATTTGGAGAATTTCCTTCTTTGTTGAGAACTCCTCAAAAAGAACAAGAAGAGCACATTGATGGCCCTTACAAAGAAAATACAACATCAGTCAAGTAGAGTGCTAAGAACAAGGCTAAAGCATCATCCGTAATGACAAGAAATCATTTTCGTATAAGGCTGTTATAGGTTAGTGCATAAACTGGATGCCTTAAATGCATGGAATACACCCAGGAAATCTAATTTTGTTTTGCTCTTTAACTCTTAAGGAGTAAGTTCTTCAATGCTATCCATTGTATTAGAAAGCTACTACACTAGAAGTAGTAAGAGAATTTTGGAGGGCAGTCTGTCTTGTGGTTTCCAGCAGTACACTCTGCTTTAAAATGTTTGCTGCTATGCTGCACTTTCAACCAGGAAACCTTTTACAGCTCCATATTAGAAAGGAACGAAAAAATTGTTTACAGCACACAGCTTTGAATTACTTCCCAGATGCCAAAGTAAGTACCAAAAGAACAAAGCTCTGATGTTTCCTTGGGTCTGAATTTTCAATGCTTACTTCCTGTGTAAAATTCTCGTATAGGTTGCTTTTGTTTTAACAGGTATTTCTGAGGGTTTCAAATCATCCCATATAAAACCCACAGAAAGGTATCCTGTGAAGCCACTGTGACTTTTAAGGATTGTTTTTCATTTTCCATGAGACTCTTTTTCGGTATCTGACAGTTTCATGGGACTTCTCACCAAAGAAATCAAAGTTGTGTGATGTTTAGGGAATCCTAACCTAGAACAAAGCAAACTCTAGGCAAGGATAGCCGCAGCTTCCTTATGCACGACCGGTTTGTACCTTGAAAAAATGTTGTCTACCTTAATCTGTTAGAAATCTTCAGCTACCACAGTGCTTTATTGGAAATACTGTAACTGCAGCGTATCATTAGCAATGCTGTCCAGATGCAAAGCCCAGATCGCTCAGGAAAAAAAGAGGTGCGAAATGCATGTTCTGCCAGTCCAGTGATTCAGAATTTGTGTTGATGTGTTTTGTGCAGATGCTGGGGAGGAATTTCATTTCTGGAAACTTACGTATGGTTAAAATGGCTTTAAACATTATAAGTAAGAATATATGAAATATATGAAATATCAAACAATCCCTCCACTAAGTGTGAAAAGAGAGAAACTTCTCATTTGTAGGAAACCAATCTACTTTTCCAAGCAGCTGGAAGGGTAATAAATAAAAATGAGTTGCAATCAAACCCCTTGATATCCATTTTCACTGTAATGAAGCTTGATGTGTTTTTCTCAACAGCAGTAGGGTAAAACCATAATTAGTGCTCAACCAGCATATGAATTCAATGCTACATGTAATTACATGACCTCGGTAATGCAGTAGGATATTGCACATCAATGATTTGGGGTTTTAACTGGATTTTTCTGTTGATTAATTCCTCATAAAAATTTTGTTGAGGAAAAACTGGCTGCCTCTGTCCTAACATGCACTTGAGGGCCATATTTATACCCAGCTCCAATATTGTTTCAGTGTGTGGTGTGGAAGAGTCATTTGGTCTCTGTCATTTGAGTTCCTCTAAAGTGAAATGAGGAAATCCTGTGCTGGAGAGTCAGGAAATAAATCAACACTTTTTTTCTTAAATTTGGTGGTGCCTAGCAGCCTGTGCCTTGCTGCTGAGACCGGTTTTGTAAAGAAGTAACAACATTGAATCATTCAGGTGCCTAACAAAGCAGATACAAGTCCAGAGAGATTTAGGAAAGAACTGAGGAGGCTAGGCACTTTGTCTTTTTTAGGTAAATTGTTTCACCCACTTCTGTAAATGAAAACTGTAATGACCTCCTGAGTTATTTTGTAAATCTGGCCTCAGAACTGTGTTTTATCAGACCCATAAAGCATTCATGCAAATTAACTGGGAAAGTTAGAAACAAATGCTTGTTCCCCTAGCAAAAGTTCTTTTCATGGTTATAGCTGACAAACAGCAGCCTGTTAAAACTGTCATGATGCAAACATCAAAGGAGCAGCAACTCCACTTGCATGGGTGCTTCTTTCTTCAGAAGAAATCTACTCTGTAAGTCACTGTATTAGGCAGCAAGATGACTGCTGTGCTGGCCTGCTGCAGATTTCAAAGCTCAGGTGAGATTGCTGGGAACAGAGAAATGTAAGGGCCTTCCGAACGGTGGGCTGAATCTCTCCTACTATTATCTCCAGGACCTGCCAGGTTGGGTGCTGCCTGAGGCAACGCTGAGGCACGCAACAGACAATATGGAGCGATGTGCAGGCAGCTGTGGACAGCATTGTGTGTTGGGGATTGGAAGTTGTTACTGGTAAAGGTAAAAAAGCAACCAGGTAACTTGGCTTTTCGTAACTTGAAAGGCAAGAAGTGAAAAGAATGAAATGTCTTATTTTTTAGATTCTGTCAGAAAAATGTCAAAACAAAATAAAAAAATCTCCTCCCTCTTATTGCCTTAGTGGTCCATTACCAAGGTTGGATAGATCCCTGATATCAAAATCCTATTGACTTTTGAAAATTCTCTATTTTGGTGCCACACAGTTTCTGAGTGCTCAGGTTGGAACAACTGAAAAGAGAAAAACTTTAAAAGGGATTCTTACAGAGTGGTGGGTTTAATCCAAAGAAGTTGATCCTACCTCTAGCATTTTTTGGAAATCATGACCTCTGACAACTTTGTATATTTGCAAACCACGACCTGTAATGAACACTTTGCCACAAAAAGTCCTGTAAAATTCAATGCAGATGTTTGACATTGGAAGTATTTAAGGCTTTCATCTTCTGAAACAGCTAGAAAAGGTGTAGAATGAAGAAGTCACACAAACAATTTCATGATTTTCCTCAGAGTTTGCCTGTAGAATAGATTCGAAATTAGATTTTTTAAAATATATATATATAGTTAACACAGCTTCCGGTAAAAATACCAGAGGAAAAGCTATCTTGAAATCTTGAGCAATGTGTATGTCAAAGGATTGTGTACAGGGTTTCTGATGGAAACAAAAGGGCTGTGGGACACTGCTGAGCAAATTACAGGCAAGGGGTTTTTCCAGATAATGGCCTAGAGATAAGAAAGCTCGGGCTATAACCCTATCTTGGCCAAAGGAATCTCAAGGTTACTTTGGATGAAGTCTATTAAAGAAGAACAAAGATGAAATCTTGGCTTATGATGATGACATTCATTTACATTCTGTAACACAAAGTATCTGCTGATACCCATTTCCGGCAGAAACATAGAGATTTTAAGTCCATTTCTCATCTATTAGTGCTGTGACACTGTGCCATCTTGAGAGTACTGGGTGAATTTTAAGAAGTGAAAACTTCTTAAAAAGGACAAGATTGAAACAGCAACGTTGCTGGGTGTGAACAGCAAACCTCCAGCTGGCTGCAAGAGAAATGGAAAGGGAAGAGAATTTCTGCATAAGATGCAGGATCTGGTGGTGCTGGAGAGACGACTGCTGGTGTTTCTTGGCAACCTGAGAGTTGCATTTTGTCTTGTCCCTCACCACTCCACGAAATTTATTTTTCCTTCCCTAGAGGTGCTCAGATTGCCTTTGTCCCATTATATGTAGTTTCCTGGATAAAAACTTACGCTTTGAAAAACTTCCCCTACAACAGAGGCTTCCTTTCTATTCTATCCCCCTGCTATGTGAATATTTCACCTCTAAGCAGCCAAAGCATCGGAAGGAATAGATGTTGCATTCCTGTGCTGCTGCAGTTTCCTTAGCTAGTCGCTGTCAGACCTTAGGAGCTGAGTTTCCTGAAACTCATCTTTATAGTCGTCTTTACCCTTGGTAGGATTTCGCATACATGTTAAGCATAAAACGAAAGGAAGGCAAACATCAGTGTATTTTAATTGTTACTTTTACAGCTGATCTTAGCCATTTTCTTATAGTACAGTATGTAGTTTCAGTCTTCCATCATATTAGTCCTAGGGAAACAAGCATGAGGAATAAATCCTTTGTTCTGCTCTGTACCTGTGCTCCATAACACCTCCTACTCAAAAACTGTAGTAGCTCTTGTTTGAAAAGACCTGTTGTCTTACAAATACATTCTCAAACCTGTGATCAAACTTTGAAGTGTTTTTTACAATATTGCAGAATTACTAGCATGTGGTATCACAGATTGCAAGCTGCATACGCCGTGTTTTGGATGATAAATTGTCTCTACACAGTAAAACATCTCTACAGGGATGAGTAGCATAGCTGTGTTTTCATTCCTTGCATTAGATATAAGATATTGTTGCAAATGCAAACTGCCACATATCCTTTGGAACCGAGGTCTGCAGAGAAAGTACACAGCTTCTTTTGAGACTGATAACTATAATCAGGACCTCATACCCTGAAATGGTTAACATCTTTATGTCACAATCAGAGAAAAATAGTTACTACCAAAAATCCCAGTACTTAAACATCCGTTGAAAAGTACCAGTCTTCGAGATTTCTGACGTGAGAGACAAATTTTTGGTAGGTGTCTTGAGTACCTAAATGTGGAAACACTCGTTCATCATACAAGCTCAGGGATACAGCGGTTCTATCTTCAGACACTCTGGACAAATCGGTTCTTTTAATGATGCAGGTGATAGAAGATAGAGTCTTCAGGCTATATTCTGCTGCTGCTGTACCTTAGAGAGAAACTTAATTATGAGGTGACTCTACCAAAACAGAATTGAAAGTAAGTCTTATTGCTGTTACACAGGAAATATAATCCTGGATGATATGCTTAATCTACAGTTAATATTAATTTTGCAAACTGACAAGTGGAGATACAATTTGATACTGACCAATTAAGATTTTAAATGAGATAAATGATTATAATTATGTGAAAACCTACATAAACATTTCCTGAACACATCGCAGTTGGTATTACATAATGCAGAGAAATCCTGGAGTCACTGAGAGGAGTGGTGATATGACATTTCCTGGGCGATAAAGTATTACCAAGAGCTATGTCTTTTGAACAAGGATTTTATCTGCTGAAGTTAAAGATCTTTCCTGAGCTGACTTTTGGTCAGACTCTGGTCTGTTTTCAGAGATATGTTTATGTACTAGAAGCCTTTGGCCACGACTGATGGTCTTTTATTGCCATCTGCATAGAACCACAAGCCATGCTGTGGTACTGTGGAAATAGTATATTCCTCCATCATTGTAATATTTTTTCTTAATGTACTGTTTCATTGTTTCCCAAAACAAACAAACAAACAAACAAAAAAAAAACAGTTGCTCTGTTATTTGTTATGGTAGCAAAATGTTTGTTCCACAAATAAACCAGAGCTGAGCTTAAATTTAAATTTGCAGAAGGATATCAAATTTACCACAATGTAATTTCTTAATTAGCGCTTAGTGGAATTACATCATGAAGGAAAAAAATCCTCCATTAGCTTCAAGTCACTAATAGATAACAGTCATTTTATTTTATTTATTTATTTTCCATGCATCATATCTATGGTCACTTTCTGCAGCATAAGGCAGCAGCTTATTCTTCTATGAGAATTTTCTCGTAAATGATAAGTAATAAATGATGTTTAAAAGTTCCCTTTTCCTTTGAAAAGAAACATAGCTTGACAAGAAGAGAAAATGTAACAGGCAGTTATTACCTGGTTGTAACTCTGCAATATATTCAAATAAGAAGGCCGCTTTGAGCTCTCTTGGGATGAGAGGCTTTTGTCCAACTGTGAGCACTGCTGTGAGAGTGCTGTAGGATGAGGCTGAGCGAAGCTGCGGCCAAGGGAAGACTTCCTAATGCCTTCACCTCAGGCTTTTCCTCATCCTCAGTGGTAATGTTCCCTGCTGCATCCAATAAAGGATGGAGATTCTCTTTAATGTATTTGTAAAAACATTTTTTTTTTTTTTTTAAAAATCTTCTACAACAATTTGGGCTGCTTTTTCTCTGCCTGATTCAGGACCTCAAGAATAAGAAACAAATCCAAGCGTGGACCTCTGGGTTCAGAGACTTCTCTCGCAGTGATTTATTAATATTCCTTTGAATTTACTAGTGCAGCAGTAAGTGGTAGTCAATGCCTGCTTTTTAAAATCCCAACACTGTCAGTTTTGTACTCAGTTCTGTAGCCTCCTTGCGGATACAAAGTGAAATGATACTTGGACTGCTTTTTGTTTGTTTGCTTGCTTTTGTTTTGTTTTGTTACATTTCTGCCATGTAGTTGCTGTAAAACAATGAGATTGAGCTGGGAAGGAACTGCCATCCTCTTATATTGTCAGTGTTGCAACTAGTCTAAGTTAACATTTTCAACAATGGTATCCCCCAGCCGCCATACAAATGATGAACTCAATAAATGATGCTGTGGTTCCAGCTAGAACGTCATGGTGTTGCCCTTCACCTGGAAGCCCAGTGTGTTCTGAGAGGCACACATGTGGCAAGAAAAGCCCTTTGGTTTGGGAGTCAAAGATACTCTTCCTGCCTCTCTTCCGTATGCAGTTATTATCCTATGGATATTAGCCTAATGGATATTCTTCACTATTTTCATAGCTGTTTTCTATTTTATTATTATCTGATTTATTTTATTATTATCTAATTTATTATTATTTGATGCTGGAGTAGTTCTTGAGTAGAAAGGCACAGGGATATATTGCAAGGAATGGTTATTCCTAGTAAATGTAGTGGTGATAACATTGTTGACAACAAAGGATGTAACTATACAGTGCCCATAGGAGAGGGGCACTGAAAATATACTCTATATTCTGTCATGCACAATTCTGTTGAGTAGAGACTTCATTTTGAGGTTGTTTTTTGTTTGCTTGTTTCCGC
>VXAV01003394.1:89253-111371 GCA_013399715.1 Alectura lathami
AAAAAAAAAAAAAAAAAAAAAAAAGCGCATATGTCCATCAAAATATTTTTATAATAACCTGTAGTAGCTATCTAATACTTCTAGAGTACATAAGGAAAGAGGAGTATTTCATATCTGTGTACCTGAACAGAGGCCATCAGAGGTCTGATTCCTGTCACTGAGCTGTCTGCGTACTGATTAGCAACAGCTGCTTTCCACTCTCTTCCTGGTGCGNCATAATCAGCAAAGAGAAGGAAGAAAAAGCGGGTGTGAGGGTTTGTTTTCTTTCAGCAGTGCTGGTGGAATAAGAATCTCTACTAAAGACATTGAGCTTCCTTGGTGATGCCTCTGCTGCCTTTTCAGGGAGTAACTGAGGTGATAAGATTTAATTTCTCATGCATTAACTGTCTGAGCAACCAGCACCACCTACTAAGCAAAGCCAGCTTCTGACTGTTGGGTGATTTTCAGTATAGTCCTCCAGTGAAAATCCAAGCAATGAATCCACCCGCCATACCACGATTTCTACCTGCTCTTCTCCTTTTTTTCTTTTCTTTGCCAATGCGCTGTCACTAGTATGTCAGTCCTTCCTCAGTTTGTTTTGTGTGTCTGTTTCTTAAGATTCTCCATTTCAAAGGCTGTCAAGTTTCCTTGCGGCCCCATATTTGCACGCCCAGCTTGTCACTGCAGTGAATATGAATGTCTGCAAAATAAGAGAAAATCACAGAGAAACTCTGTGTCTGATGCTTCTGCGGATGTTATTTTCTTTCAGGAGACAAAATTGAATTTGTTTAGATTGTTTCTGGAACAGCAGATGCCAGCCATTCTTGTGACCATCAATCCCTCAATAGCGATCATTAACAAAATCCTCTGTAGGTTTTGCATATTGTCAGCGTAAGACAATGAGTCTGTGGGTATATGAGTCATTATTTCACAGATGCTAGTGTGACGATTCCTTTTGGATCTCTACAATTACAACTCTGTAAAATAAAATTTATGTCCAATGACGTACTGATAATTTAAAAAAATAGGCTGTTGGTTAAGATACAGGATATATGAATGGAATCAGTGGTACGTGTTCTTTAGCTTCATTTTTATGGAAGTGAAGCACCTCTTGTCTTTACTGCTTGCTGGGATTTGCACACTGTAGCTCTTTCGGATGTCCCCTGCCTCTAGAACTGGAAGAGTGGGCCCATGGGTCTCCATATGAAGAGTACGCTCTGCCTGACGGGCAGACTGAAACTGCTGGGGAAAGGAGAGAAGAAAACATGATGAGGACTGGGGAATAATTCATAAATGGGAGGAACAAATACCCTTCCATGCTTCTCCTTGTTTAAGCTCATAGCTGCTCTAGAACTACTGTCTTGGTGGTAAAACTATCATTAAATGGCATGCTTGTCTTCTGTGGTTCTGCTGAATTGTATTTGGTGATCCTTATTAAGGAAGAAGAGATTCTCACCTGTTCTTGGAAAAATAAGACATTCTCTCCCTAGGAGGTTAAAATTAAGTTGAAAACTCCATCATGCCTAACCTTAGTGCAAAACCATTTTGGAATATAATTTAGCCTGATAAACTATCAACATTGTGAAAATGGGTAAGCTGTGGGTGGCTTTCCTCTATGCCTGTTGAGCTGCTAGTACGAACACAGTCTGTTACCCTTTAAATTCTTCTGGGAAATGTACTGAGGAAGTGAAGTGCTCCATTTCTTTAGCTTGCAGATTGATTGCCCTGTAGGGTGAGGGATGGCTTCCTGTTGCCTGGCTCAATACTGGTGATTGTATGACCAGATGGACACATGCCAGAGCTGGCAGAAGAGATGATTTCCAATAACCGACAGCAACCAGCAAAGCCTTTTGGCACAATACTGTGATGTGCATTAGAACGTGTTGATCCTAACCAGTTTTTGAATAAGAGGGACCAAGGTACTTACTGACACCTGGTCACTATTATCTGATTTGCACTGTATAAATACGGTCTTCATAAAAACCGAGGTCTATTTCAGAATGACTATAGAAACGCTAAAGCCAAAATAACACTTTTCTTTCTGCGTTGAAGTGCTTTTCAAAAAAAAAAAAAATACACTGTGTGGTACAAGTATGTTAAAATTAAGGTTTCCATGTAAACTGTGGAGGAAGGAGGTCATTTTAGTTTAGCTGTTGCAGATTCCATGCAGACAGACTCTGGGTCTGCTCGGTTCAGTTGGGATTTTGATAGTGCACAGGAGTGTGCCATGTTCAAATCCAAGCTAAAAAATCTCGGTATCTGGAGGAGTCTAATTTTATAGTGCCACTGATCCTACTCTACTAGTGTCACCTGAATCTTTGCTGTTCATTTAGGTAGTTTGGGTTTACCACTGTATGCTTTTCTCTATCTGTTGCCTTTTTAAATCCATGAATTGCAGCTGACTACCCACAGAACCTTCTCTACATTAAATAAATGAATCGGCTGGGGACTGAAGGGCTAGGTTATCAGTGCCCTTCTCGATTCTATGGCTTACAAAGGCTGCACGGAGTTAAGAAAGGAAGTTTATACTTAGAAATTCTGAAATAGCTGTTTATTTACATCTGGCCCCTAGCAAAGACTGCAAAAATAGGACTTGGAGACCTGTGCTTTCTGGTTAGGATCAGAGATCAATATGTTTGAAGGTCTCAGAAGAGCTGCCTGGTCAAACAGACCACACAATTTTGATCTTATTTGATCATGAAAGAAGGCAAAGATGGGTCTCGACATTTTTGGACCCTTCTTGTTTACTTCAAGTATCCCCAGCAGTGAGTTATTAGTTAGTGTCCACAAAAAGGTCAAATGGTAAGCGGAGAAAAACAGATATTTCCAGACGTAAGTTGGGAGCTTCAAGTATGTAAATATTTCTTCCACTAAACAGATTATTTAGGAGTAGTAGTATTCATTCAGTCAGGAGCATTGCTAAGGGAATAGCACTCAGTGAAAACAACCAGCTAACCTGGCATTTGAAATAGTAGGCACACAAAATGAACACACTTGAGAACAATCTTCATAGATAAATGGTCATAAAATGAATCGCTCTGGCTAGTAAATAAATATGAAGACGTAGTGTTCCTTGTGAAGAGATGAAGGCTTAAACTGTTTGAAAGTGACTCACTGTAAATGGTTAGACTAGTTCCCCACAGAATTAAGTGTTCTTGTGAAGTTTTCAGCCCATATTTGCAGAGAGATATTGTTTGGATAAAGTAGAAGAAAAATTACTGGAAAAGTGGCTAAATCATAAATCTTTCTGAAACTTGCCTGTCCCTCCTTGCTAGTAACTTTCCTGCAGTTATAGAAATCTGTGATATTTCCATTCTTTTAATATGGTGCAAGCAGGTGGCCCAGGATGCAGAGGAAAGACGTAATTCCACAAGCCAAGGGCATTTGCCAAGCCCTCTGGATTACCAGAAAATGAGGTGTTCATATCTACACCACCACTCTTCTCAGCAGCTCCATTTTCACCTTCCAGTGTACAGATCCCACTTACAGAGAGGTGTCTTCTAAGGAGTAGTTTCAGAGCAGTGTAATGCAATTCTGTATTTCTGTAATTTCCCACGTAATTTCCATGGAGCTTCTTGCAGAGAAGGGGGAAAACTATGCACCAAAGCAGCTTTGCTCCACTCTCTGGGTTTCTGTTTTTCCCCCTTCCCAACACAAAACCTCCCAGCAACAGTACAATCCCTCTTCTATGTTTCAAATCTAAGGTGAGAAATCTCACAACGTGTAAAACTTGAGATACTGGAGAGACCTCAGAGCTACTGATAAAAATCCTAAGTGTTTCATGCTCACATTCGTTTTGTGAGCTTTTTCATACTGCAGTAGCATGGGGATATGCCATTGAAAGGCTGTTGTGGTAGGAGGATGGTGCCCGTGAAATAAAATCCTTCTCTGCCTGTAGCCCAAGTGGGAGTTAGTTTTGATGGCTCTGTTACAGAGCTCCTGCACTGAGGTTATTTATAACAGTGTGGTGGTGATAGTCTGTTTGTTCCCTAGTAGATACATCTGACTTATAACTTTACAAATAAATACAGATAAAGACTGGAAGGACATATTTCCTGTCTAGCTGTTTTGGGGAATTTGGTACTGAATGGACCTTCTGGTGCTGTGTCCAATTTGCTTGTTCTCACAGGCATGATGTGCAGTAATGCACTCTCAACTATCAAAATACATCTTACATTTTCAGCCAGCACAGTTTTTCTCAGCATCTACCGGGACAGTGCTTCAGAGCCATACTTATGTTATGGATCTCTCCTAGTTTCTTGGTTAGTTTATTTATGGCTTGTTTGTATTTTCATTATTTGACAACATAATCCACCAGCTCAAATCGTTTTCTAAAGAAGTGTTCCCTAATGCCCAGCCTGACCCTCACCTGGCAGCTCTGTGCCATTCTCCTCCCTTTGCTTCCCCTCCTCAGGGGCTGCAGGGAGCTGTGAGTTCACCTCTCAGCCTCCTCTGCTCCAGACAGGCCAGCCCCAGCCCCTCAGCTTCTCCTCACAGGACATGCCTCAGCCCTGCTACCAGCTTTGGTGCTTCCTCTGGACAGTCACAGTTCTTCATCTCACAACTGGCCAATTTGTCTGGAAGGATGCTGCGAGGGATGGCATCAAAGTCCTCACTAAAATCCAGAAAGATTATATCCACCACCTTCCCTTCATCCATCAGCGGGTGATTGTATCGTGGAGGGAGATCAAATTTCTCAGGCAGGACTTTCCCCTGATGACCACGTTGACTATGTCTGATAACAGCTTTGTTCTTTAAGTGCCTTTCAGTGGCAGCAAGGATCATCTTCTCCATATTTTTTTTCCAGGTACTGAGGTTAAAATGACAGCTCTGTAGTTTCCTGGGTCTTCCCTCGTGCCCATTTTACAGACTGGTATAATACTGTCTAGCTTCCAGCCAGCAGGGACCTCTAGAGACTCCCAGGGCCCCTGGTAATTTGTTAAGATAAACTTAAGGTATTCTGGAGCTGAAAAGACACAAAACTGTTCTACATAAGGGAAACATCCTAACAGGTATGCAGTACTGTCCTTCCTTTCTGCTTGTCCTATGATCAAAACAATAAAGCTTGAATAACAGTAACACATGCTGCATTTTTTTTTTGCCCATATGACCTAAAGAATGGCTCCATGTAGATAAAAACCCGAACAGTTTTGGGCACTCTGAGACTAGTAGAAACATTACAAATACCAGTTGTTCAGTTGTTGCTGACTCATGTCTTATAAACTTTAATTCCCCTACTTTTATCATAAAATGTAACGGATCATATATAACTTACATTAAGGACAAATATTTCTCGGCACTTATGCAGTTACGTTAGAAACTTACACTTGTCCTTCATGTGAGATGTACAGCACAGAGGAATGGTTTGTATTTATAAATGCCAGGACAGACACTGTTTTGTTCAGTAGCTGAAACTGGACCCTATATACACTTCTGGGCTGCATGTTGTTGCTTATGCCCACGTACATTGAAAAACCTTATCCTTCTTTCCTGGCTGAACACAGTCTGAGCTTGTAAGGGCTGTTCAGGTTTCAAGTGTGCAGCCAATTGAGCTGTCTTCACCCCTTCTACCCTGACTCCTTGAAGTGTAGCTACAGCACATCTGGAAGAAACTGGGCATGAAAACTCGTATTTCTTTACAGCTGCTCTCTTAGAACCCCCTTCATTGCTCTTTTATTGCTGCAGACTACTCCTCCGCCCTCTAGTCTGTGGAAGATGGATAGTACTTTCTTCTTTGGTTCAGTGGTATATTTTCCTCGTGGGCTGCACGACACTGCCTGCACAGCACTTTCGGGCTCCAGACTGCTGGCCATCGTGTGCTCTGCTCTGCCAGGATCCTGCTGCTAAAGTGCAGCCTTTGGCCAGAGGTTGAGCCACATTCCACTTAGCACCCAGCATATTGTTAGAGGAAGAACATGGATGGCATCTGTAAGGGGAGCATACAGCACAGCAGAAACATGCATCGTGTGACGGCATGCCGTGCCAGAGATACTGTGAGGCAAAGGGTACTGGCCAGCAGAATTTCTGTGGTGTGGAGCCTGACAAATGTAGTGCCAGTGTCCCAAGAGCTGAACTCACTGATCGCTGCCTGTGATACTCTTTTCTCATAACTGAGGGAGGGCAGGGTGACGGAGGTCCCAGAGAGTGAAATTTCCCCTGGAACAACGGAGGTGGCTTGTCAGAACTCTGTCCCACCAAGCATCCTGGGAGGAACCTTCCAGGGCTCCACAGGTGGGTTCTCAGACAGCAGTGGGGATAGAGGGGTGGGATTTTCAGCACAGCTCATCCACACCAAATTGGTTATTGTTTTGACAGATGCTTATGTCCAAAGGCAAGAAGCCCTTGTGCTGGCAGACATCTGATCCATTCTACAGGTACTTCAGAGCCCTCTGAGGTGTGCTGGGATGCCCCAGGATTTATGCAGCATCTCAGTTTCCTCCTTGCACCTTCCATCCGAGGCTCCTTCTTGGTTTCTCTCTTACTTTTTTTAATGTCCCCATCTGTGTCCTTAGTGTGCTGCCCACAGTGAAGCAGATTATGGAACTGAAGTCAGCAATGGAAGCTGTCTGTAAATCTTATCCTGCCACCACTTTTTCAGGGAGAAGAAATGTCATATTTACTTTGGACTTTCAAGAAACTTTTAATAAAATAACACTTCTAGCAGTGATCTTTTTCTGATATGTGCCACTGTTTGTCTTGTGGACTGACACCTGCAGTTCCAAGGCAGCTGAGTTCACCAGCAAAAAAGGAAGAACATAAAACCGATACAGCATGCCAGCTGTGGCTTTGCAATGCAGAACTGGAGAGGGAGAAGGTCATTGCTTACTTTTTCTTTTTTCAAGAAAGGACGATTATGAGCAGAATGTCTTTGCAGGCACTGCAAACATGGCCATTCCACCTCGGAGCTTAAGCACATCTGTGTCACCAAGAAAGACAAAAGAGCAGGAATGAGTGATGTCATTGCTCTGAAAATGCTCAAGAGGAGTGTAGAGCTGAAGGTGCTTCCCAGTGGTGCAAACACAAAAGAAATAGAAGAAGAGGATGTAAGACAGGTTATTGCAAAAAAAAAACATGAATGAGAGAGTGACCTGTGATGCTGTGCAGGTTCTGCATGACCCTAATAATAGACCCTCCATAGCATCCATCCCTGTGCAGACCTTTGAATCACCTGAGAAGACAGAGTCCTTCTGGCAGCACAAGCTCCTCGGCTCATATTTGGTCAAACACATACAGCTGCTCATGCCACATCTGCAACACTCTGCAGAGCACTTCCGGAATTATGAGCGTTTCTGAGGACACAGATGGCTCAAAATCTTGCAAGAGGGAGAACAGCTCTTGTGCTCCTGGCTCCCATGCAATATCACAGCTCTCAGACTTCCAGAATGAGGCTGGAAGGGGCAGAGGTGCTGTATTCATCTGCATGTAGTTCGAAATTACATCCAGAACTTGGGAATTCTTTAACTTCTTCTGATTTGCTTTTCAACTTAATGTATTGAAGTTTTTGTGACACAGACACTGCACAATTCCTTGGCTGTTTCATGAGGATAAGCAGCCAGCTCTTCTCACTACACATTCATTTTTCTTCCTTAACCATAACTGTGACTTGACAAATTTTCATTTGGCATTTACTGTTCTCCTCCTTGTGCCCGTGTTTAGCAAATTGTGTTACTTGTAAAGAAATAAATTACCAATACTATGACAAAAGTTTTTATTAAAATATCAAAAAACTGTAAGCAGTCCGTCTAAGTCAGTTAGATGGCACTCCAGGAACATAAACCAGCAGTCACTGAGATTTCCAGTGAGATTTTATACGGTAAGGAAACCAGCCTGCACCAATGTCATCCATATGCTTATTGAGATACAATATACCTTACAAAGATCAGTGGGTCCTTCATCACAAGATGAGGAACTTAAAAATTGTCTAAAAGTACAGCAACAAATTTAGAGTGCAGTAGCGTAGTACTACAGGGTGTTCCACAAGACAGCAGAAGCTGCACAGGAAACAAAGTGCTTGCATTTTAGAGAAATCAGCCATGAAATCCCCATGATTGCCCAGGATATGATCACGGGGCACATTTTGAGCGTTCATTTCCGATACTGAGCCCGGGTTTGTGCTGCTGATAGGGAGGACATTCAGAAGGATGATTTTATCATTTACTCAAATTACCAAGGTAGTCCATGGGAGTCCAAAATTTAGCTCATTTGTCTCTGCTTAGTGTTGTTCTCAGACGTCATGTACATCACACAGAGCACAGCAGCACATCACCGTAATTGTGATGTTTGTAATAATTACATTAGCATTCAAAGGTAGTCCTAGCTTATCTCCAAAATAAATCGCTCTGTCTTCTCTTGTACCAGAGAGGGTAAACATTTCTGCTAAATCTGCCTTTAAAATTTTTGAATAAGAGATGACTGCAGAATAGGCAAGGAGCACTGATATTAAGTCCTATAAGCTCTCTGATTTCCAGATGGAAAGTTTAGTCTATCTGGAAGCAGTTACTGTTTTTTGAGTAGAAGATGAAGAATATTCACAGTACACGACTGGATCGGACTAGCTTTTGAAAAAAAAAACATTTATTTTGTGGATGCCTCTATTGCATCTTAATCCTGAGGCAGTGAGACAGAGAGTGTTATATGTATCAGCCAGTTCCTAGCCTTTCCTTTCCTCCAACAACTTAAATTGCAGAACAATGAGATCTGAGCAGGAAGAGTTGCCAGTAGCTGGGTGATCAATCCAGTCTCTGCCTCGGGGTTTAGGTGATTTATTCTGTTTGCGCTTCATTTGTGTTATCCAATCTAAATGCCACTATATTTCTTCAAAATGCTCTATGCTCCACATCCCCTCCCTCCTGTTTAGGAGGATAAATAATCAGATTATGCTGGTCAATTGGTTAAGAGATTAAAGCAAATCAAGTTAATCAATAAATCAAGGATTACAGACCCTTGCTGGATTCCTTTTCTGTTTCCAGAAGCATCTTCCCTGTCTTCCAAAAGTCTTCATTCGCATACTGCAAGGCCCAGACTTCAGCCCTATCTAGCAGCACCCTAATTTTTTCTCTGGATACCTTAAATATCAAAGTATTTTGTGCTTGTGTTTTGCTTAGTAAAATCTTTGAACAATTCCTGAGTCCACAAAGTTAGAATACCGAGGTTTTTTGATAAGTTCCTGTGATAGCAGTCTAACCCAATTATTTACGAATAAAGATGTTTTCTAAAGCAGAGAATATGCATCTCACAAACTGCTTCTCCTATTTTGTCTTGAAGGTGAGATTAGGAAGAAAGGGAGATGTGTCTAGAACAAGAATTAAAAGCAGTATTTCTTTCATCATAGCCTAAGCATTCCCTCAATGTGGTTACCAATTTGTGCAATTTTTCTCTGCAAGAAGTGGATTTTTTTCTCTGATACCTCTGTGACATTCATCTTTGCTCTCCTCTCTACAAATGCTTTTCTCACATAAATAACTTTCTAATCTTATTTTCAATCTTACTAAAGGGTTCCCCTCCTTGTCTCCCCAGAACAGTGATTTCCACATGGATTATAGATACCTTTGCTATGTATTTATTAGAGAACGAGAATAATAAGCATTTATGAACTTTTGATGGACTTCAGTGTATAATATGGCACAGTTTTTAGAGTTAAAAAGGCAATAACACTGCGAGATTGAAGAAGGTGATCTCTGTTAACCTTCAGGTGCAGTGTTTTTCATCTTGCTCTCTCTCCAGGGCTGTATCAGCCACCTTTACTCTGCTTTCAATCGTAATTCATTATTATTGCAACATCGCCTGTGAAGACAAGTGTTAACTGGTGACGAGTCTGTTTCTGGCAGCAAACCAGCCTCTCAAGTTGTTTAATTTTTCCTGCTGCTGAGATTCCACCCCATCACATGTAGCTGCTTAGTCCTAATTACTCTGCCCTTAACTTGACTTCAACTTGCCGAAGAACATAGCTTTCTGCTTTCTGAAGTACAGATGATTAGTTCTGTCTGACATGAGTATTGTTTTAACTCTTTTTACTTTCATTTTTCTTATGTTTCCAGTCACATGAGTGTTTTCTGCTGCACGAGCCTCACTTGTGAGGAATTTTATTCACTTAAACCCTAAGCAGCTGGCTTCGGCCATCACTATGCATGCATGCTGCAGTTTGCTAAGTTAAACCTCATTTAGAATTGCACATGATTTCTGGCCACGGTTTAACCTCACCATATACCATGTGTTTATTCTATTTTCCATCAGTATAACACTGTTGGCAAACAATAGTACTGGTTATTAGGTCTGTTTGGCTTGATCAGAAGTGTATTTATCACATGTATGGCGAAGAAGTTGTTGTAGGGGTGTACTAGCTATTTGTGCTGGAATTTAAATTGATTTCAACTTCTCAGTTTTCTCTGCAAATGCTGAAATCTAACCTTTCTGTAATACAAAAAGCTAATTTTTTGCAGAAGAAAAAAATTTGCACTGTGATCTACCTCATTGTCTTCTACCATTACAAATCTTGGCATCTCCCCTCCTCATCCCTGGCTGGTTGAATTTGGTGTGCTGCTTTGCACTATCTCGTGTTTCCTCCAGCTGCCATTGTGAGGTATCTTGTATGCCTAGGACAAGTATGTGCAGCATGGGTACGAATGCGCTTTTTTCATTGCTCTATTTGGCACTAAGCCAGTTTGCAAGATTCTAGGGGCAGAACTGTCTCTCCTCTGTGTGTTTTTGCAACTAAGCACGTTGTGAGCACTGGCAGAACAAAGATACACACATGCAGAGACCCTCTCTGTTCATGCTGAAGTTTCTTAGCTAAATATTCAGATGCCAGGAAATGTGAAATCTGTGATGGAATAAATAACCCTGCTTATGCCTTCTACAGAACAGTTAAGTCTAAAGCCCTCTACTTTAGCAAGTGCTCCATCTGAGATAGTTATATTTTGTCAGATTTATTTAAAAAAATAATAAGCTTTTGTCTAGCAATATCCTCACGTAAAATCTTCACTGGACCCTGCCTAACATTGGCACAGGTAGCATAATCTCCAGCACTGTTGACCTATTCAATAATGAATTTATCTGTGTTACTAAGTCCTATTGTTGGGTTTTCTTGGAACCAAGAGTATAGATTTTTAGCTTAGCATTTTCAATTTGGGGAACAAATCCTGTTTATGTAACTTTAGCAGTCTGAGTATGCAAGGTTCAGCTTGTCACTGTTACAATTAAAACACACTCCTAAAGGCTGCTCAGGTACAAGTCAGCCAAGGGCCAAACAATATCTTCCATACAGTTTTGCACAGCTCCCACCCACTGGGAGTTTTAAGCCCCGGGCACCTTGCAGCTCTAGGGCACTGTAGGATGGCTCCACCCTGGCGCAGGGGCTTCAGCTTTCATGTGTTGGGGACCCACTGCTGCAAGCCCTTCCTTCTCAGGGTAGAACTGTCCCACTAGTTTTGTGAAGGACTGTTTTCATCAGTAAAGGTCTTTAGAAAGGCCTATTTTTCTTTTCACATTTGTTGTTGTAAAAGCAAGTGCACAGAGAGCCTTAATAGTGAAAATGTGTTCAGCAAATGGAGTCTGGTGAGATGAAAATCATTCATGAACCTAATTCATTCCCAAACTGTAACTCCTTGCTTCTTTGCTTGTCACAGGCGCTCCCAGTGGACTGGAACATCTTCACTGCACGCGATGCAGGCCTGAAGTTCATCTGGTTGGTTAGCACTGCGGGATGAGAACTTCTGGCAGTTTCTCACCGTGTTTCTCCAAGCACAGAGGATCTGAACTGTGATAACTGCTGGAAAACATCAGACAGCTGTCAGGCATGTTGACGGTGGGAAATTGGGAAGGAGGGACTATATGCATTATGTGCTGGAACTGAGTTTGTTCACACGATGATTTGCTCCATCTATAATTAAAACAGCTCAGCCCAGCACCTCTTTTTAGTTTCTGCCTGCCACAGAGGAGTTGGTGGTCCACTCACAACCTCCCCTCCCTGCGTCCAAAGCCCCTCTGCTTGTGCCAGAATGGTGCATCATTGATACCCAGCTTGGCAGGATTTCATTATTCCTTCTTTTTCCTTACATTTTTATCAGCAGTGACATTGCAGGCAAGCTTTGTGCGCTTCAGGACAAGATTTATGCCAATTATTGACGAAGCTATTTTGTACATTTGCTAAAAATTTGCATATAACTGTACAATGTAGCCTAATATGTGCATATGGAGTGCTGGGGAAAGGCTCAGAAGTGGGGGGCCAGATGCCTATTGCAGTCTGCCTGCAGTAACCTTTTCCCAGCTCTCACTTTCTCTGCGAAACAGGAAGCAATAAAAGTGAAGCTCGACTGTACGAGCACAGCAGAGAGGCAGGGTGTTTTCAGCAGTAGGCAGAAAGAGGAATTTCAGAGTGTGTGATTAATGCTGCCATCCAGCTCACCTTCCTTTTGCTTTTAAGTCTGGCAAAGATGTGCAGTCACCCATGTACTCTCCTTGCTTTTTCTCTCTCACTGTTGCCCTCACTTTATATCCTGACCTCCATGCTTACGTATTTCTGTCTCTCAGATACAGGAAGGTGCATAGCAAATGCTAATACTGAAGTTTGTGGTAACATAAGTTGCATTCTTTCAATGTGGTAGCCAATGAAGGAAAAAATCTCCTCAGTAATAAAATGAGATTTGTGCTGTTTGGGTCCTAACATGATGGGAAATGAGTGGAAGAATTAATTCTGTTTTAGAAATAAACAGATTCCTATTATGACATGCCAAAGACTGAATTTGATGTAATAGTGGGGATAATAAAAACATTGTCAAAATTTAGGATTATACTCACTTGAAAAATAATACTGTTTTTAACCAGATGGAAAAAAACTCTCTTTATTTTATTGTAAGGAACAGTCGTCACCTTAGAACTATTTTGTTTTTGTTCAGCTCCAGCAACCCAAATAGATCCATACTGTGCTGTTTTTTTTGATGGCGGTGGGGTGGGGGTAACGTGATGTAAACGTCACGTGTAAATGTGAAAGTTTATGGTCTTCTGCTGTTTTGCTGTTGCAGCTGGTGGAAGCTTTTGCTAGAGTTATTTGGTTTTAAAGAGAAGGGAATTCTTATTTAGGTCTTCTTTTGATTTTTTTTTTTTTTTTTTTTTTGTACTTAGTATGCTGGTAAAAAATACTGGGGAAATTCCTTGTGTCTGTGTGTGCACATATCTATGCATTGCAAAATATCACCCACCAAAGAAATCAGCCTAGAATCTTATCAACTAAACTCATCATGAGTTTAAAATAAATTGAATAGGACTTCGCTGCCCGCTCATTTACGTAGCTCTTAGTTTTCAGCCTACAAATATTCACAGCTACCTTTAGAAGAATGAACATTTCTAGGAACTGTCTGCACTGATAATTTGTTGTCGCTATTTGCATAAGTAATTTGATGAGTTAAGTGGATAAAGTGCTAAGAGTGGGCACATACATTTTCTATAAAGCACTTTGGGTATTATTATGATTCAGGACATTTTTCTTTCATGAGCACAATAATAACATACACAGTCGTTGTCCTAAATAAACCTCACAAAAGTTAAGTCATATTTAAAACAAAAATCTGTCATAAAAATATGGAGTACAATTTGCTATGGAGGACATGCCATCTGAAGTAAACCTATGCAATTTATAACTCTTGGTGAAACCTGTTGGTCCGGAGTGGTAAAATGCTGTGTGGGCATAAAACATTTCTGGTTTTGTTGGGATTTATATGATGTTGGTATTTTGTTGTTGTTGTTTTGTTTTTTTTTTCCCCCAATACAACTGTAGGTTTTTTCCCTAATAAAACACGTGTATTTAATTCTGAAAAAAAATCTTCAGAGATGTGCATTATCCTTCTAAAAATTATCTTCAATGAAAGAAATTTAGAATAGAAAATAAATCTGTGTATTATGGGATTCCCTTTGGAAAGGCTAGTCTCTTTTATATTGACTTTGATACAGAGGCTAAATTACATTTAAATATTTTACAGCAATACTGCCTTTAAATGGGTTATAAATAATTCACTCAATAGCTGAACAGATGTCCCTGTGGAGTGCAAACTCTCTATATCTTAATGAGTAGATTTAATAGAGTAAAATAAACTTCCAACCTTTCAGTTATTGGAAAACAGATGACTGGAAATCTGATGTTCTGCCCTGTATAGGAGAAGAAACAGATAAACAGCAAACAAAAGAAACAGGGAGTGCCTAGACATTTATTTATTTTTATTTTTATTTTTATTTTTATTTTTATTTTTGAACAGTCACACTGCACGATATCATAGCTTATAACATTTTACTCCCACTTTTACGTTTAGAAGAAGCCTTCATTTTCTTTTCCTGTAACAATCTTTACACAGGAGAAGGAAAAACAAGGATTTGCATTGAACAAAACTAGAAAAATTCCAAACCCCTATTTAAAATGTAAGTTGTTTCTGAAAACTCGACATCATAAAACTTCTTGAGGACTGACCTCACAATATCTTCTCTGCTGAAGAGGAGAGATGATGGGGCAGCGGATGCATCTCTGTTCTCTGCTACTGGGGCAGTTGCAAATGCTCCCACCAACCTTTAAGTGTCCTTCTGCTCTGCTGTCGGGCAGCACAGCAAAGAAAACTAGGGAAGATCCTGAAAAATACAACAACAATGAAACACCACACTGGAAAATATTCTCACCCATTCTTTTTCAGATTAAGTTTATTGACTTGAGGTCTGAAAACTTCTTAAGCTGTTAAAAATATGTATCTGGAGATAATAGCATAGCTTCTCATTTTCTGGAAATTAATCTAGCTACAATGACAAAACAAAACAAAACATAATCCAATGCCAAAACTGAGATCATCACTCCAGATGCTATATCCTCCCTTCTTCCACTTAACACTTACACGACATCAAAGGAAAAGAATAAATAAATAAGTAAATAAATAAATAAGGAAAAGGGGAAAGGGAAAAAAAAATAAAAAAATAAAAGGAAAAGGGAAAGGGAAAAGAAAAAGAAAAAGACAAAAAGGAAAATGGAAAAGGAAAACCAAAACAGAGCTTTGGCCTTCCCACAAGAGATGTATCAATGATAAAGAGACTGTGAGTGTGATGTGGTGGTGCTACTGAAAAGCAGAAGTTACACAGAAGTTCTTTTCATTGCTTGGCTGGAGTTCAGAAGAAGAACAGCCATCATTATTGCAGTTTTGTTTCTATTTCCAGTCATCCCTGTTCAAACTGTAGCATTAAATCCTTTCTTTTGGGTGAAAACTGTAGATCTGTACATGCGTGTATAAAGTACAATTTCTGATGAATGAGTCTTCTTCCCAATGTTTATAAAGTTATTGAAACTATTTCTACTAGAAAATGGTAGTGTTACAAAAGCTTTTTACAAAATCTTATGGTTTAAGTGTGTACAAATACATCATCAAACAAGGCATAGTAATATAACATTTCTGTGAATTTTTCAAACCTTTTTCCTAATTAGAATGAAACACAGATTTCAAAATGTAATTCCAAACAGAAATCCAGATTTTAAGCAACACCTAGTCCCTACCAGCTGCCTGTGTACCTTTGAGCAGCGTCTCTGAGCAGTCACCCAATAAACACCCAAAACTCAGAGGCAGAACAAGGTTGTTTGGAGAGGATGAAAGACGACAGCATAATTCAGCAAACTAAGCCGGGAGCTCCTGACAGCTTTGGCAGCAGTGTTAATTCTCAGAACCTCCAGACTTGCTGAAGGACCCTGCTTCTGGAAACATGTGAGTAGGCAAAGCCCCAAGCTTTCCCTTGTGAGAAGAGTGACTTTGAAGCTTTCATACTGAGGAAAGAAATTTGGCAATACTAAACCTTTAAAACTGAGAGATAAAAATGCAAAGGAAAATATCCAGAATTTATAGTGATTTATATGTTTATTTAAAGATTATTGATTTCCTAATGTCTAGGTGGGGGGTAGCATGGAAAATAACTTTCAACATGGCCTTCACCAGCACTAAAGTAACTTCAAAAGCACCTTTGCTGTGTCTGCTTGTGAGATGAACTTCTGACAGAAGTCTGTCTGCAGAGCAGTACATAAGAAAGACTTTGTGAGAAGTCTTGCATCAAAACCAAGGCTGGAGCGCTGAAGGCGAGTGCCTCCACGTGCCTGAGTAACTCAGGCTGTGCTGACTGGACGACATGGCCTGCGAGTAAGGACAGAGGACAAACCACCTCCAAGCAGCAGCATTGGTGCTCAGCTGAGCACGGGCACCCATGGCTAGCAGGAACCCGAAGTTTTGCAAGATCCTGAAGGTGTCCAAACTCCTTCTCCTTCTCCTTTTTTAATGTTTAAACTCTCCTCTGGTATTTGGTGACAAAATCTGAATTCAGCCATGTGGTACTTCAGCACTCAGCTGTGTCTTCAGATCCGCTCCCTGAGCATACTGATGCTTCCGTGCCATGTGGCCCCGCTCCTGTTCTTCCAGCAGCACCTGTAGCAATGGCTGCCTTCACAGCACAGCAGCATTGAAATGCAATGGGAAGCACATTGGGAAGCTTGTGGAGCAAAGCCAGTCACCTACACGGAGCAGCTGATGTTCTTTTATGATCAGATCTCAGGCAGCCATGCTAGAATGCTACGTCCCACCCCCCTGATTAATTTTCAGAATTCCTGCATGCGATAGAGGGAGTTCTAAATCGCACATGCCCGCTTTGTTTCCCTGGTTTCCCTGTGTCCAGCAGCCATAACATGAGGAAGCTGTGCTCAACTACAAGCTCTGTAGGCTGTCTTCCAGCCTCTGTACATTGTCACAGACACCAGCCACAGGGAGAATTCAGCCTCATCTCTGTGTGCGTGATCGAAATGTGCGATGGATATTAGCACCATTCCCAAATGTATCATTGTATTATATCTTATACATTGTTCTCGTATTTCTGAAGCTTTTCCTTGTATCTATTAACACTATTAACAGGACATTTTCTAAGCTAATTTTGAACTAACATTCTCTAGTTAAAATTGTGAAAAGAAATAGTAAAAGAGATTATGAAGAAAAGGTAAAACTTTAAGAAACAGAAGTCAGATTTCTTTCTTCATCTGTCACCCTAAGGATCTGTGTATTCTTTAAACAAGGGCATTCCCTTTTAAGTAGCATAAACCAAAAGCCATTATTAGATAAGAAATGTGAACTGCTATTAGCTGTGGCTGCATTACTGAAGGAACAAATAAACGCAACTCTCTTCTGTCACTTCTGTGAACAGCATAATTGGTGGGAAGATTTCTCAGCTTTTCCTCTGAAGGGTCTCGGAGTGAGGCATTTTTCATTGTAACAGAGTTCCTTTTGTTTCTTTTGAATGCATTTCAGGAAATGACTTGTCATTAATCAGGTTGGGGGCAGAGTGCTGTTATTCTTTGCGGTAAGATTTTGATGAAATCTACGCAGTGCACAATGAGGACTCCCTCTAGCCTTCCCCAGGCCAGCTGTGCCTTGCTCCCCTCAGTGATGAGGGGATGACCTCAGTGGCCAGGTCATTAGAGGAAGCCAGGGCTGGGCGATGAGGCTGAGGTCTCATCAGCATGCCAAGGGCTCAGCTCTGTTTTTCACTGAGATAAGCAGCAACAGCATCGCAGATTTCTCATCACCTAGTTGACAAGCTGGCTGATGAAAGAGCGTGCCGTGGCTCTCAGAGAACTGCCTTCAAATCAACCTGGCGGAGGCAAGGGACAGCCCTTTTAACACCAGCATCCCGAGCAGCGGTTTGGTCTGGGGTCGGCAGCAATTACTGAGATGGTCCTTTCGCTCCTGTCAAATTATTCTGCAGCCTGTGGATCTTTGTCCCCAGTTCCCAGATAGCAGGCAGGTCTTGTTATCGTCTGGGACAAACCTGGAAGTCAAGCATTTTCCTCTCCTGTGGTGTTTGTTTGTCATCTGTGCTGTAAATGTCTCCAGCCAGATAACTCTAGCGGGTGGGGGATGGCATTTATCTTCCTATTTAAACAGCAGGGTAAAATATTGAACTCATTTGGCAACAATTCAGTCTCAACCTTTGAACAGTCAAAAGTCTATTCACACACCTCTCTGTGAGCTACGCTGCTGTGAGGATGCCTTACAGTAAACAACAATACTTAGACGTCCTGGGGAAAGGAGTGGCAGGGAGGAGGATTTTGTAGTCATCTTACTCACAGCTTTTAAAACAGAGAAAGAGACAATCGAGAACTACCAGTTTGTGAACTTGGACGATCAGTGATGCAGGCCAGATCCTGACTGTGTTCCTGGAGCAGCCCAGCTGAAGTCATAGTGATAATAACTGTGTCTAGCAAGCAAGATTTGTTCCTTTGCAATGTAGGGTGAGCATAGCTGGCAGGAATCTGTGGAATAATTGGTGCACAACTAAAATACATTGCATGGTTATCCCAGCTGAGCTCTTCCCAAAGTAATTGCCAAACTAATTCAATGTAGCAATACAATTATTGTATTGCAATGTGCTATCACAGATAGTTCATCATTAATTTTGCAGTTTTATATATTCCTCAATTCCTAAGTATATTTATAATGAGATGGTAATTTACAGGAACAGAGTAAGATGAGGGAGGGAGGGATGGAAGGGATGGAGGAAGGGAGCAAGGCCAGCAGGCAGACAGGCAGGCAGGCAGGAAGGAACCTACCACTCTTTGATATTTGCGTAGGTTTTCTTTAAAGACAGTGTTTTCTGGAAAACTCTATGTGCCTCAGAATGAGAATAAATTATTACAAAACCCCTTTTCAGAGAAAAAGAATTAGCCTATTGATGTATTTGTGTGGGCAGAGAAGAAAAATCAGTACCTTACTGAAAACAAAAAAGGAAATAAACTTTTTCAACTAATGAGATACAAAATCTTTTTAGATGTTTCAGCCAAAACATTGCTTCCTCTCCCAGTATAAGATAATGCTATATTCTCCTATGACTGATTCTTTAAGATCTCTGAAAAATATTCTATGATGTTGATTCCTAAAACGTGGTTTCTATCCACACAGTTATGCAAATATAGTGGACTGTGTTTTCCAAGGGGCCTTCCTTGAGATTTCCCATTGAAAGGGGGCCAAAATAAGTGCAACAAAATTTAATTGTAATATATGGGCCAGCTATATTTCAAGTATTTGTTGCGTAACCACTATTGCCATTGAAAGGGAAAAAGAGAAGGGAGAAAGAGCACAGCTTGTTATGAGAACTGCATGGCAAATGGAGCAGCAGTCAGCTGTGTGAAAGGATTTTTGCACCACATCATCTGGGAACAGGTATTGATGCAAGAGAAGCTTCAGTGGCTGCTGCAAGTTTCCTTGCTTGTTAGCTACCTACAGGAAAGATGGTTAGCATCACACGTACCTGCATACAGCTGTACCCGCTGCCACGTATGTCGTGCTGTGCTCCAGGGAAGAGTGAGTGCATTGCAGCACACATGGCTGGTGGCACTATTGCCCACAAGTAACACAGACCTATAGGCAAACCTCAGCAGAACAGTGAAGCTGGCAAAATCTGCAGCGTGGAACCCTAGCCTGGGAGCTCTGCCAAGTTTTCACCAAAGCACTGTTGAATGATGAGTGAAAGGGAGACACAAAAGGGAAATGTTTTTTCTAATTTCTTTGGCAGTATTCTACACACACCATTTTCCAGGTGAAATTCCTAGACCTTGTTTTTGTCATTTTATTTGTTCTTACAAACAAAAGACACAAACAAGATCTAATACGAAGCACTGAGCCTAGTGTCATCTTCAGAACTGAACGGGGAAAAATATATGCAGCTCTTTGTTGGCCTGATTTGCACCCAGTTTCTCATCATGTGATTTCTTTAATTAAAGAATGCAAATACTGTGTTAAAAAAGATGCCATATAGCTGCACTCATCAGAAATTCTTTGATGTTCTTTTGGACTTTGCAACACTCGATGCAGTATTTTTAATATAAATATGACCTTTCAATCATAACAACTCATATCAGAACTGAAATTCTAGTCAACTATTTGATTATATGAAAAGTGGTGAAATCAAATCTGATCTCATGAATAAGTGAACTGTAATGAAATTATGTTGGGCTGATGTATAGCAACTATCCTCTTTAACACAGCCCTTTATTAAAGGCTTCTCAACTTAGAAAAATTTCTTGGAAAGAACAAAGCTTGGGATTCAAAAGCTGCCTAACTCTCTACCATTGACTTGCCAATGATAAAATTGTTTTCTTAGTCTGCTTGGATGTGACAGATTCACCTAATCCTGCTGAACAGAGTTTCATTTAAATTTCTCCTTATTTGCATCAAGAGCTGCCTAGGCATCTAAGCAACAAACTTCTGATCCTTTGTTAATTACCTGTTACTGAGAAGTGCTCATTATTTTATTAAACACTTACAAATGTGTTAGGCAGCGCAGCCTGTGGAAGGGTTTGATTTCTCTCCTGCCTGAGTGTGCACAGGTGAACCAGATCTGCAGCTGATGGGGCCTGGTGTAGTCCCTGGGACATTCAGCCTAAATTTCAGTCACGTCTTCTTCAGGAGTTTGGCAAGTGGGATATGTGGTGCTGTCTTCCTTCCAGCAGCCCAAGCTCTCTCCTCAGATGCTGTTTTTTGTGGGAAATCCAGGTAAAAGTCCTATTGTCAACGAGCCTCTTTTACTTCTGGTGGACACTTCATAAGAGCAAGTTGCATGGTGGACCTTCGGTACTGAATTAGCAACTCCCAAAGCATAAGTCGGTGGAAAAAACCTGCTCTATGAATATCTGCCACTAAGCAGTGTGAAAGGCTTTTAAATACATGAGTTCTGTTAATGATGAATTAAGGGGGAACTAAATTTTTACTGGTGCCCTGAGAAAATGTGGATGTGATGGATGAGAACTGCATGCTACATTGGTAGGGCAAAGAAACTGTTAAGGGCTGTGGTGGGTTTTTTTTTTTTTTTTTTTAATCACCTCTTGCTTTGGGTCTCTGTGGTAAGTTTGTCAGCGTATTGTCAGTTTCATCAAAAACACACCACAAGTAGTGCTGCAGTGACTTTTGTGGTATGGAGAAGGACTGCTACAAGGTAGATGATGTTTTTCTTCTGTTGTATGGAGTGATCCATTCAAAGTCAGCTTTTTCTGCGCTTCCTAACGTTAGGGTAAGGAAAGATTTCTACTTTTACTAAGGTTTCTTTTCTCTAAAACCTGAAAAATATATGGTGTATATACCTTGTCTTGTTCCCTTGTTTTGATTCAGATGAAAGGATGTTTATGTCCCAGTTCAAGATCCCAACTGAGATTTCTAATAGAAATATATTCATAAATCTCTTAACAGTCATGTCACTGGGCACAAGTTCTCTACTGTGCTTGCAAAGCAGGCATTTCAGTGTTGTGCTAATGCATTATAGCCAGAACTTGAGCCTAATGATCTCCTTTTGTTTTCATATCTGAATTTGGTGCAGAGTGAAATCATACAAGTGATGAAAAGCAATTAATGCTATTATCTTAATAGCCCCTACACACATGAATGGTTCCATCAAACACAAAGCAGCTAATTTACTGCATGAGTGTCCTAGCCATTTAACATGCTTTCAGTGTTAATAACTTAAGGCGGAATGTTTAAAATAACTGTTTTAGACTTTGCAGTGTTTTTGACAACACACACAATGGCCGTGCTCTGCTATTTCCTCTGACCTCCTTTGCAATGAGTTGTGTGTGAACAGGTTAATGTACAAAAGCCTGTTGGAACTGCAAGGAGTGGGGAAACCTGTGCTACCTGTGAAAAGTTTGGATAAAAAAGACTGAGGGCCTGCAAAGTAAATGTGAATGAGTTGCTAAAATGGCTGCCTCATCACCCAGAACAGGGGAAAAAAAAAGGGGATTGTGAGTGTTGCTTTGGGAACATTCAGTCCTTTTTTTTTTTTTCTCTTAGTCAAAATACTCATTTTCTGTCACAGTAATTATTTTTCTTTCAAAGGAGAGGGGGAAGAAAATTAAGTTGCTTGCTGATTGAGTGTTCATTGTGCATTGCAGTTGCACATAAGGCTAACAGGTCTCAAAGGATGTGAGAAAGCACATCTTTAAAACAGCTGATTTCATATCTCAGTGAAGAAGACAGAAAGTGGGCTCAAGGTTTTATTGCTAGTATTTTCAGTTCTGCAAATTAAAAAATAAATTAAAGACGCCTCTTACGTTGCAAACAAGAGTTTCTCATATCTTCCTGTATATTCAGATTCTTGCT
>VXAV01003394.1:119339-162662 GCA_013399715.1 Alectura lathami
CCCCCCCGCCCCGACACAGTCCTAAGCACCTGCTCTAGGTGGCCCTGCTTCAAGCAGGGAGTAGGAGACAGATCTCTCCAGAAATGCCATCCAGCCCCAGCTCTGTGATCCTCTGATCCTCATCATGTTAGCAGAGCAGGGAAACACACGGGAGTCTCTTGTGTCTGCCAGTGAGAAATCTTCTTACAGTTTTCATTTCGAACATCTCAGGTTCTATTTATATATTTGGAATGTCTCTGGCTGGCACTGAAACACGTAATTTTAAACTTCATGGCACGATTTTATTGTTCCTGGTGACATGTAATTGTCAAATCCTTCCTACTGAATTTCAAAACATAATGTATTAAGACAGTGTGCCCTTAGAAAACAACAACCTGACTGCTGAGATAACTAAAGATGCTGAAAATGCTCAAGAAGAGAATTAGTGAAGCGTTCAGTGATGTTTTAAATCAAACATGATTTATTTGCGTGTTTCTGGTAACTTAAGTATCTTCTAGAAAAGCTAATCTACAACAATCTGAATGTAAACTTAGTGTGCTTCTTGAGTTCTGAAATCTCTCTTCCAGACAAATATTATCCTTCAGAGGACATGGATATTTGCAGATTTTATTTACTTTGGAATAATATTTCCTTATTCCACTTGCCTGTATTTTCATAATGGATGTGTAACAGCTATTTGATATACAGATAAGGCTTGCTTCTGGATGTTTAGTTAATAATGTCGCTTGTGCCAAGCACCTGTTGCTTTACTACTGTTGATGTGCCACTTTGTGCTTTTTGGCATTTCAGGGAGAAGGACTGAGCTCTCCCTTGGTTCTGAAGACCATGACCCCTCCAGCCCATCTGCTAAGCAGAGCACAAGCACATGCTGAAATGAAAAGCTGGAGTCTTTGCCACCCTCTTTTTGTATTAGGTAGCAAGATAGTGAAAGGCAGGGTGTCTGGATGAAAGTTGCTCTGTTGGACGGGAAAATTTTAATGCAGTAGTAGGATGTTGGTCCTATTCCTGCCTTGGTCACTTGGCTGCTGAGCCAAAGTTACCGCCTCTAACTTGTTACACTTCTATAATTGGGATTCTGCCACTGGATATGACAACTATTACAATAAAAGCACTTGTCAACCTTATACCTGGAAAAGAAGAGGTTGTTTGAAAGAGCTCCTTTCTTCTAAAGGAGATCTCTGAGCAGAGGAGGCTTCGTCATTTGGTTGAAAGGATGTTCTGTTTTCAGTTCTGAAAACTTCATACTTCAAAATTTTAAAAGTTTGTTTCTCCATTTATTTCCATCATTTAATACAGTTGAGCAAAGAGGCAGCTTTCGGCTTCATTTCTTCTTAGTTACTTTATGAAGCATTTCCAATGACAGTTTCCCTCTCATTTGCTGCAACTGCTTAAGATGTTTTTTTTTTTTTTTTTTTTTTTTTTNGAATGCCAAGTAGACTGATCAGGATTGTGTGGGCAGCTACCAGACTTCTCAGGAGATGCAGATGTTGTTAGTTGTCCATGCTGAAAGAAGGACATAACTCCAGGCCTGAAACGGTGTGAAATGGCGGGGCTAGGTGAAAAACAGGTGTAAAGGTTTTGTTGAAGCAGGAGATGTCTAAATGCCTCCTTTAAAACAAACAAGAGGAGAGAGAGAAGATGATTTTAACCTGGATCATTTCATAAATCCTGTTGCCAAACGCTATTGTGCGGCTAGTTCAGGAATAGATGGAAGGGAAGGAATAAAGACGGGAAAGAAGGAACCAGTAAGGGAGTGATCTGAAATGGAACACAGCGTGAAAAGGCTTTTGAAAAGCCACTGCATGCCTCTGAAAGCACAACAGACATTAAGACTTCAGATTTCAGAGGCATTATTGAATGAGAACAGGAAGGAGTGAGCCAGCGTGGCCGTCCCACTGCGTGGGGCAGGTAACCTCTTCCTTCTGGCTTTCCTAAGCCACTTTGACCATTTTTCCAGGGATCTAGCTCATTCCTCAAACAGCATATGTAGTTTTGTCCTAATAATTCCTTCACCACAGGCTGTGAAATTACGCAGCCTTTGATTTGAAAATTTGAAGGGAATTGGTTAGTATTAATTAGAGGCATAAATGATGTTGTTATTTCTGCCCTGTGCTTTAAAGAATCTTATAATTGCGGTTGCCATAATGTCTAGTTTCATGATTTTCACTTGAAGTTTGGAGGTGTTTTTTTCCTCATACATATCCCCTACATTTCTTATTCACCCATCACTAAAATCTTTTGGAGAAGAGCAGCCCAGGAGGAAAGAACAGAGCTGAACGAGTTTGAAATGCAGACATGTGGAAGTAACTTCTCTGAAAACTGTCTCCTCATTTGTGAGGAGGGTGTTGTGCTCCAACACTAATCATGCTTCTCCATTGGCAGTTGCCACAAGAGAAGTGAAGGTTAAATAATTACTTTAGCAGCTGATACGTTTACAAACCCTGTTCCTAAAAAACATTTTTGTCAGAATGCAGAGCTAATTGAATTCCTCATGTGAATACTTTTTCTGATTTATTTTTTTCCATTTTTCTTTCTTTTGTTTAATTTTGCTGAACTGTGTATTTTCAGTCTGTCTTGATCTGTCAAATCCTAAAAATGCAGTAGTTGTCTCAGTAAGGCAGATTTACTGCTAGGAGTAAATGGCTGTCTTAGTTATGCTTTGCAACTCCCTTAAAAATCTCTGTGGATCTCAGATTAAATTGATCTATGGATCATAATTTGAAAGTCACAGTGACAAAAAGAGTACAGCCTCTTTTGAAAGCAAGTAGTTATAGACAGTGCTCTCATCAGGAGGCACATTCTTGCCCTTCTTAGTGTCTGCATAGTCTTGTAGAATATTAACTTCAGGAGCCAGGAACTTAGTTGAAATCCCATAAGCATTTAATCTTTGTTTCAACAACTGAGCTCAGTTGCATAATCACTTACAACAAATTACCCACAAAATACCTTGGATTACTCTCTAGAGCTCTAATACTTAACCTAAAACTTCATAAATTTCAACTTTTAGGAGTATTTCTCCGACAAACCTTAAATGAAGCTTTTTTAGAAACTTTACATGAAAATTCATCATGAAGGATAAACATACAATAGTCCAAACTCAGTTTCAGTGACTGCTAGCTGAAACATCAGACTGTTTTAGCATGAACTAAAGCCAGTGCTTCAGGGAAGATGTTTAAGAATCTTAGAGTATAAACGCAGTGCTGTAATTTTTTGATAAGGCTGGCTGGGAAGCATAGCTTCTGAGGAATGTTGCTCTGTGATTCTTTCTTTTAATTTGGTTTTGTTCTGAATTAGATCTGCCTCATCCACTGTAAGAATCCATGTAAGTTAGGAGTTGTAACCAACAAAAAATCACTTCCCACTTTCGCCTCCAGTCTTTCAGATGAATGTTTAGGACCTATATCGGTGTACAGATCTGTATCACGCACTAATATCTGACACTGACAGACAATTGGACTTTCCATCTATCTTGCACATTGTATTTGTTTCACCTAACATAAAATGTCTAAAACACTACCAGCTCAGACCAACTGGGCAGCTTCCATGAAGTAGTGAAGGTGAGAGCAGCAGATGTGTGACCAGAGGAAGGTGTCCCTGCTTCTGCCAGCTTAGCATTATTTGGGATCCTAAACAGAGATCCCCACATCCCCTCCCAGCTGTGGACTGTTAAAGCAGCATTTGACAGCTACAGTGTGATCAGATGTCCCTCTTCATATGCAAAAAAAAATAGTTATTTTCCCTCAGCTACATACCACCAAATGCCTGGCAGAAATTATTGCCGCTGCACAGGCAGGACAGCCACCGGAGGTGTCCAAACACTGATTTCTGAAGAATCCACTGAAGTAGCTGAAGCAGTCCATGGGGATGATCAGGGCAAACTCAGTTACCAGATCAGCGGGGAGCAGCAGGAGATAGTAACATGTAACATTAGTAAACCTGGAAGCTATAATTTTGCTATGTCTACAGAGTGCTTTGGTACTGTAATAAAACAGCAGTAATTTCCAAAGGAGCAAAACCTCACAACTCAATGGAATTTTATAGTTCAAAAGATAGTGTTCATCAATTACCATCATATTCCTGCAGATGTTTTTTGACTTGCATCTGTGGCCCATCAAATGAAACCACCATACTTCTGAGGGCTGTCTACCAACTTGCTCCCCATTCTCTCCATCAAGTTACTAAGAAATATTCTAATACTAGGTACCCGAGTGTCTGCACTCTCCATTAACCTCTCTCCCCTCAGAGACCAATCTTTTCTCTGACCTTTTGTTTCCTATTAATTCATTCGTTGTTCTTAAATCTATGAAAACATCTACTAAACTTCCATCAGATTTTCCAGGATGGAAATGGATTTTTATTTTCCTCATAAACAGTAAAAGAGTCAGGTTGGACTTTCTTTAGTACAATCTGTAAGAACAGGCACTGCATGGGTGACTTTCTGTCTTCAGCAGGAGCAGCTTAGATATCTGCTCTCCTTAGATATACTCAATTACTTGGTGCAGGATCATCCTGAAAATTCCCTTCAGCACAGAAATAGCTTCCCAGTATAACAATCAGTGTCTTTAAAGCAGCAGAAACATCACCAGTCTCTATGAGGTGTGCTGGGTTTTATGCCTGAGAATTGAGATAGGCTTGTGAGGGCGGTTTTTATGACCTGGCGTGGTTACCTATCTCTGTAACAATGAGCCCCGTCCATAAGCTGGAGGCAACATAGCGTTGACCCCAGTGAGTCCAGCAAAGTGTTTGGAGGCAGGCTGAATCTTGGCTGTGATGGCTTGGACTTTCCTGCTAGCTTTTTCTTCCCACCCTGTCTCCAGAGTGGCTGAGTTTTTTAGAGGTCATCAGGAAAAAATATATACTTGCTGGGATGGAGAGCCTTTGTCTCTGTGTCTGGCACAGACTGCCGCTTGTCACATGAGGTCACACAAATTGGCTTCACCTTTTAAACTTCAGAGGCACCACTAAAACATGTTCTCCCAAAACCATGTTCTCCTGATGATGCTTTGCCTTTGCACAGTGCCTGGGCACAATGGGGGCAGGGGACAGGATGTCTGTCTGTGTCTTGGCCTGGGATCAGCAAGGCCCACGGTGAGAGTGTAAGAGTGACTCGACAGCCATTGCTGGCCCTGAGGCAGCAGCACCCTGGGGCTGGCAGAGCTGGGCCCAGCAATTCCTGTGGTCTGTGGGGATGCTGCTATGTGATCTGGTGCAGGGCGTCTATAAGAATGTACAGAAAAATATCTTGTCTGCATGGTGGCATGTGTTTGCTGATTGTTTTCTGCCATAAAACTTTAGCGTTCATCCTACATCTTCCAATCAGTATGACTTCTGTAGATCAAAAATGAAAAAAGATCTTCTAGTAGGTGTTCATAGTACACCAGTATAACTGCTTCCAGACAGTGCTTTGTGTTAGTATGGCCATTGTTTTCACAAGGGAGGGGGGGGGAAAAAAAAGAAAACACATAATGACAGAGGGCTCACAGAACTTGCTGTATGCCCAGCTAAGCTGAAGGACACTCCTGACCCATCACAGCAGTATTGCCAGAACTGACATCATCTGACCTGCAGAAACACATCCCAAGTCTCAGCGTGGACATACAGCTATATTTGGAACGCAGATGGATTCATGGGGCCCACATCTGGATTATTCATATATCCCCTCCATACTGAAGGATTTCTCATGTTCTTCTCCTTTCAATTTAAGACATAAGAACACTTCTCCTTTCTTTGGTGCCTCAGCCTGTCTCAGACTGTAGTGGCACGCACTGTGCTCCTGCATCCTGAAGCAGGCTGGGTACATGGCAGCAAATACCTGAGCTAAATGGCTGCAATGGGGCTGGAGATGCTCAGGTTTTACCAACCTGAAATAGCTTTTTCTGCATTCCATAAAACTATTTTGGAATACAATGTTATGTGCCCACTTAAAATCTGCCCAGAAATCAGGGGCAGGAGGAAGGAGAGCAGAAGCTG
Organism: Alectura lathami; assembly: GCA_013399715.1. Lineage (NCBI taxonomy): Eukaryota > Metazoa > Chordata > Aves > Galliformes > Megapodiidae > Alectura > Alectura lathami. The sequence goes on from VXAV01003394.1 coordinate 125,310, forward strand.
CCACCCTTCAGGAAGGTGAGAGAAAGGGTTATGATTTTTTTTTTTTTTTTTAAGCTTTTGACACATTGTCAGACTGTAAACACCAAAGCAAATGGTAACTGAAGTCGCCATAGCAACAAAACCTTAGTCAGTGAAAGACTGTTTCCAAGAGATGGTGATTATGTCCTTCAGGTAGCAGGGAACAGGGCCTCATTATATTCAACCTCTGAATACTCTAATTTGCACTTCGCTGTAAGGGAAAAGGCAAAACTAGGAAGGGAAACAATGAGCAGAATTGCCTTTGTTCTGCTCTGGGGTGGATGGTGGAGCACAGTAATAGGAGCAACAATAATCCTGTCGCCTTTCTTTCCCCTCAAAAAACGAATGAAGGATAAACATTTCTTTATCCTTTTCTGAGGTTATAAAAGATTAATTACTCTTTAGCAATGCTGGTAATATTCTTCCCTCCTCCTAACTCCCAGCCCCAAATTCAGCCCTTTTGAAAGCAGCAAAATATTGAAAAATACTTACCAGAGAGGAGGTTAAGCTTTCCCCTGGTGCCTGAAACACTGGGAACCTGCTGGCAAGCTGTGGCCCTGCAAGGGGAACACCCGGGCTGGCCTGGTTGCAGATCTCAGGGGCTGAGCCCTCCTGAAAAACAAGCAGGCCTGGGTGCCCTCAAATCATGAGGAAAGTGAGCCCATAAGGCACAGCTCTGTTGTCTGATGACATACCGAAAAGTGAGGTGGTGTGTTCGGTCACAAGTGATTCATCATCGGGCTTTTTAGGACCTGAGGAATCCGTATGCATAACCCTGTCCCAGAATGAAAGGCTGTTTGCATGGTTTCCAAAGACATCCTTGTTACTAAATTGGAAAAGCACTGTTTTGTTGGACAGAACACTCTGGATAAGGAACTGGCTGGATGGCCGCACCCAGAGAGCTGCAGTCAACTGCTAGATGTTGAAATGGAGACCGGTGACGAGTGGTGTCCCTCAGGGATCAGTACCAGGACCAGTGCTGTTTAACATCTCTGGCGACATGGACGGTGGGATCGAGTGCACCCTCAGCAAGTTTGCAGATGACACCAAGCTGTGTGGTGCCGTTGACACGCTAGAGGGAAGGGGTGGCATCCAGAAGGACCTGGATGTGCTGGAGAGGTGGGCCCATGTCAACCTCATGAAGTTCATCAAGGCCAAGTGTAAGGTCCTGCACCTGGGTGGGGGCAATCCCAAGCACAAATACCAGTTGGGCAGAGAATGGCTGGAGAGCAGCTCTGAGGAGAAGGATTTGGGGGTGTCGGCTGATGGAAAACTCAGCGTGAGCCAGCAATGTGCTCTTGCAGCCCAGAAGGCCGACCGCATCCTGGGCTGCACCAAGGAGAAACGTAGCCAGCAGGGCAAGGGAGGGGATCCTACTCTGCTCTCGTGAGACCTCACCTGGAGTGCTGTGTCCAGTTCATGGGCCCCCAATACAAGAAGGACATTGAGCTGTTGGAGGGGCTCCAGAGGAGGGCCACCCTTATGAAGGCAGGCTGAGAGAGTTGGGGCTGTTCAACCTGGAAAAGAGAAGGTTCTGGGGGGACCTAATAGCAGCTTTCCAGTACCTGAAGGGGGCCTACAGGAGAGCTGGAGAGGGACCCTTTAGAAGGGCATGGAGTGACAGGACAAGGGGTAATGGCTTTAAGCTGGAAGAGGGGAGATTTAGGCTAGACATTAGGAAGAAGTTCTTCACTGTGAGGGTGGTGAGACACTGCCACAGGCTGCCCAAAGAGGCTGTGGATGCCCCCTCCCTGGCAGTGTTCAGGGCCAGGCTGGGTGGGGCTCTGAGCAACCCGGTCTCATGGGAGGTGTCCCCGCCTGTGGGAGGTGTCCCGCAACTAGATAATCTTTAAGGCCCCTTCCAACTCAAACCATTCTATGAAGATGGGAAGACCTAGTAATAAATATGTGGTACACATTACGGAAAATGACATAAAAATTCCTGTTGGAAATACTCTTCCTTAACAATTGGTTGAAGAAAGAGGTTGTGGGGCCTAACTACCAGCCCCCAAATACCACACCAAAGAGCAAATTAGTTCTAAGAATCCCTTTAGACTCCCTTCAAATCTATCAGAACTGACGTTCTGTAACATTCTGTCTTAAAAACGTCGGTTATAGTATTTGATGCAATATTACAGGACTTTGTGGTTTTCTTCCCCTTTCTTCAGCTCTATTAATCACATGCAGATACAAGTATGAATGCAAAACAAAGAAAGGTTTAATCTTGTAGAAGGCTAGACAAATGCTTAGAAAGAACATTGGCTTAATTGATTTTTCTTCTCCTGAATACATTTTGAAATGCTCTCCTTTGTGATAGCACATTTCTTTGCTTTTCATATCGATACTTTCATCTTTCTAGAATTCAAAGTCAAGATCCTACTAGCTAATAAACAATAAACTGTTCAGCTTGGAAGTGTGGGTCTTGTTCTGATAAGGGATTATAAAACTGCTATCTGCTACTTCCGCAGAACAATGACCGCTTTTTCTCCAGATTTATCATCTGGCTTTTGCTTTGTCCCGTTGTCCTTTCAGAGCTAATAGTGCTAATACTCAGTGCAATTCCTACCTTATATGGCCTAATTTATACATACTAACTTGGATTATATGCCTCTAAAAATGATTGATGCTATATAGTTGCTTTCACGCGTGAGAGCTCACTGAGCTCAAATAGGCCAGCTAAAGCCTAGTACAGCCCCACAGGACTTTTATTGCTCGTCTGTGTAGTATGTGTGATATATAGAAGTCTTTATGGAGAGCAGGTGGAGTGCGTGTGTAGCTAGCAGTTATGAAGTTCCTCTCTTTGCTACTAAACACAATGTGATTTTAACAGAAATCACAGAAGCCCTATGAAGTCAATACTTTGATGTTATTTTCACAGAGATACTTGTTATAACATTTGTGGGAAATTTATCAGAAATAAGTGTTCATAGACGGAGTCCAGAGAGCTCTGCAAGCTCTGTTTTGTTTTATAAAAATAGTATAAAAGCTGTATTCTCTTGTGCCTTGTGAAAGCATGAGCAGAAAGAAGCCAAACATGGTGCCACGCTCAGGTCTCTAAAAATAGTTTAAATGATAGTGTTAGCACTGAGCATTTTTATTGATCTGTCTGCATATAAAGGCGGATGCATATTTTGACCTACTTTTACCCATTTTCATAAATAAAGCATATATGGGCCACTGTGAAACGCACGGGCATAGAAAGTCTGTAGCAAGAGGACAGCTCAGTAAGATAGTTTGACATGTTTGCTTTCCTGCTCATCAGTTCATTTGCCCAATGTTTACGTGGTAGACCACGACTGCCTCAACATCAGATATCTTAGGGAATAGCCAGCAGAAATGTTTTGGGAAGTTATTTGGTTTGACATTGCTGAGATGTCAAGGAAACTTGGCACAGCTGTTGTGGAGGCTGCAAATACACAGAAGTGAGAATCTACTGGTTGGAAAACTCCAAGGAAAAGACAGCAGCCTGGGAGATGACAAGACGGGTCTGTGCTTATTTGTCATCTGTCAGGGCCATAATCTTGCTTTATGTATAGAATCCATTAATTAGAGCTGTAATGAACTGTTCACTTCCCTTTATTCTTGCTCTGGCTTGCAGACTTAGGGAGAAAAGCCAATGCACGAAGACCCAGGGGACTAATTAAGTACACAATGTTTCAAGTAATTAACATCCTAGTCAGATGTTTTCAGTGACAGTAAGTATATTATGCTGTCATTGTCCTGCCCTAGATCATCCTCAGGCCAGGCTTTTTAAGTACTCTTGTTCTGTTAACCTACACAACTGTCAGGGATTCTTTTATACATGTATAAAACAAATCTTTAGCAAAACTTCTTCCTTCCAAAGAAGTCATTGCCATGATAAGATGACCCAAGCTGTGATCTTTAAAATCAGTTAGTTGTGCATCAATTTAAACTGACTAGACTTATTGACACAGAAAATTGTTTGCAAAGAGATGTAATTCTGATTTAAATATGCCAAACAGCAAGATGATAACCTGTGCCTACATCCGTAACCCTACAGTTGTTTCAGTGTCATCTGAATGGAGGAGATGTTGCCTTGATCCATCCTGGCAGGTCACTGGAATATTCTTGTGGAGTTCTAGTTCTCAAGGATTTCTAATACAATGAGCTAGCTGTAATAGACCATGTAGTTACACTAGTAATGGGTGAAGTAGGAAATTTGGATAAGGAGAAATCAGTGGAGATGAAGGACTGAAGCCCAGATCCCAAGTGGGTCAGAGATGTACAAATTTTTTATTAGATTTTCCTTCTTTCATAAATGAATAATGATTCCTAGGTATCATCTAGGACTTTTCAGCTTTGAGTGTTTAAGCTGATTATAGATCAGATCAGTGGACTCTTTGATGGATAAAAATCTGGCCGGATGGCCAGGTCCAGAGTGTGGTGGTGAATGAAGTTGAATCCAGCTGGCAACTGGTCATGAGCAGTGCTCCCCAGGGGTCAGTGCTGGGTCTGTCCCTGTTTAATATCTTTATTGATGATCTGGGTGAGGGCATTGAGTGCAACCTCAGTAAGTCTGCAGATGACACCAAGTTGGGAGGAAGTGTTGATCTGCCTGAGGGAAGGAAGGCTCTGCAGAGGGATCTGGACAGGCTGGATCGATGGGCTGAGGCCAGCTGCATGAGGTTCAACAAGACAAAGTGCCAGGTCCTGCACTTTGGTCGCAACAACCCCAAGCAATGCTACAGGCTTGAGGCAGAGTGGAGAGCTGTGTGGAGGCAAAAGACCTGGGGTTGCTAGCTGGCAGCTGGCTGAACATGAGCCAGCAGTGTGCCCAGGTGGCCAAGAAGGCCAACGGCATCATGGTTTGCATTACGAATGGTGTGGCCAACGGGACCGGGGAGGTGACCACTCAGCACTGGTGAGGCCGCACCTCAAGTGCTGTGCTCAGGTTTGGGCCCCTCACTACAAGAGGGACATCAAGGCCCTGGAGCGTGTCCAAAGAAGGGCAATGAAGCTGGTGCGGGGCCTGGAGCACAAGGCTGATGGGGAGCGGCTGAGGGAACTGGGGCTGTTCAGTCTGGAGAAGAGGAGGCTCAGGGGAGACCTCACTGCTCTCTACAGCTGCCTGAAATGAGGCTGCAGTGGGGTGGGATTTGGCCTCTTCTCCCAGGTAACAGTGATAGGACAAGAGGTAATAGCTTCAGGTTGTGCTGGGGAGGTTAGATTGGTTGTTAGGAAAAACTTCTTCTCTGAGAGAGTGGTCAGCCATTGGAACAGGCTGCCCATGGAGGTTGTAGAGTCTCCCATCCTGGAGGTGTTCAAGAGACGTGTAGGTGTGGCACTTAGGGACATGGTTTAGTGGGCATGGTGATGATGGGTGATGATTGGACTAGATGATCTTAGAGGAGGTCTTTTCCAACCTTAATGATTCTATCTTCTCATTTTTACTCGGTGCTAGAATTTCTGATCTCAGCAAGCCTTCTGTGAATGATTGAGTAATATTCATGATTTTGCAGCCTTAGAATGGATATACATAATTTTTTTTTTTTTTTCCTTAGAACCCCAGATTTAATCCAGCCCTGCTTGCACTCACTGCCTTTACTGGTTATATTAACTGAGGATTTGGGATGTGTTGCCTTTCTTTTGCCCAGGTGGTATTAAAATTTACAACCAGCCCTTACTTCTTGCAGTTAGAAAAGTAGCACGCTTGGTCGTGAGAGTCCAAAGGTTCAGGTTTAGACACATACCCACACCCACCCACATACATTAAATTATCAGCTGCCTGTCAGCATCAGAATTTAAGCTATTTTCATCTACCACAAGGGCCAAACCCTTGAAGCAGCATGGTACCACAGCACACAGAACTTGGCTCTGTTCTTTCCTGTATGTGACTTGTATCACTGTAAATCAGACTTGCAGAGAGTTATGTTATTCTACGACAGGAACTGCTGCGAATCATACTCATCGCAGCTCTTAGTGATAACGCCTACGCCTGCTTCACTGAGATTGTCAGGAATCCTGGAGCACAGACCAGTGGGGATGTGACAGACCATGCTGGAGGATGCAGGCGTTGTATGGGGGACTTGTGGTGGTGGAGCATATTTTTGTTACAGATTTCTTCAAATACTGCATTTGAAGTATGCTTTTGTTACTTGTCTTTGAATATTCAAATCTTTTCTCTTAGGTATAACCAAGCATTTGTGTATTTATTTTCTACAAAATGTAGGTTCCTTGTGTATCTTTATTAACATTTGATCTCCACACACTCTGAACCAGAATACTGTTACATTTTTCCTCCAGAATCAGTGAGTAATGAACTTTGTTTTGCCACAGTTGAATGCATTGACTTAAACAGTGACCTACTCAAGCCTCTTTTCCCAGATTGTCACAGTTAGACAAAAGTGTTGCAGCGTGCTGGATAAATACTACTCAATCACAACCTTTATTCCTCAGACGTTTTTTTACATCAAATATGATGGCTGTGAAGTAGCAGCGCAATGAATGTTCCTCACTATCTTACTTCATGTTTGCTTCTTTATAGCAGTAAATAGCCTTCAGAAGGAAGTACCTGCAGGAACAGCAGGAATTCGGAAGGGATATCCCAAAAGTTTTCCTTTCCCTGCTGTTTAAATGTGTTGGTGCAGACATGTTTATACAAGCTACCAAGTATAAAATGTGTGCATGTTCTTCTCTGAGATATACGGCTAGTTTATCTCACTGGAAATACTTTTGCAGTTAACTAGGTTGCAATTTCTCTTGAGGTGTGAGGCCTGCTGCTCCTGTATCGTTCACAAGGATAAGCTTGACGGATGACCTTGTTTGTGTGCAAATTAGTTAATTGAAATCCATTTTATCTTTTATATGCAATTACTGTACTGGGGACCTAATGGCCAATAGAGAGCAAATTCTTAAATACGTTCTGAACATTCTTGTCCTGCCACACCTGATAAATTAAGCTAATCCTTATTAGAATGCATTGTATCAGTAGCATCACTTCCAATTTTAATTTCTTGTGGACAGAAGAAATTGCACTTGTGTCCTAGTTTTTAATTTTACCGAAAGCCTTCCCAGTGCTGAGGCAGACATAAATGGGCATGGGGACAGGGATAGAGTATAGCAAATGTGGCTAGGGAGTCCCCCCAGCAGCTGGTAGGGCTGCATGGTTGAAACGAATGGTGTAAAGAGAGGCTTTGAGGAAGTCAGAATAAATGTTCTGTTGACTTCAGGGTCAGGATTTCTCCCTTTATTTTTCAAGGAACCAGGGAAATCTGAGAGCTGATCCTGTGCAGCTATCTATGTGTAGTTACTAGCTAATAAATGCCAGAACTCCTTGGGTCTGCTTAAGCACAGGTAATGTCATGGAAACAAATGGCTGGAAGGGTCTTCCTGTTCTCTCAAGTCCAGGCAACTATTTTTTATAATCTCATCTCTAACAAAAATAAATGAGGTTTTCTTACCTCTCTCGTTTTCTGTTTTGATTCCCAGTGATCCTAATGGGTCACTATTCCTGAATGTCTGTCCTCTGATTTGGAAGGCTGTATTTCCACCAACTGGATAGTATCTCAGAAATTCTTCTTTCATAAGAGCACCAAAGATTTTTGAGGAAGTTTGGAATGCCCCAGGGATGCCTCAATATTACTGCCAGACAAGCTAGCAGTATCAGTCAGATCTTTCTCAGAGCCCTGAGAAGAAAAATGCTGAATAACATCAAGGGAGACAGTCTTTAAGGAATAATTAAGTTTATCTCTTGGTTTCTCACACATCTGAAAAAAACAGACCTGCTTGTATGATGATTTATAGGTATGCTTTGAAATGAATTATCTTACTTTGAAACAATAACTTGTAATTGTGTCAAATAAATGCTGAGAAGAAGCTTAGAAACAGTTCTGATTCAGGCTTCCTTCCTCCTTGATAAACTTCTCCCGTGGCCTGAATGTATTTTACCAGATTCCTCCTTGCTTTTGGCATGTTTGAATCATTTGGCATTTTTATGAAGCAGAATTTATTTTCCTCTTAAAAATATCTTGTTCATCACTCTAGGATTTCCCCTGCTACTTTACAATACTTCTACTGATAAATCTATTCATTTTGCCTGTGTTAGAGATGCGAAGATATTTACAGCTGCCGCATTCTTAAATAGTCCTTCATTTAAAGCGTTTATGAGTCTCAGGAAGGTCTCAGCCCTTTCGCCTTATTTGACATTTGTTCTGTAGTGCCTAAATGCCAGGCAGATGAAGCCTATTATGTTAGGCTTTGTATGAGGAAAAGTATAGTCCCTTGATCCATCTGTAAGGTAAAGTACAGCGTGAAAGTAGGCAAGCCAGAATCTGGGGACAATCTAGCACAGAGCAAGGTGGTCGATCAGAGCTCTGGAGGGATGACTTACAGAGAAAGTGTGAGGGCATAGGGATCGGTTAGCCTGAGAACAAAGGGCTGAAGAAGGATATGACAATCTAAGGTATGTAAGAGGCTGTTATAAAGGAAAGAGAATAGTAGTTTTCAGTGTTTGCAGTAGAATAGGCAGAAAGCGGGCTCAATATTCAAACATCTTGGTATTGCAAGAAGGTAAAGTATTTTCAGCTTCTGCGTGGGAAACATCAGGACAGCTCAACATTGCTCCTTGATTACCTTTTCTCTTTCTTCATTGTTCTTTCAAAGTACAGCACCTTATTTATCCAGCATGGCCACATAATAAGGAGAACATTGGATTTTCTCATCCACAGTCTAAACTCACACTGGCTTTCCCACAGCACTTACTCCAGCCTGCATCACCCAAGCAAAGTGGAGCCCTGAAGCTATAAGCACACACATGCCATTGCACGTGCACATACCTCATGGCAACTGTAAAGTAAGCAGCGTGTTGGGCTTCAGAGCTGCCTCAGGAAAGCAAGTAACACGGTGTTTCAAGAACAAGATCACGATGCAGAAGCACTCTGTCAAGCTTTCTGTGTGCAATCCGAATCACAAGGCTGAGAGCGTTCACTGAGTGACCACCAACTGCTCTGTGAGCATTTTCTGGCAATAACCAGTGAGCTGTGTCCCTCAGTCACAGCTGGGCTGGGAGGGGACATCTGAGACACCTCATCCACCCACCCACCCTGCTCAGTCAGGGCCAGCTAGGGCAGTTTGCCCCGGAGAGTGTGTGATTTGTCATTTTATCTAAAATTACGTATGTTTCATAATGTGAATTTCCTTGAACTCAGAAGAATGAGCAGCAGGTAGCGAACAGAGGACACAGCATATTCTCAGTTCTCGTTGCAGTCACAGGAAGGAAAAGATGTTTGCTGTATTTAGGATGAAGACTCCTTGTCAGGAGGGGATTGTATGATTTAGCCCATTCTTTTTGCATGAGTGTGTTTTCATTTGAACATACTGGGTAGAGAATTCCCTCTACTGCTATCCCTACATCCCCAGAGCAACCAGCACAAGACAAATTGGAATGTTTCAAAAATTAATCATGGAGCTAACGATACTGAAAACTGAAGGAGCCAAAGTTTTGGTTATATTAATGTGCTGTCTTTCACAAAAAGGTCATTTCCACAGCTTTTCATATATCTTCTTAGACTTGTTTATTGAACAGTAGTGTTCTCTGTACTTGTTTTGCATTAAAACTTAGGCCATGGGTCCTAAAAACTTATGTCAATTTTGTCTAAACCATGTCAAGAAGTGATGAGCAATTCAGGGAGAAGGCTTCTTCTCCTAACTGCAATATCATTTTTAGAGAGATAAAAATACACTAGGCTTGTGACAGGAGAAAAGGCGTGGAAAGACTGCAGTGTATATTAATCTAATCTATGCAGAAACCGGAATGAAACTGTCCAACTGATGTGAGTGGAAATGTCACTGTTACATCATAAATATTTAACCTGTCACTTGCATAACAAGCAGACGCTCGGCTTGTTACTTGGATCTGTGTCTGCAGGGAGGAGTCTCCTGTAAAGTTATTTTTTTAGAACCTGAAGTAGGGACAAGGCAACTTTTTCAGATGTGTAATATTTTTATTTCCACCTCCAGAAGAACTCCCTCCTGATATCTGCTGGCATGTTTGACTAGCATGTGTATGTACAACTTAATTCCTGTTGAATCAAGAAGGGATCCACTCTAAGTCACATCGCACACGTGAGCTGGAGCCACAAAGTCACCATAAAAATGGAAGCCTGGGATGGCTTTTTTAACAAGTCCACTGTCAGAGCAGGACTGCATTTGCACCTGAATAAATAACCCTTCTCACATTGAACTGACATCAAAGACAAACTTCAGTCAGATACTTGTTCTTAGCCATTGTGAAAGCGTTGAATGGGTTACTGAAGAGGGAAACCATTTCACCTTAGTTTCTATACTATCTTTCTACATATTTCTGTTGTTATTTTATTTCGACTATTCACTTCAGAAAGAGTTTAGTGAAAACAGAACTCAGTTGAGTCAGAAACTTATTTTTCAGAGAGCAGGGAAGAAAGAAACATGAAAGTAACAATTTCAGACAAAATGCTAGGCTGGAGTCAGGAACAGAGAATGACTCAAATATTGCTGAGGAAAACTGTCAAGGCAAGAGTGGATTTAAAGGGAGGAATCAAGATGGTGTTGGCTACAAATAAGTAGAAAAAGTGCGCAAGTCTGGTACTGGCTGCTTCATGCAGATGGTCAGGGAAATGCTGTCAGACTAGCTCAAAAATCTTTGAAATTCAGTTAAATAACTTTTGTATAGATCAGCCAAAATATTCATCTTTAAGCTTGATCAGAATTGGACAAAGAGTGCTTTGTCTGACTGGGAAAATCTTTTCCTTGTGGCCTTCCTGAGAAGATTCAAAGGACTTCCCAGTAAAACTTTGTTCTCATGGAACCACCCAGCCACACTAGTCAAGCTTTTCAGGCATGGCTGATGCAGTCAAATTTCTGGGTGTCCAATTCCAAGACAGCGTATGAGGCCTTCTCCTCCCTAAGTAGGTTCTGAGCACTTTCCAAAAATCACATCCCTCCACTGAATTGTGTTTGGGCATCTAATAGAAACCCCTCCAGACTTCAGGCATTTCTGAAAGGTTTAACCTGTGCCATCAGTGAAAACATAACTTTTATGTGTTACACATACGCAGTCATGAGAGAAGATCTTGCCATATCTCTTCTTCTGAGCAATCTGAGTTTCTCACTTTAATGCCAGGTGCTTTTCCCACGTGGTATTTAACAGTTTTCCCAACTCCCAGCTGAGGCAGACCCCCAGACCTGCACTGCTTTGTGCCCTTACAAGGCCTATCCTGGACAGTCAACTGAGTTCTGTTTTCTGCAGATTTTTGGAAACCTGTGGCTAGTGAAATATACTGTGGGTGGTGATCCTTCTTAAAGAAAAGTACTGCTTACATCAAGGTAGGAATAATTATGTTAGAAAGGCTATTTTTCAGATAAAAAGTCCTGTATCAGTTTTTGGCTTCCCTGGCAAATTATTGCCCCAAAGATGTATAGAATTTTTTTCAGAAGAACCTCTGGGCAAGTACCATGGTTTCATTTTTGTTGACCTAACCAAGTGCATTCCCCCTCTGAGGGAATGGGGACTTTTTAGGCAAGTCAGACTCCTTTCATTTTTGTGTTCTCTTTTACTCTTTCCTGTCCTAGAATCCTTCATATCATCCTGAGTAAGGAAGGATTGTACAATGGTTGTTGTGAGCCTTTGTTCCCCCAATATACTCCCAATTACTTTGAACACAATACTGTACTATGAAAAAACAATGCTAATAACAGATATGGATAAGTACTAACAGCAGACCAGATCTATCAGTTCTCTCAGCTTTGTTATTTACAGATTTCTATGCATGGCACATTGTTGCACTGATTTTTTTGTTCAGTTTCACTGCTACTACCAAAATGAAAAACCAAAAACATCTGGCATGCTAATTTGCCAGATGCTGTATCCTAAAGATCCAACATCATCCTAGTTATGATACAATTTTGCAATAATAAGGATCTGTAAGTCTTGTTAGAGGAACAGTTTCAATTATTTTTAGCATATCAAAGCCAGCAAATTATTAAATATGCCATATTTATGTGCATCATCTTTCTGAAGTCCTCAGCTCTCATCTGTAATTTCTGTATGTATATCAGCATTCTCTCTGAGTCACTATCTTTTTTTTTTCCATTGCCCTCTTGGTCCCCTTCTCTAATTTCATTCCCGCTGTTATCATCTTCACATTCGTGTTAGTAAACATGATCAGTTATCAGAAAAGTTTACTTGACATCATTTGGTTACCCCAACACAATTTAATCAAACAGATCTAGAAGGAATACTTAGTTTTTTACTTGTCTCTTATTGAATGTCTCTGAGCGTGTATGAAGTTCCTCTTTATAACCAGCACTCACAAGACCTGAAAATACTGAAGAGTCCTCTGTTGGCAGCCTAGAAATAAAAGCTCAGATGTCAATCACCATAGGATTGGGAGTGAGGAGCTTCTGAGGATGGACAGCTAGGCAGCAGACAAGCAGATGCTCACCTTGTTGACCTAATCCACATTCTTAATATTTTAAAATCCTGCAGCAGCAGTCAGTGTATACGAAGAGACTATCTTGGCCTTGTCTTTGTCAGCAGAAACATCATGCAACTTTTCCACAAAGCTGTTACAAACTCTGTTCCACTTCTAGCACACGCAGCCCTTCCCCAGAATTTCACAATAGTCATAACTGTGAGCTGTTGGCTTTGTGTTGCTGTTTGCTACCAGGATGTTATCACTGAAGAGCTTGAAGCAGAAGCAGGGAAAGGTGAAACAGGGACAAGAAAGTTGAGAGCCGCTTGTTGAAGCAATGCACATGGTCTTTATGAGACGTGTTCTAAGCAGATTTCTGGGAAGGAAATAAAAAGGCTTTGCCACCTTGTCTCTGCTGCCTTATATGTTAGTATAAGGAGACTCCTCTCAGCACCTTGGTCTCTTAACAAACACCTCCCTCTGGGTGCTGGTGGGCATGGGATCTCCCAGCCGCTGGTTTTCATGTTGCTCTCTGTGGCTGCCATCCTGTGAAACTGTTGGCAAAGCAGCCTGTGGCTGCTTACTGTAATTCTGCAAATTCTGATGGCAGAGTCAGCTGGCATGCCTCAGTCATCAAGTTCGGCTCTCATAAACAAAAACTCAGTGTAAAGGAAGACATTCTCTGACAAGTTCCTCGGTAACTAAAGGTTTACCCTGAGGATTCAATGATCCATCATCTTTTCAAATATCCAATGTATTTGGCTACTAATGCGCAGAAAGTTGTAACTAATTTATTCAGTATCTTTCAGAGTACCAGTGATATACCACTGTACTAGCAGATGGAAATTGAACTGATAATGCTTTTAAAAAATTAAATAATTAATATGAGAACTGTGAGACTGCTTCAAAATGGCATTATGAAAATGAATTCTAATGAAATTAGTTCAGTCTGGTATTTGAAAGTTTATTTGCTCCCATGAATATTCATACGAGCTACATCGTTCTTAGCAATAACATTCCTTAAAAAAAAAAAAAATAATAATTAATCATGCCAATATGCTTTTGCCCTGAAAGTGCTGTGAATTCTCAGATGACTGTGTCTGTAGAAATTTTGATGCGACAGAACTTAGTCAAGTCCTTTTCCTTTTTCTTACGAATGCGATTGGATGATGGAGACAACCAAATGAATACCCCGGGATTTAAGACGGCAGCAACACTTTATGAACTCACATTACAAGAAGATAATGTCAACAGCAAGGTTGGCCTGAGAGAGTTAATGAGCAAGCTGTGGGCAAGAGATGAAATTTAATAATTCCTACAGCCAAGTAGCAAACACGGAACGAAGGGACTTAGGTTAAATTCGTTGCTCAGCCACCTATAACTAAAAGCTGAAATAGAGTCAATTTCTCTTTTCCTGAGTTATTTTATCCCTGCCTTAGGATTATGAACTCTCCTGCTATAACCTGCACAGTATGAACAACAGGTTGCCTTAGCACATTCCTGGCAGGCATCAGGAAATTACTTTTAATAACCTTAATACATCCATGGCAAGCCATTTATAATTCTCACCAAAATCTGGCGTTGTTTTCTAATATGTGATAAAGCCTTAATTCCTGCAAGCGGAATGCCTGAATCTAGCATTCGTATTAGGTTACTCTCACCTTTTTCTCTGAGGGGCAATGCGCACGCAGTTTATTCTGCCTTAAAAACGAAAATCAGAGTAGAACCAAACCACAATCAGTAAAGGATCTTGGATGGGGACTTTGAAAAGCAAGAACAAGGTCTAATGGCTTATGACTTGCTTTTATAGTCATAGCACTACAGTTTTTACTAGAATTCATAAATAAATGCATGGTTATTATGTGATCATGCAGCTTATATAGTAAGCAGCTTCCCCAGAAATGAATACCAAAGAAAGCCTATCCACAATAGGTGAGATTCTAACATAATTGGATTGAAAAGTATGAAATCAGGGGAAGAGAGAGGAATGAAGGGGAAGGGGGCCATATGTGCTCATGAGGAAATGGGGGTTAACTGAGGATTCACCTACAGAAAAGCCACATGGCAAAGCAACATGAATAATTTGAACCTTTACCTCAGAAGAATGTAGCTAAGACATTTCTGACCAGGCAGAAAATATCTGTTCAACTAAAAATTATGGAATCCTATGTCATTCCTGTGAATACATGGAATTACCTATTCAAAAGAAAAATTGTCACTTTCCATTTTGAGGGAAAAGTATTCCTTAGCACAGAATATATAAATATTCCTAGAGGAGAAAGTAGTTCTAGCATGAAGATTTTACTTCCCCAGCCTATTCTATAATTATGCATACTCTTCCATTAGACTTAAAAAGGGGAGCTTACATTCTCTTTGCTTTAAGGCTAAGGTCTCCTGGAGCCCCTGTCTGGCTTTGTGTCCTGCTGGGTGGCTATTGTGCACAAGAATTACTGGATGCCTTTACACTGAGTGAATGTGCTCCCTGCAGCAGCTGGACCCAGGCTGGACCCTTACCCCTCGCTGGTAGAGAGATTTTATATCTCTCCCTGAGCAAGACACTGACATGCAGCCAGTCAACTACTCTGCAAGCACTGGGATACCCAGTATGTGCAGTTTCTCAGCCTGACCACTGAGCTCCAGTTGCCCTGTATCTCAGCCATCTCTTCGTGGTACTTCTCTGCTTCCTTCAGGTTGTAAAATGAAAATTTTACAGACCTTAGGGGACTAGAACGGAGTGGGAGCTGTGGAAGTACCTAAGAAATGTACACACAAAAAAGCATGAATTAGTCAACAATAAATCACCCCACAGTCACTGATAAATTTTGTAGCAACTTATTTTTTTTGCTGAGGGACACTATCTGATTTTACCGAGCGTCGGAATCTGTTTAATTCTTCAATTTTGTGTATTTTTTTCCTATCTAATGCTGTTGATATGGAGAAAGGAGCCATTCTGTCTAGTTCTCCGTGTAAAAAAAAAACTAGCACTCTAATGAAAATGATGATCATGAGAGATGGAAAAATTACTAAATTTGAGATAAATTCAGTAGCTGATGGATTTTACTTGTCACTCACTGGATCTGGTGGTAAAAAATCAGTTGAGTCAGTGAGGAGGAGGAAAGAACAGGTATGTCAGTTTTAAATACCAGCATTGCTTAACCCTGGTGTACATTCTGTACGAATACACTAGGAGGGCACAGTGAGGTAAAAATATCTAGTGGCTGACTTTCAAAACCAATCAGTCAGGAACCTGAAGTACCAGGAATCCTGAATGACTCTGCAGCTGAATCTAATTCCTTTTATATGTGAGGCACCCTAAGATCTTGAAACTGCTTTACTGAAAGCTTTCTCCTCTGGATAATGTAGATGAATAACAACAAGACAATCACGAGGACAGGTGAGCTCAAAACCGCCCACTTTGTTTAGAGCAGAGGAGGAGTAGATATTCCTGACAGGCTTTTCAGTTGGATGAGGATTTATGACAATGAAGAAATTGGGTCTGATACAGATCTGTAAGAAATAGATATTTGAAATTACACTTTCAAATGCCAAGGAAGGATTCCCTTGGAATACGCTGAAAAAGTAGAGCTAGTGTGATAAGGCAGAAGGCCCCACTGAGGAAACTTCTCTCTATCACATTCATTAACTGCTGAAGGCTGTTATGAAATAGGCCCTTTCCGTTCCACATAGCGCTTTGAATGTAAAAATAATTACGCGGTAGCGCTGAGTGCTGGGCAGATAAATGAAGAAGTTTGGACTCCCCACTCTTGACTGACTTTCATCTGAAAGTCAACTGCTTGGCATGTATATCTAATGTTCATGTAATGATGTGTCCGTTTTAAGCACAGCCAGGCCCTAAAAGCTCCCACAAGGCATTTTGTCTTTCAGGATTTGTTAATATACTCCCTGCCCAACTACCGGAACTGTAGGTTTCGTTTAATTTAATTGGCACCATACACAAAGAAAAGTCTCAGCTCGGGTGTTTTCTGTCAGTCTTCTCTTTTGCAACCAGACAAAAAGCACAGTGATTTCAGATCAGGTTTGCTTTATTCAGAAAACCATTTCCTGCCAGGTTTCTTTTGCGCTTCCTAGTGAGTAAAATCCAGGAGTCTGGCCAGCAAAACCAGGAAGAAATATATGTATAGAAAAATACGTGAAGAAATAAACCCAAGCCATTCGTGATCCTGTGATTCTATGAAGGTCTTTGCATCCAACCAGGCTGCACGGAAGCCTTCTCAACTTTAAATCTCTTGGGCTACCCACAGAAGCAGAGCATAGTTTAGAGTTGTTTTGGCTCAGTTCATGGTTCCTTGGAAAACAAGCAAAAAAATCTTGGTGTGGATGGTTCTGCTTCCCATTTTGACATCCAAGCAAGCAACATTTCGGTATTGCACTGTCGCTCAGTTGTAGCAGAATGTAAAGTAACACCTTGCTTCAACAGCGTGCCAGACGACTTCAGCGTTCCCACCGATCTGGAGACAGTGTGGCTTGGGTGACTCGTTCTCTGGGAAAAGTAGTCTTACTCTGTGTGGGAAGGGAAGCTGGAAACAGAGCTTTGAGCCTGCAAAAGAGATTTCTAGACCAACCTTGAGAGGATTCGCTGTATCCTTAGGAGAAAATTGCTACTTTAAAAACTGTGTAAGCTACAATAGGTGTTGCACGATCAAGTAAGCGTGCTGTACCTTCCTGCAGGTGACCAGCTGGAGAGCCATCAGTCGGATTCTTCTTGTATAGCACTTATAGTTTATTTTGCTGTGTTTTTTACGTAAAGTACCTTAAGACCCAAATGGATGAGTCAACATAGCTTATTTTGACGTACATTAGAAAGTCTCAGTGTTTCTTTGGTTTCTCACCTCAACTTTCATCCCTTCAAGCAATCATTTAGCACCCCCATCTAGATGTTGTAGTAATTTCTAATTGAGCCGCTGTAAGGTAATCATTACACATTCATGCGTAAATTCCTTCATAGATTCATCCTAGGGAAAAAAATAAATGTTCTACCAGTGCTGTTCTGAGTTAATTTGTTAGTTACAGTAAAATACAATTGAACAAACATTCAAAAAGGGGAAAGAAATACTTTTTGCATGAGACAGATAAAATTATTGAAGCTCTGAAAATTAATTTCCTGTTTAGCAGTGAAATAATTGAAGGACTGAAGTTGCTCCTGAGATTAGAAGGCTGTCTGTAGGTTCTTCTGTCTGTGAACAGACCCTCACACAGAACTAGGTTTTTTGTTGCATAGGCATGGGCATCTTCCTACCAACGGAGATGTGAATTAATCACTGGAAAATGGCTCAATAAATAACAGAATGGTTGATGCCTATTCCTAAATGATCACAGTGTTACTGACTTCAAAGCTGCACCATTTCTGCATCAGTATCTTTGTGTAGGGCTTTGAAAATACTGATTGCAACACTTCCAGGGTCATTGGCCACCTGCTGTCAGCTAGTATCCAGAGCGTTCCCAGTGGGCTAGGAGGCATTATTATATGCAGGAAACATGCCATGCTTCCACTTCATTCTGTAGGAACAGGAACACACACAGCAAAAAAATAAAAGTTCTGCAAAGCTGGATTTATTTATTTATTTATTTAAGAGATCCTTCAGTTTGAAAATCTTCCTGCACATTAAGCTGATCCACCTAGGTCCATTGGACTCATCTGTCTGTCTCGCATCTCTGAAAATTACAATTTTCTACTTTGGCAAGCCCACAATTTCTCCTGTGTTATTACAGGCTCCCTAGCAAAAGAGCTAGCAAACCAAGCCAGGTGTACAGAAGGCATACAAAGGAAGCTGTATTTTCTCATTTTTGGGGTGGTGCTTTTTGGCCCTTACTATATTCCCGACATCTATTTCTAGGCACCTGGCTAAACTGCTGGCTTCAGGAGGTGCAGGTTTCCCTATGTAACCATCGAAGGAAGATACAGGTCTCTCCAGTGACAATGCAAAGCAGGATCCGAACTCTGGTGTGTGCTTTGCCCCATGGAAGAAAGTCTACCTCTGTGTCATACAAACGCCTTTCTGTCTCCTTTAGACCTCGAATCCCTAACTGTGGAATAGGAATAATACTTTCTTTCCTCACAATGTGATTGTGCAAATAGACTGGGAGATGCCTATTAACAGTCATGGTAGAAACACTGAAGTATGCCTTGTGAACTCTGTCTCTCTCTCTCTCTCTCTCTCTCTCCCGTACATTATACTTGCTCTTCAGCATCCAAAAAGAATCCTTTGCTTTAGGAACAGTCTGGCTGAGTTCAGACTTTTTGTTTTCTACTGAAAAAATGTTGAAGGACTGAATGTTTTTTTTCTTGCAAAGAGCTGGAGGTTTTAGAAGCAAAAAGAAAATGTAGAGGAAGCAACGTTACTGAGTCATTTCAGGTTCCTGGATCATATTTTTCCTTTGCTCAAAGCAGACAAGAACTACCATAATGGATAAAGGAGTTCATCCATACAAGCCAGAAACTAGAACTGACAATAAATGTGAAAGAAAGAGATTATGCTCACCAGGCTGTTGAAGACAAGAAAGTGCAGGCAGGCATATTACTGAACGAGTATATCCAAAGGCAGGTAAGTATGTAAGATTTTTACTGAAAATTCAGGCAGCACCTGGCTCTTTAGATGTTAATGATGTACTAGTCTGATTTTTTTATTCTATACTTTATGAGTAAAGAGCATGGGTCTTATCACTTCTTTTCTAGTTCTGAAACCTGCTTTACCCCTGCACATTCTTATGATTGTGAATAGCCTCATTATTCGCAGTAAGCAGAGTCCCACCTAGTACAGGGATGTCACAAGATGAAGGCCTTCTTTGCCTGAGCAATATCCTTCTCCTGTGGGTGTTAACACGTTAGTATGAGGCTGATTAAATCTATTCTTTGAATTTAGTGTTTTGCCGTTTACTTCAAGTAGATGGAGCAAGACTGCGGTTTGAATATCCATAAAGAGCAGAGACAGAATGAAGGGCCTCATGGTCTTCACATATTCAGAACAGACAGGATGCTGTGGAGAACAGAAAACAAAATAGTCAAATATGTAGTAAGGAGACATTTAAAAAATCTGAATGTGCACAATCACTTAGTTACTAAGGGAGCTGAAGTAGCCTCAGAGGAACAGTGAAACTGTCTTTAAAGATCTGCTGTAAGGTTGCAATTAAAAGAGATCTTTTCAGGTGCTATAAATGCTTACTTCTAGGTGTTCCTAGGGTCTTAAGTCAGGTCTGTTCCTGGTGTTAACTAGTGCTCCTTAACTTAGTTGCATTTACCCTGCTGAGGATCCCCAGGTGGAAAAACAAACCATAGTCTGAAATGACTTGGTATTGGTACTTTACAGTTTTGGAGACTTGTTCAAGTTTCATATATTACAGACCAGACAGCAAGACAAATTCTGCCCAGCAAAGAGCAGACAATCAGAACCTGTGTTGCCCACAGTGCACATCTTTAATAGGTTTAAATGAAGAAAATCATATAGTATGGTCAGAGCAAATCTGGGAAGCTCTTACTGGTTCTTCAGAATATATGATGTATATCCTTTTTGAAAGGTGCAGTAGAACTTTATAAAAAACAAACAAACAAACAAACAAAAAAAAAACCTTTTACAGGCCACTATAGTTGTACAGTGTTTCTGGGAAATGAGACAGGATTTGGACTCGATGAACCTTGTGGGTCCTTGCCATCTCAGGGTATGCTATGATTCTGTACTTCCATGATTCGGTCATTTCAGTTTGGTATGAAGTGTCTAAAAAATATATTAATTCATTTATTTAGAGATGAGGTCTAAGCTAAAAAGGGGAGTAGTGATGATCCAAACAACATCTTTACTTTTCACCACACTTCTTCCTCAAATGTGCCTCAATTCTCTTCTCCGCTCCTTCTGAAAAATAAGAGTATTCCAGCATTCTGCCTTTAAATGGCCTCCATAGAAATAGCTTATCTGCACAATGAATTGCTTAGTCTGAGTGACAAGTTTTAAAGGCTGGGCACAGCACCTTTCTATTCATTCGTCTGGCACAATCCTTTTTATCAGCACCCTCCAGGCTCCCTTCACTCTCTGTGTGGGGGAGATAACGGATAAAGCAAATTTTTATAAAGAATGTTTTCTACTTAACAAACCATGGTATCTATGTGTTGCTAACCTTCTGAGCAACGAGTGAGACAGGATTACTCTATAGGTAGTAAAATAGTTGATAAACCATACTTCTGTAGGATGTTTCAAATTCTCTTTTGTTAGCTGCCCAGGTCAGAGGGGAGGGAGGTTATTTTGAATTTGGAGGTGGATTCTCTGATCTGCACTATACAATTCCCTGTTCCAACCTCTTTTGTTATTTTCTGATGGATCTTTGTGCATTCCAAGAAAGTTTTGGGGTTCGGTGTGTCGGTCTATTAATGATCTTGAATATTTCAAACAAAATGGAAGAAATCTGGTGACTGGAGACCAAACTCACACGGCTTCTTTCAAGTTTGTTTGTAAAAATCTTGTGTGAAATATAGGCTAAATATCATGTTGCAGAGGGATCCAACCACTGCAAATGCTTTCATTTGCATATACATATGCACGTGCATTTATTTATATGCATAAATAAAATAAATAGCCTACCCAGTCTGTTTACACACAGCCCTTTCCAGTTGATCTGTTGTTCTCTCTACTGCTCTGAATGCCTGCAGGACTTGTTACTTGAACTCTGACAACTGTCTTCCCAAAGAAGGCAGCTTTGCTCCTCATTCCCTCTGGGAGGTAATTCTTCTTAATTCANTCCTATTTATTAATCATTGGCAGGAAGAAGAGAAAATACCCTTTGAAGCCCTCTTAACCTTTTGGTTACAGAGTAACTCACATTTTATTTAGCCATAATGCACTTGGGAACTTGAGTTTCTGTCAGCATGTCATAGCTGTGTCACCTCCAGGCATCACGGGCTGCGAGTGGGGATTTGGCTCATTTTGTAGTTCAGGCAACCGCTGATGTGAAGCCCTCGTAAATCACAACAAACAGTATGCGATGTCTGAAGCCAGTCAGTCTACAAAGTGCAAGTTCTTCCTCCTTTCACACGTAAACATCAATTGACATTAGGTTAGCTGGTGTAGAGCTGAGTGAATGTTTTATAATGAGCAATTAGTCTAACTGTATCTGCCTCCGCTAGGAGCTGATTATGAAGCACTGAGATTGGATGTCTGAAATGATTTGTGGATTTCTTCAAAACAAGTTTTCTGTGTGAATATCCTATGAGTAATTCATTGTGAATAGTTGAACTTCAACACTGATTATGGTTGCTAAATTTTAAAAGTCACTGGGATTGTTTGTGTTTTCCTAATTAGATTATTTGCAAGTCCAGACAAAGCACTGTGGATTTAAATTATTAGAACTGAAAATATCATAGTGCTGGAATAAAAGCTGGCAAATATTTGAGCATTTGAGCTTAATATATTTTGAATTAAAGAAAAACCTTTCAAATAGCTGGAAAATTAATACAAAAGGGCAATAGACATCATTATATTTACATTAGTTTTCAAATGAGGAGGTTATTTAATGGAAATCTTTTTTATTCTCTCAGGTCTAACAGAACTTCCTTTTACAATCTGCATTTCATTTCGGAGTCATTCAGGGAAGGGTTTTCCGTTAATTAGCTTTTCACATGTGGAGTTTGCCAAGGCCAACCCCAGACACTGACATAAAATCCTGGCTGAAGTGAAATTTAAGTATTTCCACTGACTTCACCAGCACTGTGATTTCACTCTTTGTTCTGAATACCTGCATATTATGAGAGGATCATATCTAGATCTAGGTTTGAATTCAGTTCGCAAAATAGCAAGATGTCTGGAAATGGGGAAAAAAAAAAGTAAGATATGACAAGGAAAATTTATTTTTTATTAGAGATCCCTATGAATCTCCAGTGTCCTGCAGTGCCACTGCTCAGGTGGGAGTAACTGAGCCGTGCCTGGGTGGCCGCACACGCCTGCTTGTGAAAAGCAGCATTTTTAATCCCACTGAATACATCAGTCTTTTACATCTGAGCCTATGTGCTGTTGTGGCACCTTTACCTCTGGCTTGCACAGCTTTCTTGTATGGCTTTTTAAAATGACCGTCTTTCCTCACCTTGTTATTTAAATGTTGCCTGGGGGTTCACTGTTTCAGATTTGCTTTCAGGGTACTGATGAGCGACTTCTTACAACAGTGCTGCTTTTCTGCACTATCGTATTCGTGGTAAAGCCTTTCTCAGCATTTGGGCATCTTCCCTCTGTGTAATGTGTCAAATCCATGACAGCAAGACTTTCACACTGAGAGTTCTGATGAACCTACAAATGATGAGGTTCAGATATTTTCTTGTACCACCATATCACAACAAGGAATTTCTTCCTTTCACAGGTGTGCTTTGGGCACCCAAGATGCATGGGTATTTTCACCTTTATTATCTGTGCTTTTCTTCATGTAGAAATCAAGAAAAATCCTATTTTTATGTCCCAGGTGTTTTGTAGAGATCAATTAACATTTGTGAGTCCCAGCATACCAGTAATAACGGGCATGAGTATGCTCAGGAAAAAAAGAATTGTTCCACCTTCAAAATGAAGTCTGAATTCTTTTTTCAGTGAAAAACGCATGCACCAAAAATTGCATCATGAGATTGAAATTAAAAATTGAAGAGCTGCTCATTGAGCACTGCTCTTTGTATTAAATAAAGCAAGCACATCCTTTAAAACATACTATCTGGTCATGGAATTAAAAGCAGGATTGTAGCACATGAACACCAAAGAAATGAATGACTTTGCAGCCTGGATCATGTTCCTCTGGTGTATCCACAGTTTGTGTAAAGGGTGTCGCCCACATTTCTCAGAAGGGCTGTATTAGTATAAAGCAGTGAAGAAGGAAGTCGTCCTTGTCAAGAAAAAGCTACAGTTTCATTTGACTGGTAAATATTTTATGGGGCCAAGAAGAGTCATGTGAGGAAGGGATGCTGAGACTCAGTATTTCACTTGGGAAAGAGCATGACATTTAGCGCTTTCAAACACGTCCTTCTTTGCTTTGGTCATATTGCTGTAACTGCAGCATCTCTAAAAAGCTGTAAAATGCAAAGATGGAATGGAATGATAATTAACAGCTCTTCACATATGAGAGTTTTGAAAAGAAACAATTTCATGGCATCAGCTGTTCCATCTAGCCAATACACGGTTGATATAGGTTTGCTTTCTCTCTTTATAATTCCATTTTTCTTTTTTTTTTTTTTTTTCTGAAACAGTTGTTTGAGTTCTGTTTGATGACTCTTAGATATTTTTCCTGCAGATCACTGCTGTGATCACATCTATCTCCCCAGATGTTTTTCAGAACTTTAAAACAGAAATTTAGAAGACGGAATACTGTACCAGACAGAACTAAACATCAGTAACTCTCCATGTGGCATCTAGAAGGTCTCTGAAAATGATCCCTTCTATGTGATTAATAGTCTAGTTGCTTTGCTTTTTGTACAGAGTTTTCAAACCTGTCATTGGCGTGGAGTCACTAACATCTCGAGTTGCCTTTACTTTGTTTTTCTAATTTTGCTGGATTCCCAGATCATTAAACATTTGAAACTGAAGGAATTTATAGCTCATTTGTGCTTAAGGCCTACAATACTGTTTTTTTTTTTTTTTTTCATTACAGAAATAAAAAGAGAAATCTGTGCTATTTATAACTAGTAGTAAAACCAATCATAGACTGACTAACAGTCATTCACAGAGGCATTCAGATAACTATGGTAAAACAGATTTGCAGGTCGGGTGTCCCAGGGTGTTTCTGCAAGATTACAGGAGTACAGGTGATGGACCATGCCCTAAATGAATATACTGTCTTACTATTGGTATTTGGCCCAGCAAGAATAATTTGGTACTCAGGGTGGAAGTAAGCTTGCTACAGCCTCGCTAATACTGCTGGGGTGTAGCGTGTGCTCATGCGAAAGGGGAACAGCACTTCCCAGAGCCGTTCCAGGCGGTTCTCCTTCAAACACTCGCTCCAGTGAAGCGTCAGCTCTTCCCAGCTTCTCCCTCTGGACATTCCCATGGCCAAGAGGGAATCCCAGCTGGTGAAGAGTGTTCTCTACTGCTTTGTTGCAGCTTCTGAAGGCATAAGAACTGTAGATTTGGCCAGGCCCCCTGTTCTCTGCGGCTTCTCTGCAATCTTCACTTCCACAGTGTAGACAAGCTCAATTAAAATACTATCCCATAAGCCATAAGGAGGAGTTTGCAAGGCTCACTGACACTGTGCATCGTTTCCATTTGTGCTGTGCACATCACTGCTTGGATGAGCTTCACCTTTTTAGGGAAGGAATTGTTCCGGTCTCTTCTGTGTTGATGCAGCCTCACCTTGATTACTGTGTGCAGATTTGGGTGCCATAGTATAGGAAGGACTTAAAACTATTAGAGACCATCCAGAGGTGGGCTGTGAAGATGGTGAAGGGCCTAGACTGCAGGACATGTGAGAAGCAGCTGAGAGCCCTTGGTGTGCTGGGCCCAGAGCAGAGGAGGCTGAGGGGAGGCCTCATGGCGGCCTACAGCTCCCTCGCAGGGGAGCGGAGGGGCAGGCGCTGAGCTCCGCTCTCTGGGGACAGCGACAGGGCCCGAGGGCACGGCATGGAGCTGTCAGATACAGGGTTTGGGTTTGGGTGGTGCTGTGTGGGGCCAGGGATTGAACTTGATTGTACTTGTGGGTCCCTTCCAACTCAAGACATTCTGTTTCTATGGTTCTGTGTTTCACCTGAGGTTGGGAGTAGGCCTGAGGTTTTTCACCTTGTTGGGATGCTCAGCTAGAGAGTTTAGTTGCTTTAAGCTTTCTTCTGAAGCTGGTGTATCCAAATCCAGAGGGACAAGTGTTTCTCTGCCTATTTTCCCTAGACACCTCAGTTTAATTCCTCGTGCCTGAAAAGAGGTCAATGAACTTTAGTAAAGGCACTAAAATTCTGGCATACTTATATTTGTAAAGGATTTTCCCTTCCTTAATATGAATGAAACATCAGACCACAATATTTTGCCATTTTACGCAGCAAACTTTTCTGCAATCATACTGCAGAATAGGTGAAAAGGGCATTATTTACTAGACTGAGCATTTGCACACACTCATACACAACTAAAATGTTGGCCTTTATGTTGAAAAACTGTGTATTTTTCTTGTGTTTCTTTTCTGTTTTAACATTGAAAGCTGGAAAAGCACAGCCACAAACCCAGAGCTAAATTTTATCTGGTTGTGAAATAGTGTCTCCCAGTCAAGTCACTAGAGTTGCACCAGTGCATGTCAGCTGAATGTGTGACTCTAGGACATTCCCAGCTTCATCAAACTTCGCTTTCTTTCATATTCTATACTTACATTTTATATGTTTTTGTCATTCCAGTGTGTAAGCCAAATTGAGGCCAGTATCTGCTATCAGTGTCTTGTCTACTTCTGCATCTCTTGCAGTGCTTGTAAGTGGGAAATATTTTTAAAATTATTCAAGTTGACAGGCAGTGTTTTGTGCTAATCTGAGCTGCATTAAGGGTCATTCAGCATGTTAGCCTTTTGTTGCTGGTGGTGTTCCTCCTTGATACACATAACAGGCTTCAAAGTTTAGACGCGAGGTGTAGAGGCAGCAGTGCTGGGTTCTCTCAGGCAGCTGCTGGGTATCGCTGGCTTCTGAACAGAGTCTTTGCCTGGGCTAGTTTTTCTTAGAAACATCATTTCAGTTAGAAAGCTGGAATCCACTGCACTGATCTGTCTGATCTCTGTATGTGGCTTTGTCCCTGAGCCTCCTTTGCAGGAACAGGTAATTTTTGAGTGTCCCGCTGTATATGATTTGTTGTGGCATTTCTTCACTGGATACCTAAAGGCGTGTTAAGCACATTGTGAGTGGTGGTTTATTCATGCATGCCAGCATTAATGAAGAGGAAGTCTAAGGAATCAGCATGAGCTTTTTCCTGTCCATTTCCTACCAAATCCCTCTTGGAGGGAATTCTGCTACAATAACGAATATTGTTTTAGTAGTACGTCATCTGTGAAAATGACATATAGGTGGGTCCTGCTGAATGTTCATTTACTGTGCTTTAATCAGTCGTACCTTAAGGTCTTAAACCAGTGTAAGGATGATGTGAAAGACGATGCATGAGATTACTCAGGAGCTGTGCTCAAGCAGTGCACAGAGAGCAAGTGGTACAAGACTCACTGTATTTTCAGATCTTCTCTTTTGAAATTGGTGATGGTGTCAGCTTTTAAGGCTTCCCTTAACAAAGATATTTTGAAGTCAGTAAGAGTCAACAAGAATCCTGAGTCAGCCCTGTATACTAGCTGCTAGATCAGACTCCAGACCTGCACATGGACTTAAGTTCATCACACAAGGCATCGCCCAAGAGTGTAGAATTTCATAAGAATTACGATGTGGTTTAATTCTGCTCCTGATTAGGCCTACCAAGACAAATCCCACTTTAAACATAACCATTAGATATGTATCCAAGAACTTTCTATAGCATTTGTTAACTTCTTGAGCTTATGATTTTGCATACCTGACAGGAAATTAAAGCTGTCAGGAACTTGCATGTGTTTCAGGACTCCCCTGTAACAGTGGCTGCTAGAGAGAGTCAGAAAGTGAACGTTGCCTTTGAGAGGCAATAAAAACCTTTCATCTCCTTTCATAAAATATTCAGAAGAGCCTAATGGAGATTTAAATTAACACAAATTTTCATACATTTTAGCAGTGACCACCTCCTTCTGGATGACCGTGTCACTGATGTATGTCAGGGTAATTTTACTCCCCGGGGCAACTGGCTGCTGCATCTCCTTCCACACGTGTTTCCACAGTGATTCAGGTGGATGCAGGCTCCTTTCTCCAAAATACAGTTTGTAAGAAAAAATGTCTGGTGGAATGGAGTTTAAACTGCGTTAATGGCAGTTCCTCCCTTCTGCCAGTGCGGCTGCTGTCCTGCCCAGAGCCCGATGCTGTGTGACTTCCCCACGCTGTGCGACATCTCCTCGCTGTGTGACATCCTCATCCCTCCAGACCTGTACTGCCTTCACCTGCTGAGAGGTGAGCACAGATGGGCAAGTGGCACCCAGTACAGCACAACAGTTGGCAGCTGCATCAGCTCCTGAAGCCTATAGTACCAACTAACAGAAGGTAGCGTTAAGGAAATTTATGCTTAACAGTATCTTTAAGCCACAAATTCTTTAGAGAACCAAGCAGAACAAGCATACTTTTTCTGAACAACAAGAATCAGAAATGTGTCAAACGCAGCCTGTTTAGGAACTTTAGATAGTTTCCATCATAGAAACACCCAAGAGCTTCCCACTCTCTACTGAACCACATCTTAACAAAACCTACAGGAATTAAGAAATATAATTCCTTTTCTACAGGTGGGAAACGTGGTAGGTTAATTGCAAATTCCCTACAGAAAATGGCCTCAAAAATCATGCAGTAACAAATGTTATTTTCACTAATAACTTTAAGATTCATACTCAAGCCCAGTGTGCAACAGAGGTACCAGAGAAATAAAATAATTCACGTGTAGACGTAACACAGATTTCT
This sequence comes from Alectura lathami, assembly GCA_013399715.1. NCBI lineage: Eukaryota > Metazoa > Chordata > Aves > Galliformes > Megapodiidae > Alectura > Alectura lathami. The sequence goes on from VXAV01003394.1 coordinate 153,240, forward strand.
GTATGTGACTTTGCCTGTGTTCCTCAACCCACAGTGGAGAGACAGAAGAGATCACTCCTTATGAGCAGATGTCAATGGGTACATGCTGTCATTTTCTGACATCAGTGCATGTTCAATGGGATCCACTGACATAATTTCATAGTGCCAGGCATTTCTGTCACTTTATGTTTAGGCTGAAGTTGCAGAGGCAGAAATGAAGTCAGAGTTCCCATCTGAGTGTAGTGTATTTCTTGGATAAACTGCATTTATTTCACCTGTTTTCTGGAAAGGTAAAACAACCAAGGATCATTTGGGAATTTTTTTTCATGCTGCTTTTACAGCTTTCAGGAGCTTTCTTGATGGTTAGATATTGATTTTTGTGACGTGAAGAGAGAGCCTGCTGCAAGGAAACAGCACCATTCTTTAAATGCAAAGGATAACTTCATATTGATCTTTCACTTATAAAATGCAAGGATAATTCTTTTAGTAAAAACACCTTGCATCAGGGCTCCTGTGGCTTTCCCAATTCAATCTGAATTTCTAAGCACTAAAGAAATCTCATTATTGAGAAGTGAAATAGCAGCTCCCTCAGCAAAAAGGTCACAGAAGTGTGAAATAGCCTTTGTACTGTATTCAGCTGCACTTCTTGAATATAAGCATTACTCATCCGAGGGGCTCATGATGTTTAAATGCCATCTACAACAGTGTTCCTTCTCTGACAGTCATTTTACTTCTTCCCCTTTTTGCCTTTAATACAGCAAAGATTAAATGGTTTACAAGAGCTATTACTTTGAAAGTCACATTTTCTCCAAGTGTCACTTGCAATTACACAGGGAGTATGTCTTCTATTAGCATACTTAAGTCGGTGGGTTTGGAGGTTAGGTTCAGTTTCAGCAAGCCCCAAAATGTTTAACCACATCTCTGAACTCAGGTTTTCTCCCTGATACCATGCCAGTATTTCTTAGCTTTCCATCCATCACCAGTTTCCTTCAAGCCCAACTCATTAGGTTTTATTTTCTTTCACTCTGCCATTCCTTCCCCTCAGTTTCCCCTAATTGGCCTTTTGCCCTCACTCACCTCATATTGCAATTTGATCTTTATTTTTTTTTTGCACTCCAGCAACATCCCACAGTTAGTTTGATCATTAAAATCAGAGGAGTTTAAAGATGCTTCTTTGATTTTTTTTCCTCTGTCTAATTTGTTTTAGGCTTGTTTTTAAATACGGATTTGTAAAAGAGCTATAAATAGTACTGAAGAAGTCTCTTCCAAGATTTTTATTGTTGAGTTGTTTTCCTTTTCTCTCAGAAAATAGTTTTACATAAGCGGTCTAGCATATGGAAAATCAGAAAGTAAGTGTATGGGGAATTCCTGAAAACAGTAGAACAAAGGGATTTAATGGGAGGTTACTTCAAAGGAAATCTGTGGAAAAGAGAAAAACCACAGGGATCTATATAAACTGAGGGAAACTGCATTGAACTTTCTATTCTCACATGCTTGCAGTTCTGCACAGAAAGGATTTCCCACCTGCAGTAGGCACACTGGGAAAGCCATGAGCTAGTGGCCTTTCTGAGGTTGCTGATGGGAAGAGGAAGGAGCATTGTACCGAACCAGGGCACCATTTGTGGACTAAGCAGAAATATCTGTTAAAAATATTGGAGAATATCTGTTGCATTGGGGTCAGCAGGTAGGTCTGGGAAGGGTAGATGGAATGATTGAAACTGAAAGAAACCATGGAAGTAATGATACAGGGTTCACTGCCAGTCAAGGTGGTGAATGGAGGTTGGAAATTATGACCAGAAAGTAAATATTGTACAGATGAAGGAGCTGTGTGAAGAGCCTTGACCTTCACAGTGGGGCAGCCTTGTAATCACTGCCTAAGTGAGAGGGAGAAAAACCACAGAGAAGTAATGTATAGTAAGTATGGAAAGTGTATAGCTAATCTGTGATAGCAGAATCTGTTTTAACGCAGAATATGATGGCACCATAGTGCAGGGCAGTACCGCAGGCTAAAGCTCTGCAGCCAGAGAAGTGGCATTTACTGTGGGAAGAGAGTCCAGCAATGGGTCTTCCTTTGGCTTCAGGCTCCCAGAAGAAAGTTTGCTCTCATTTTCTGTGCTGGTCTGACCTTTCCTTTAAGCCATGCGTTGTTCACCTGGGAAAAGCCACACCTTACAGATGTGTCCTCAGTGGTCCCTGTTCCTGTGCCAACCCAGTCATCAGAACAGGCTGGGACAGCTGCCTCTAGTGAGTACACACAGAAGAAGAAGAAAAAAAAAAAAAAAAGGAGGAGGATGTGTGCTTTTGGAGGATGCTCTAGTCCAGCAGTTGATAAGAGGACTTTTTTTTTGCTCTGAGCAATTACAAGCATTAAAGCTCTGGTTATGTATGGACAGCTGGAGCCTTACCCAGATCCCTCATCCTGAACGCAGCTTCTGTTCCTGCCAGAGGCATCTCAGTGGCTTCATGTCCCCCCTCTCCCCTGCCCTCACACACATACCACCTTTGTCTCTTTCTTCTAGGCTCTTTTTTATTTATGCTGGACAGAAGCAGAAGTAGAACAATTCTGCCACCTGCAAAAATGCTCAGCACGCTGCCTTACAGCTTTACCTTTCTGCCTCTGACTTCTGTTCACTGAAGTGTGAACAAATGCTCATGAGCTAAAAGCTGTATTTCTGGTGAGGGTTCAGACACGCTCAGGGGGAGATGTTGAGTTGTTAGTGAGCTGTTATCAGTTTCCCCGCCTGTGAAGGTATTTTTTCAGCAGGAGATGATGTGGTGATGCTCCTGTCCGCATGCTCCTTCCTGCAGACTCCAGGCAGAGACTATGCCTGGGAGAAGTGTTGGCAGGCTTCGAAGCCATGAATAAGGTTACAGCAATTTTCCCTGTGGGACAGTGAGGCTGAACTGGGAAACAACACGCAGATGTCTTCTAGCAGGAGAAGGAAAAAAATGCCTCAAGGGTGAAGTTTGAATTTGGTGTCTCAAAACAGGGTCTAGGAAACAGTTTGTTCTCTGGCTTGATACAACAACTACACAAAAATCCTTTACGCCAAAAAAAAATTTAACACTGGCAAAATTTATCTTTTATGTTTTGGTCTTTTTTTGGTCTGCTTTTCTGATTTATAGTGTCAGGCAAGGCCTTGTGCCATCTCCATTAGTGGGGAGGTGAACTAGATAATCTCCTAAGAATTTTTTTGTTTTAGCTCTGTTTGTTTTATCTTGCGAATACTGTATTTAGGATTTTACATCAAAAGTACTTATCTACAGACTGATAAAAGAATTGCTTAGTGTTTAGTTTCCTTATTTTACATGGTAGTGAAACTACAGCTTTGTTCTTGTGGCACAAGGAGGTGATTTATGAAGAAACAAAATTAAAATTCCTGGGTGACACTAGTCTTTTTTTTATCTAAGAAGGATACAAACGCCTTCTGTCCTTTGTAGCAGCTAGCAGGGAATCTAGGTGCCAAACTATGCGAAACCTGAGCCGTGCAGTTTTGGACATGATGTTCAAATCCCAGCTGACAAACTCCATTTCCTCAGTCAGTGGCAACCTCTGGCAGGCTTCACGGGCCAGACAGTGACAGAAAGCGAAAGAATGCCTGAGGAGTGTCTCCCATAATTGCCACCTGAAATCTCAGAGAGCGGAGGAGGAATGAAGCCATAAATAGCACGAAGGATTTGTCAGGCTGTGCAAGATCAGGGCATTGATTCAGCCTTGATTGGACTCCCCACCGATGTCCTTTCCTTATTTATGTCAGGTTAACCTCTCACTTTCAGCGATGACATCTGTTCCCCATCTGCAGATTTCATGGAACATAGTGCGGTTTCCATTTTGTCAGCTGGTTTTCCTTCTTCTGATTACTTTGGAGCAAAGCTAGTGGGGTGGTTTTTTATATAAATTATATCTAACTCAAAGTGAATGTGCTTGCTTTGAGATAGGGCATGTGATAAGACTCCGTACATTCCATAAAACCTACGAACAGTGCTCAAGATGAAATGAAAACAATCAGGACCTAACAGAGAGGTTTACACAAGGCAAAGGCAGAGGAAAGAACTGGCCAGGCACAGGCACACTTCCAGGACCTTGGGCAGGGCTGTTCCTTAGGAGGACAGCGCAGCTGTGAAATACCCTGCAGCTCCTCACAGCACTGACAGGGGAGAAACCTTACTGTGCTGCAAGCTGTGCTCACAGAAGAGCATTGTGCACCTTCTGCTAGGGATGGCGTGTTTCTTGGCCTACCTGTGTGCTTGTTTGCTAAACAAACTGTTCTGCTGGGATAGCATATAGGCCTGTCATTGAATCAGAAGCCTTTTTTTGCCTCCCTTATCTGTGTTCCTTTCTGCGTTCCTAAATCGCAATGACAAACTAGAGCTTCTTTCAGAAGTTGCAAGCTTGATTTAGAAGCTTTAGAGATGTTTTGTGAAAATCAGTGATTATGAATTATGCAGAAGACAAGACTAGCTGATACCACATATTAAAGCGCTTCCTTAAAAATGTTTGATTATCCAGTTGTAATCTTGCATTTTTATACAGAATTACTGGCCTCAATGGAACAAAAAGAAAAAAGGAAGGTATTGTTTTAAATATTGTTTGACGTACAAAGGTTGCAGTGCTCTAAATTTAATTTTCGTGTAGGTTCTGGTTAAGGTGGTTTCACCTCTTTCTTCTAGCATCCCCCAGGCCAGATATTTCATTGCACTATGTGCATGATTTACAGTCTCCTAATTCAAAGTCCTAGCTGCACAGAACAACATGTCTCGTCTGATGCCAAGTATATTGTTAGTACTGAAAGAACATTAGTAGTGATTCTTCCTTGAAGGAGAAAAGAGCTATATGAGCAAGGTAAGAGCCTTAATAATCAGGAAAATCATATCTCTGAAAAAAAAACATGAAGCTGCTTCCTTGCCCAGGAAGCTCCATAAAAAGCAAGAAAATCATGAAGTGGGTTATTGTGTGATTTCCATATAGACAGTTTCAGCACCGTCTCCCCGCACACCCAATTTCTTCTCTGTATTTTATTTTAGGTTTTCTATTGCTAAAACTATTCCTGCCTAGGGAGATTTAGCATTACAAAAGCAGAGACTAAGAAACTCTGCTAAATTTCTCTCTCTTATCTTGAAACAGGAAGATATTAAGAAAAACTAAATATGTCTTAAATCACCCAGGCCGTATGACTAATTTTCAAACCGAGGGCTTTTAAAATTACCATTGCTACTTCATATGAAAAGTATTCTGCCAACTCTAAATAATCCTCACAACTTCCATCACAGAAGAGTTTAACTCCTATTGGAAGTCAGGAGGACTGTCACCCACAGATGGAATTTGCTGAAAGTCAAATAGCTGGAACTGAAGCTGTAATGAGCACCCACCATCAGCTGGTACTGCTCTCTGGTGCAGGGGGCACCTTGGCCAGCAGTTGAACTCAAAATGAACGTGGGATATTTGTACAAAGGGACACTTTCAGGCGTTCTGATGCCAACTAAATCTCCAGTTACCCACTGAAATAAACAAGTGTTTAAGTATCAACATAGGAAACTGAGATTTCTTCACCTAAGTAAAAGTGAGAGAAGTGCAGGCAAGTTTCAGTCAAGAATGTTTTCATGACATTCACACATTTTGACTGCAGGTATTCAGATTTATGGCATATGCATCTTGGCTATGTTGACACACATTAGGAATAAATTTATCTCAAAACTATGGCTCCCCCTCATCATCTGTCTTTAGGTCTGCCCCATTATTGTCTATTTCTCCTTTATTATCCTGAATGTCTTGAATCTTCAGCTTGGTCCAAGATGCCCTCTGATTTCAATATTGTTTTTTGAGTGTTTTCCAATATTACAGAAAGAAAGACATGTAAGTCCTGCGGAGTTTTCATTCCCCTCATCAAAAACTAAGTAAAAATAAGAAGTTACTGCTATTAGATCAATGCTAGTACTACTATAACCCAAATTAGCTTCAGCCCTGTACAGTACCCCAATTAGCGCTGACAAAAAGGAGAGCAATAACTAGGTATGCCATTATTCTGCCTATTTTAACAATCCCTTTTATGTGGAATTCTACTTCAAAGTGCCTTTCTTGTTTGTTACAAGATCACTTACATAAGCCACTAGCAGATGTGATTAAAAACAAGTATATTGTTTTTCCTTTATGTCTGTATCCCCCACTACTGAGAATCACTTATTCCTTCTGTGTTGGGGAATTCTTCAGACTGATGCCATGCAGCTATCTTTTCTGTGTACTCTTTTATCTTCTCCTTTTTATTTATCTATTGCTACATCTTATATTTTTCCTCATATTACACACCCGTTTTTTTTCAGTCACTCCCACTGAAATTTTAAAGCGGTGAATGGAGATGTCGAGAGCAGGACTAGGCAGGTAGGGGATCCAAAAAGTTGTGTTTAAACCACTTTGGTGCTGGTGCTGGTTTTCAAAGCACACAAGAATGTTCTAGGTGTAACTCAGAGTCAGCTGCCCAATGCACAGAGCTTGTTCTTGCAGCCTCTGAGAGCTTCATGCCATAAAAAACAGCACTCTGGATAAGCTGCCTCCTGCATCATTATGGGACTGGGATTTTGACTTCCTTCTTCTACACAAGGGTCCTGATTTCTGTGTATGAGGGTGAAGTACCCTGATGTGAACCGTATATTTCTGCTGTATACACTGCTGCTAAAGGAGAACAAGCTCTGGTACTTGCATTATACAACTTCATTTTGCTAAAGTGTTTGCTGAGCCTGATATGAAACATAGCACTAAAATAAAGGGAAAATGTACATTCTGCCAAACCAGCTGTTTTGGCTTTTACCAAGACAGCACCAGATGAAAAATGCAGGGGTGTCTGTGCAGTCTGCATCTTGTCTTTCAGTGTATTACCTTGGTATATTCCTTTGTCCTTGAATATTGACATTGAAATACAAACCTAATAGAAAAAGCAATTGCAAATGAAGTGAAGTGCTGCAGATACTGCCTGTTCCTGCTGTAGACACTCACGTTTAATCTGGAACCCTTTAAAGCAGTCAGGTTTTCTGGAAATACAGCACAGCTTAAGTTAATTGTGTATGAGTGCCTCTTCTGTAAATATGTGTCAGGCATCGCAAGGCGCTCCTAAGGATTAGTCATGTCAGAGGTGTGGAATTCGATATTCATTGGTGAACTTGCAGGAGGCCCCCACAAAAGCAGTTGTATCTACTTACAGCAACCTGTCTTTTATTGGCATCTGCAACATTTTTTAGAAGAATGAGCAAGCTTGAGAAAAGCAGCCCTTTGTGTGATGAAATTGCAATGGAATTGGTGCTGTAGATACCGTTGCAGGACTCTGAGACAATAAATTGTTCAACTTTTATGGGTGAAAAATATGAAACATGAAAGTGTTTCTGTTGGGAATTAACACTGGTGACAGTTTCCGACTGCATGGCTAGCCTCTGCCTGTCAGTTGCATTACTGTCTTTGCCCAGCACAGTGTTTAAAAGCTCTTAGCTCACTGCTAATGACCACGGCTTGAATTAACAGGCAGAACATGTGAGGGTAACTCTGGCAGTTCTTCCAAACGTATTTTTAAAGCTGGGTGCAGGAAGAATGCTTATGCAGTAAACGAAAGCCATGATGTCAAAAAACATACAACCACTTTCCTTTCAGGAAGCCAAGTATCCCAAACGTGGTCTGAGGTCCTGTTGGGCTGGGTGCTGCATGGGGAAGGAGAGCCTCTCTCTGCCCTGAGTGGTGCTCAAGCTAAAGAGGCAAACTAGAGATCGAAACAGAGGAAAGGCAGAAACAAATAAGATCAGGCGACTAACCCAGAGTGCTACAGGGGAGTCAGTGACAGAGCCACAACACAATTTCAGTCTTAATTTGCAGACCAGGCTTACAAAGCAACTGCAGAGCCCGCTTTTATTGCATTACTTGCAGGAGCTCCTAAACCATATTACATGATTTTTTGGATGCCAGACTCTCTTTTTCCTCGATTATGCCCCCAAACTGTTCCAAATGAAGGCTTTCAATTACATCTGAAATATGTGAGAACATTTCCCGAGGGGTTGGCAAAGAGGTTGAGGTGTTAATCCAGTTAACATTTGAAAGCAAATCTAAAAGAAATTCTCCTTCTTTTTGCTTTGTTTGCAAAATGTTATTTCAGCACTGTGCTTAAGCCTAGGAATTCTGAAGGGCTTGGTGACCTTTTATGAGCTTCCCAGCCATATGCTTTCCCCATTGCTCTTGTCTTTGTGGCTACACAGATATTAATAGAATGGACACAGTTCAAAGTAAATCGAAATAATCGACATGAGAAGGAGGTGGGGGTTCCCTTTAACTTAATTCAGAAGCGAGGGGCTGATATTTCCCTTTGAAGTGATGATTTCCATCTCTGCTCCACTTTGCATGATGCTCTGGGACTTCATTTTCCTTGACTGTCAGTGATGTGCTTTGTGACCCTAGCCAAACAGTTTCAACTCACTTCATATATATATATACATACGTATGAAAACTTTGTATTTGAAGGACAAAAGTACTATATAAAAGCTAGATATTACTGTACTAACTAGTTCTATTTCAGTAAATAAAATCATCTAAGAATAATAGGATAGTTAGGGATAAATTCAGCAGGTCTCTTGTCTTGTGTATCTGCTAAGAATAATTGATCAAAATTCCTTCTGTACTGGCCAATATGCTCAACCCAGGATGCACTTCAGCATAAGCAGCAGCCAAACAACCAATTTGCCGTTGTTTACTGTGGGGTAACAGATTTCCTAACAAAGGAGAAGAATGGACACGTAACCTTCAGCAGTATAGTAGGAGGAAACTAGGAAAATGATATTCCCTTCCCAGCGAGAGGTATGGCAATTTAATTAGTCTTTCTCAAAAAATGGCCGCAAATGTTTATGCAATTTCCCAGGAACATCAGCTATTTACATTCCAGATCATTTCCAGCTACTCTGATTCCACCTACATCAGTTCTGTAAGCTCATAAAAATATAAATATTGGATTTTAGCCTAATGCTAGGGAAGCAAGTGGGTCATTAAGTGTAATTTAGGCCTTGTAGGCTATTTGCTCGTATTCCTGAATGCAAACCAAAGTTTTTCTCCCTCTCAGAAAGAACTGCTTTATTTTGTTTTGCAGGTTTGGAGGGCTGGGAGGCAGTCGGTCTTTTTAAAATCTTTTTAAATCAGTCAGTCAGTCAGTCTTTTAAAATCTTAGTATTCATATAGGAGACAGAAACCAAAGGAATTAATTGTTTCCTTCCTCAGAACACTTTTCAGAAAAAAGAAAGTGGCAATAGAGGTCAGAAACAGTAAGTCACTATCTCTGACTTTCTTAGAGTCTGTCAGTCATGTTCCCCAGGACTCTAGGAAATTTGACAAATGACTCTAAAATCTGCTCTGATGATAAATGGTCACAGATATGGTTTTTAAGGACTGGCTGCATATATTACAATGATATGATTTTTCTTTTC
>VXAV01003394.1:164254-177706 GCA_013399715.1 Alectura lathami
AAAAAAAAAAAAAAAATACCAAAATACCAGATAAATTAAGAATTTAGCTATTCATGCAGCAGCACACAACATGCCAGAAAAAGATTAGCTACTTCTGACCATATGCCAACATAAGGTACAGATTAAGCAAGATAAACGTTTTTGTTTGCATTTAAAATACCTGAGGTTTACAGACATGGTGGTCATAAGTGTGCTGTTAGCACCAAGAGAGACAATTACATGGTGATGGATAGATAGTGGCCAGGTCGTATACACAGAACCACTGGAATCCAGGGGAAGGAATGATTGTATTGCTGTTTATTGGTGGTATAAAGACCACAAAGTCCCACTCGTATTTCATGATACCATGTAAGAGTGTGGGAGTGAAATTCATTGCAGCAGAATGCTCTTTTCATTAGCCCAGTGCACATCTCATTTCAGAGAATAAAGCTGTTCGTATTACCAGAAGGGTACAAAGAGAGAAGTCAAGAAAAAATAGTGTAGTAACTCAGTTTCTCTTCACCTTCTTTAAATGCTGAAATTGCATATCTGTGATGTGCTTAAGGAGAAAATAAATAAGTGTAGTGGTTCTTGTGTTTATGAAAATAAACTAAAACTGAAGAAACCACTGCGTGTGAGAGCCCATTCTGATCCCAAAACACACACAAAAGGGTTTGATACAGGTGATTCTTTCCATTAACATTTTGTTTTCAGTTGCTAAACAACTTGGAAGATTTTGACTACTTGGGCCAAAATTGTCAGCCTGGACTAAATTTGCTTGTGGGGGAAGAAGAGGGTGAGGAGAAAGGAAGAAGGGGCACAGCCAAAACTACTGATCTCTTTCTGTGACAGATGGTTACAGGTAATTATGCAGATGTGACTTTTTCCTCTGTGCAAGCGCTCCTGTTTGGCCAAGCAACAAGTCCTCAAGCAGTGGCAGTTTGTGCGTGTTTTTAAGGATCTTTGTCAATATTAGGAGTTCTGCTTCTAACAATCTAAAAGTTCTGGCCCCTCAAAGCGTCATCAAAACTTAGGGCAAAGGTAGCACTAGGAAAGAAGCCTCAAGAACAGGTGGGAGCAGACCAAGTGTACTTAGAGAGGAAGGGAGAAGAGGTGCAAGAGGGTAACTCACAGAATGTGAAGCCAGGTATGACCTGGGTCCTACTCATTGCTGTAAGAGTCCATGCAAGCTCTATTTTTTTTTTCCATATGGCTGGTACAGAAAAAGTACTGTTAATCTCAGGTTGGACCTCCCATACCAGTGCTTCTAAATCTATCTGTTGCTCAATTCCCTAAAGCCTGAGAATAAAATTACTTCTGCAGGGGTTTTGTGAACACAGGTTAACACCCGCTGAGCACTTGTAAGAGCTCATCAACAAATCATTAATTCAGTCCTTCAAATTCTGTGCAATAAATAAATACTGATCCATTAATTCAGTTACCTTCAGGAGTGACTTCTCGGCTGAAGGCTGGCTGTGTTACCAACCTGTTGCTTTGTTGCTGACATGTCACCTGCATGTAGAGGTCAGCTGCATGGCTTGAAACAGTTAAGGCTGGGATCTTCTGGAGCTGTCAAGGACAGTTTCTGGTTGTGCCATCAATCTTCAGGTTGCAAGCTACTACAATCTTACTTTTTTTTTTTTTTTTTTTTTCCAGGATTGCAGAGTAGATTGGGAGAAGCATCAAAGTCAATCCTCATTTTTTCCTATTTGAACTAGAGAGGACAGCTGAAAATGAGTTGTTTTGGCTATGAGGCGAGCCAGGAGAGTACACCACTTTTTGTTAACATCTTCAGCTATACATTTTGTAAACCTACCATATTATTAGATGCTGCAAACAGCCCAGAGAGATGTTTTCCATCTGGGGAAATACTGAGTTGTTAGAGTGGATTTCACAGCTGAAACAATCCATATTGTGCTTACACAAGCAGAGCATTTATAGTCAAAATGTCAGTAGCAGCAGCCTGGTCACTGTCTAACATAATGTAAACAAACATTTGGTTGGAAATCTTAAGAACAATGTTGGCTTCTCTGGCTCCTACTCATTTCTCCTCCTCCCTGTAATACTCAGTGTCTTTTATTTGCAGCAGCTGTGTCCATGTGAATGGTGGATCACGCATCTTTAAGTTATTTCCAACTGCATGCAGTTCAACTTCCATAAAAGCAAACAGAGTGGGAATGCCTGGCAAACTGTCATTTGGAGCTGCTGCCTTTGAATTTCAGTTCTTCACCCTCCACATAGTAATTTACTGTTGTGGTATGCAATTTAGCTTCCCTTTTAACATGCTTATATGTGGTATTCAAGGGCACTTTTTCAAAGCCAAGAGTTGCTAACTGCCTATACAGTATCTTTCCAGCTGTACCTGTTCTGTGGCTTCGAGCTTCTGGAAATGGGGATTCTTCTGGCAGGACTGGTCATGGTCAATAGAGACCCATAGCACCAAAGTCTTCAGAAGTTAAGTAAGTGAGAAGTACCTTGAGTATTCTAACTAAAATAGTTATTAAAAAAATCCTCATTTTATTTGCTGAGGACAAGTACTCTGTGCTTTAGGGAAACACAGGGGCACCTTTTGATCACTGAAATTTCCCTAGGAAGAAAACTGTGCTCCAAATGTTGAGTGAGTAGAGGGGCCTGTTGTCTCCTGTTGATGTGTACTGGTTGGCTCAGGGTGCACAGGGAGGGTCCTTGGGTCTAATCTGGGTGCCCTGGGCACCTCTCCATAGCCAGGGGCAGAGCTGTGGGCACCTGATGGCTTGGCTGGAAGCTGCAGTACTTGGGATAACCACACTTACCCCAAGTAACTTGCTCCTTCTGTTACTTTTGCTTTAAGTCTTTGCTTGTCAGAATACTTTATCTGCTACTTTAGTAAGCCTGCATTTCAATGGCAAACTTCTGACTTTGTATTATTAAAGCACCTGCGACTGGGGAGTATGAATTAAACCAGACTCTTAAAAGCAGAAATGTAATTCGACTCACAGCTAGATGGAAAGCGATCTTAATGTCTGGGTCCATTTGTTTCAGCTGGTAGTATGCAACATGGCATCAACTTTCAAAACACTCTGCAACCAAGTGCTCTACAATTTGTATTCAACTGGACAGACTCCAGGAAATCAATATTAATTTTTCATGAAATCTGCAATTTGGAAACTACTCATTCAAGCTACTATAGTTGAAAACTAGTTGAAGTTCTTTAAAATGTTGTCCAATGATGCTTTATGGTAAGTGACAATGTCTTCATAAGCTTTCTCCTATGGTGATCTTAATATTTTTCCTGAAGTTACCATTTTTGATTAGCATTTATTAAGTGTTTTCTGACAGAGTTTTTTGTTCTGTCTGAAACTGATTGTGTCAATTTTGTAAATTTTCTTTTGGAAAAGAAAGAACCTGAACAAAACCATATTGATACACCTGATGGAGAAATTTCTGATTCATAATTGTTGAATGGGTGCAAAATGTTGAAATTAAAACTTTCAGAACTTTTTTTTTCTACTCTGGAATCTGAATGCTTTTGGGTTTCTCTCAAAACTGAAAAGTCAGTCACTGGAGGTCTCATAAAAGAGAGGGTGTGCTGTTGGTTCTGAAATTAGAGGATGTTTCCCACTGGCTTGAACAAGCTGGGTTTTACTCCTGATCTTATTTTCAGTGAAATAGGGTATTTGAGGACTCTCCTTTCTGTAATATACTGGAACGTTGAGCTGTCTGGTTGTGTTGATAGACCTGACTATCATAATTAACAGCCTCAATTCCTCAGAACGAGTGTGTTCAATGACTGCACTTGACAAAGTCGATATCAGCAATAATATTTTGACATCTGTCTGTCTTTCTGGATCAGCTCCTTGACCTTGTTCGCAGCATGGCTGCTCAAACTGGGGCAGGCACTCTGTTGTGCCAGGGGGTACAAATGAGATGCATGGAGTGGGAATGACTTCAGTAAGCATTGCCACAGAGAGTTTTTTTTCTAGGAAAAAAAAACAGTTTTCACTTTCACATGAATCTAGAGAACCATCTGGGCTTGGATCTCCACCTCATGTGGAATAATTACCAGCTATCACCAACAATTGGATTTTCTCCATTTTGTCAGTTTTAAGATATGAGACCGAAGACTTGAGCTGAAGTTATTTAGAAATAGCATTTAATTCCCGTGTAACTTTGAGATGTCTGCAGTATCTAATTCACATGTATCTCATGTATTTGAATAATAATACTTCATAATTGCATCATTGTATGCACAGAATTTACTTTAAGGGAACAAAAGGGAATTTCTGCCTAATTCTGTTTCTCCTGACTCTTGGTCTATTAATAATGGCAGATTTACCCCTTCTGGGCTTCAGTTAATAACTGGGGGCAACTTACCTTGCGCTGGCTCTAGCAGTTCTTGTCCCCAGCTGTTCTCTTATCCTTTCAAAAACATTCCTGTCCCTTCTGCAGACACAGCTGCTGGACTGCCACAGTGCAGCTGATACTCAGGTAAATTGGCAATGATTTCATTTCCTTGTAACTTCTGACAGTTTGGCAGTTTTTTGTGAGAAGATGAGGCCTCTCTGAATCATTGAGAACTTCTGAGTCAAACAGGAAGGACAGTGGTGAAATAATCCCCATCTAAGAGTGAAAGCCCTCTGATCATGGCCACTTCAATTTTTCCTAAACCAAACCCTGTATGCTTGGAAGATGTAGGTTGCCATTTTTGTGTTCACTGATGGATTCCAATGAGATGTCTGAATTTGTGTGTGCTGCTACAGGCAGGGTGATGTTATCTAAGGGGAACAGGCGTGGATGCTCATGATCAGCAGGGGAAGGCTTCACAGGGAGATGTCTGCATCCAGCGCAGCCTCACTGGTAACACAAAGGACATGATAAGTGGGCTCAAGTGACGTGCAGGGTGCAGTGTCTGGGAATTTTGCTACTGGTAGTTGTCAGTCTTCTGAAGGTAACAGCCCCAAAGCAGGAACATAAGGTAGCACCACGTTTCATTGGCCCCATTTGTAGCCTAGTGTGGAGCATATGAACAAACAGTGCAGCTATGCCCATGCCAAAACTGGGGCATGCATGCGCTCTGTTTTCCTGCCCGTTGGGCTGGTATGAAAGGTCTGTCCGACAGCCACCGTGTGCTGCAGTGCTCCCACAAGCATCATCCCGCAACACGCAGCTCTGAAAAGGCCCCTCATGCTGATAGCAGGGCTACCTTCCCTTTGGCACTTAATTCTCAGTGAAACTTCTCACTTAGGTTTACCAAGCAAGCAGAAAGTCTCACCCGTCTCGCCCAAATCAGTATGCAGCAATAGGCTCTTCATTTCAAGTTCAGTTCTAGGGTGATGAGTTTCATTCAGAGAAGAGATGGGTAACTTGCTCTTCTCTGGATTCCTTTTCTAAGCACAATACCTTGCTCTCACTACTGACCACACTTCATTTTGGACTATTCTCGCAGGACTATCCTAGCATACACTTCCATGTTCATCCTATTTGTCTGCTGTTCCTTGCACGTCCTGCTAAGCTCTTTAGCTTCCTGCTGCTTCTGATGTTTTGGGATTTTTTGCAGTAGCATGCATCAAATAACTGTATTTTGGCTTAAATTTGAATAAGCTTACTACAATGATATTGACCTTTCTTTGTCCCCCTCATTACTGTATGTAGACTGCATGCTAAATTGACTGTTGCTAAACCCCTGGGCTTTTTGTGGCCAACAGTAATGTACATAGTCTTATTTTGCTTGTACTAGTAGTTTTTATGACTACTTACATTTAGTCCCCATTCTAGTTGTATTCCTGTATCATGCTCAGCTAAGTGCCTTACAGAAGCACATTAGGTGATAATGGTTGCCATCTGTCATAGAGCTTTGTCTTCCTGCAAACTCTGCTACTTCTAAAAACTGCCTAAACAGCAAGTCTCTTGAAGTATGTGGATGGCTAAATTCTTTTATTCTGACTAAATCAAACCCGATCTGAGGAACTAATTCTGACTCCAGACACAAACGAACCATAAATGTGTTGTCCTTCCAATTATTTGTAATACTAGGTGTGTTTTGGTTCCCATATCCATGGAAATAAGCAGGCGATGCATGCTGAAGAATCAAATGCAGTTTCTCCTGGATTTGGGCTGCCTGCTCACACTCCATGTGATAGTACATCTCAAGAGCATTTGCAGCATTTTAAAACCTGTGAACTACTTTGAAGCAGCTGCCATATTTGTCTACTTAAACAACTTGAAAAGTAGCACTCCTTCTCTCCATATGTCTCTTTGCTACAATGCCTGAATGTTGTGTTCAGCTTTCATGTATTTCCTGGGAATCCTCTAAAACAAAAATGGAAACAACCTCTTGCAGGAATAATGTCCTCAGCTGTCTTTAGTCTGTTAATACAGACTATGCACACTTGCACACTCACCCTTAGTAACTTCAGGCATGTTTGCCCTGCGTTCAGAAGTGCCTGTGAAAGCAAGTAAGGCTATTTTCTTGCAGATGAATGTGCTTGCAAAAATAGGCAAGACACTGCCTGCTGTGTTGTGTATTTTCACGCATAAAGAGCCTGCCATCTTATATAAACTAGTGTCATAGACAGTTCTTACAGCTTTATGGCGAGATCACAGGGGATGGCCGTCACTTGTATATACATTACTTCTGATGTCTGCCGTTGGTGAACAGCCTCTGCACGAACTGGATATTTTTGTCTCACACTTGCGTCAACAAGTGACTTGGCATCTTAACACTTGTTATCTGGTTGTTCCGTGCTGGAGGCTTAGTAAGAAGTGTATGCTCCTTAGGTCAGAAGAAAAAACAAACACAAAACCCTAAAGCCTCACTGCAAATTGTTGGCCTTTCCTCTTCCACAGAACCTGGACCTGTATCTAGCAGCTCCTGCTGTCTGGGGTAGATTGTCTGGAAGCAGTTCCCCTGCATGCGTAGCCTTTGTCACTAAAAATAAAGCACTGAAGCACCTTGCACCCCTAATGAGGTTTCAGATCTGGAAGCAACTGAGGGTGTTTGCATTTTGTTTCCTATCATCACTGCTGTGCTTCAGGCTAGCCTATTTCATTTCAGTCCTCAGGGTTTCAGAAAGGGCATGCGTAAATATTGAGGTATTAAGGGTTATGTAAACAGATCCTGTGATACAACTTTTCTGGTTATCTATAGATTGTCCATCTGCATTTCCTCTCTTAGGTATGTATTTGATTTTACCTCTGCCCTTACAGAGGGGCCACTGTTTGCAGTTGCAGGCTCTGAATTATCCCTAAAGAAATGCAGTTCCTACTTCAGACAAAAGGAACCTGGAAAATTCAAAATTTTTCTTTGAAACTTGTCTGTCAGGATAAAAATGGGTACAAAGAAGATGGATAAGTCTCTCCATCTTCAAATGCAGCAGCTAAAAGCCACAATGCTCAGCAACTCTAGAAGGGAAAGATGTAATTTTGTTTGGCTTGTATTCACCTGCTTGCCTTCCCCTCTCTCCTGATGCTCCAAAGAAAAACCTAAAGAATGGTACAACTAGCAAAGGACCTTGTGGGAGCACAGGTGGGAATTGAAGCCTCATGCTTTCTTTTTGGCAGCTTTAGTCCAAATGTTCACTGCTATATATGAATAATGTGCTGTCACACTGCAATTAGCTCCTGATTGCCTCCTTTCTCCCCACAAGAAACCCCATGAGAACAAAGAACAGCTACCCTACCCCAGGTCCAGTTAAAGGTCTGCTTTGTACTTAATTACTAACAATTCATACCCTGAGCCAGTAAAGAAGTTTGAAAGCTGGGAAGCCCCAGCTGCTTCACTGTTGTGCAGAAACTCTTACAATTCAAGGACATCTCCAGACAATTGTTCAAGCTCTGAGCATTAAGTGAAAGTAAGATCAAGTAACTGTAATTATTGTCAGCAGTGGAAAGCAGAGTCTGTTCTGCTTTACCCTGTGGATACTGGGTATCCACATACAGGTTTTTTTCGAAAAGAAAAAGCAAAACACTCTTCACCACAAAGCCCTATAATGAAAGGAAGAAGAAAACATGTCTGACTTAACTAAAACTTTAATAAGACAATAAAATTTCACACTTGCTTAAATGCATAACATGTATTGCCACAGGGGTCTGACGAAAAGGAAATATTGACTAAATATGATGTGTATGACCTGACAAAGAAAATGCTTTTTGAAGCAGAAAGATAGGGGAGCTGGTGAGACAGCACAGGATTGTCACCGTTTGTAGCTCTTCAGTCTCACAAATCATCTGTGAGGAACTTCTGTTTGAAACTTGAGTTTTCATTTCTTATGAGTTTGAGTTTCTCTAAATATTTTCCTGTATCAAGGTGTCCTCATGGTAGAAACCTGGACATGCAGCAGCAGAAGTACCAAGTGTGGGGCTTTTGCCATTGACGCCCTGCTGAATGTCAGGGAGGATTTCACATTGATGCTTTTGTATATAGGATAAGGCAAAGCTGACCTAAACTAATAACTTACATGGCTACAGAATTGTGCCTGAAAGCTATCTCATCTCCTTCAGCTATTGAAATAAGCATCTCCTTGACGTATAAAGAGACAAATATCTGGTGTATTTCTGCGTGGGGTCAGACACTTCTCAGGAGCCTTGAAATCTGCTGTGTGGGTGATGTCCATCACAGATGCTGCCATCCTAATAGATCTTCCCTGAGGGAATTGACATTGCTCTCTTCCTCCTAATAGGAAAGTGTGGTGTTTATAAGAGATCATATGAAATATGATCCTAGTCACGACCAAAGCTATGGCTGGACATGTAACTGTAGTGTTGGTGCTTCATTATTTTGCAAGATTAACTGACATTTCCCTAAAACACACTTCAGATCAGAAGACGTTTGAAGCCTAAATCTTCTCATTTAGGAGAAGTTATCTTTATGGTGATTAAGCTATGATGTTCTAAGATATATGTGCCATCTACTGTACAGCAAGTGAAGCCCATGGAAGTTCAGGGAGCCTGAAGAGTTTCCTGTATGAAGGAGGATGAGGGACTTTGTTTATCTAGAATGATTCACAGCCTGTTAGACCAGGATAGTCAACAGGTTTGGCAGGATCTCGGCTTTGCTTACATCAGGAGCAATGATGTGAATTCATTGGTGTGAAGGGAGGTGTGATGTAGATCTTCCAGTGACTGTGCAAGACCTTTTTAGAAAATACCTGAGAATGTGTAAGAATTGTTGCTGTTATTCTGAAGTCTAAAAACATAGTGGATATTCTTCCCAAACTTCAGTTTATTTTTAAGAAGTACTTTGCTTTTAGTGGGAGATCATTTTTAAAGTTGTTCTGCGCTTTAAATATCTGTGCATTCTAGTTTGGACTCTGAGCAATTGACAGTGTATTTAAGCCTCCACGCTAGTTAGAACTGCTCAAGGAAGAGCCTGGTGCACACTCAGGTGCGTCCTGCGTGGCTGCTGCCACTCTTTTGCCTTTGAGACGGCGGCAGCTCTTACTCTGCCATAAAACTAGACAGGGGTGTCTAAGGCAGAGTAGGGTCCAGTCCTTTGCTTTCCAACCCTCTTGAGGAACAAACTGGAAATCTTCAGGTTCTATAGCACCTGAGAAAAAGCATTGCACAAACCCCAAAATAACTTCAGGATTAAACTAGCGTATCGAGTGATACAAGCAAGAATAACAGATTCCTGCTCAAAATATTGTGGCAAAACACATCTTAATTGAAAGGACCACTAGAATGGGGAACAGTCAGGTAAGGCAAAGGGATGATATACTTGCTGAATGAGTTTATGCCCAGTTTATGAAAAAGTTAGTATATTTTTCAGCCTGTCTTAATGGATACTGTGTACTGACCAGTTAAACGGACCCTACTCTTGGTGACCAACTTGTGAAGCAACCTTGCAAAATAAAGTAGTGTATTTCAGGTGCACACATTAGTAGGAAGACAGTAAATGTAGATGGCACACTGTGCTGTGTGGACTTGTACACAGATGTTTCTTCTGTCACCTAGCCTTGAGAATTTGACAGGGGATAACAACTATTCCAACGTATGTATATATATAATCAGGGTGGGTTTTTTTTCTAAAACTCTGTACTTTCTACTTTACCTTATGCCTGGTTACTGAATCTACCATCGCTCTTGATACAGGCAAGAATAAAGTGAGAATACAACCATGAGTGGATTGATCCTATCTAAAAACTAAAGGCAGCATATGTCAGCAAAGCCCTTTTCCAGTGGGTAGAAGTATACAAGATAGCCTAGTAAAGGAAATTGTACCAGGAGTTTCACTGCTTCTATATAAATATCAGAGCTATAAAGAAAACCCAAATGTTCATAGGGAAAATCATTTATGTCCGTATTAGGATTTTTTTAGGAGCATACTGGGAATGGTCACCATGAGCAAATTTTATGTTTTCTCCTATGCTGAGGTTAATTTGTTGTCCCCACACACCTGTGCATAAAATACACAAATGCCAATCAAAGAAGTAAAACTCAGAGGAGTTAAATTCCAGGGAACTAAAGTGTTCCCTTCTGATTTTGGGGACTAAGTCACCCATCCCAACACTTTGTCCTAACACATATAAATCAGGATATTTGATGTGGGGGAGTCTTGGGTGAGATAGATCTGAAGTATTATTTCTCTGAAGTATTTTTAGTGTTACTGACTTGTAATTGTTTGCAAATGTGCTTGTTTTTTTATGAAAGTGAAAAGCTGTGAAAAATACCTTTTGGTCTAAGCCTAATGTTTTCCTTGGTGCTTGGGTAAAAGGGAAGGTTTTTATTTCTCATTTGATTTTTTGACAAATGGGAGCGAAACACTGCAGTTGGGAGGGTGCCTCACAATGTGTAGGGGTTAAGCTTGGCTCCCTTTGCCTGACTGGAGCTGAGCAGTGGTATTTGCTGGGGCATAGTGCAAGTCATGGGAGGTTACCCATTGGTCTCCACCAAGGGAATAGCCTTGACTGGTAAAATATCTTGTATTATTGAAGCAAAGAAATAATGTACTCTGTGTTGCCTTTCATTCTAGAGGCTTACCTTCAAGGGCTCTTATGTGGTCTCCTCCAGGGCTGTGGCATGTGTTTTGGATGTATGGCTTCAAGGGGATGTTAGCTGGGGGTGACAGTAAGCAAAGATAATTCTAAAGGTTTCTGGGAACACTGGAACTGCTGAGCTCTGAATTTGTTTGCTCCAAAGATTGACTTTGGTTCAGTCAAGTGTGGCCTGTTTCTTGTGGGCTTAGCCACAAGCTAGCTCCTTCTTGGCAGGGCTGACATCTTCATGCCACTGTGCTGCCAGCTCAGGTCTTACCTGCAGTGCTGTCCCATATTATTGAGCAGTCTCAGGGGTGTCAGGCTGTGCTGTCAATTGGACGTCTTCCCTTGTATGTCCTCCAGCTGCCAGGTACAACAGGCAAACTGGGGATATGGGCTCTGAAATTATTCCTAGGCTGTGTACTAGAGTGTTAATATATATTGAATAACCATCTCTGAGCACTGGGATTCAAATATTTGCCTGCTAACTTGACAGCAGACCCTCTCCCCTGAAAGCAACTGTTTCTCAGACTCATGTGATCTGGTGCCACATGTCACCAGACTCTAGTGCCTAGACTCTTCCTGCTTTTCTTCCTTCAACACCTTTCTCTCAGGTGATGAAGTGTAGATGGACTACCGAAACAGGCAGATCAAGAACAATGTTATTATCTCCCCTGCACCTGACTTCAGGATTTCTCAGCATCCAGGTGAACGTTTCGGCTGCCTGCATTTTATGATGAGGGTTTCCTATGTGGCAGAATTTTAATATGATAGGTGTCTTAAAATAGGCATTTCTACTTCACTATTCAGTGATATATATGGACTGTAACAGAATCTGAAAAACCTTACTGCAACTATCTGGTTTTAAATGAAATATCTTTTGTTGTTTCATCCAATATAAACAGAATCTTGTGAGGATGATTCATGAGGTGAAAAAGACTTGGAATCTTGTTCTCCTTTTGACCAGATTTTTATGAAGAATTAGAAATCTAATTTCAGTATCTGACCTATCTGTAGGATTTTTCATTTGCAGCAAATTGTTTGAAAGGGTCTTTAAATTCTTGAAACTAAAACTTCTCACTCACTACCACGGCTGGACACTGGAAAGGGTGGAAAACAAGCGTGTTTTTAGTCAGGTTTTTTGAGAGATGGGAAACAAGCAATGCTGGGGCTTATTTAGGCAGTAGATCCTGGGCCCTGCTACTGTTAATCCTCTTTCAGTTTGTGGTAGAATTTCTTTCCTGGAATAAAGAAAGACTTCCCTCCTCCAGAGGCAGCATGAGATGCTTCCTGAGGAGGCATTGAGGTAGTCTGGCGTTGGAGTCCTAATAAGGCAATGGATGCAGAAGAAGTCAATTTGGGTCCCTCCAGCAGTGTCCAAAAATATTTTTGTAACTAGAATTGTGTGGAAAGGGATGAGAGGAAAGGAACTGGAAAGCACTAGTTTGGCTGCCTGTGGGAATTTTCACTATACTGCTGATCAGCCTGTAAATGTTGTGTTTGCTGAAGAGGTAGCAGGGTATTATAAGAGGGATTAATAATGTGCACTTCATCTGTTAGCAGTCTTGATTATTTAGATACCTAGACTGATCAACCCTTAGGAACAGGTACGCTGCAGAAAATCCACTTTCTGAAGGGGCTGCTTATAAATCTAAGCTCAACTTTAAGCTAATCACCTCCTGTTTTTTGTTCTTGGGAAACCTGTTACTGTTTAAATAACTAGAAATGACAGCTGGGACAGTGTATTTACTTGAGGAAAAAAAAAAGTGAATCTGAAAAGAAATGCTAGTTATTTACATAATGAATGGGAAACCTTCAATTTCATGGTTTTAACTTCTAGTGGAAAGAAATCACAAATGATACTCCAAGGAAACAAACTTGTGTTTTTTTCCTTACTACTGTATGCCATCAAAGACTCCAACTCTGAAGTTGTATTAGGAAGACTGTGTGGGTCTGAATTTTCACATTGTGCATGGTTCTACTCAGTGCAGAAATGTTTTCAAGGACTGACCTTAAGTCTGCACAAAGACCCTGCCATCCCTCTGAGCATACAGAGCAGAATGACAAACTTGGAGTTATCACCTTTAAATGAACTGAAGCTTCTTCTTTTATTGCCGCACTTGCTTTAGCCCAGAAAGGCCAATTCTGTGTTTTACTGTTTACTTTTATTTTTTTTTTACTTTTATTGTGGTAGTACCAGAACTTACAACAGAGCCCTGGAAGGTATAATGGACAAATAGAGGGCAGGACAGGCTGGGTTTTATATGTCCTCCTGTAAAAGGAGATCTATGGCAGAAAATTTACGCAAAGTCTAGCTGGGATTCTGTTGAGGGTTAAAGCAACCTTAATTGCCCATGTCCCCAGTACAGTACCTTTGTCAGCTACCATTTAACATGTATTTCCTCCAGATATATACAGTATTTCCAAGGGGAGATGGAGCCCTACATTGTTCTTGACAGGTGTTCTCAGAAGACTGAAATTGCTAGACCCTTATGGCAGGGTGGCTTTAATGATCTGTGCT
>VXAV01003394.1:180206-267479 GCA_013399715.1 Alectura lathami
ACCTACAGTCATGTGACTTCAAGCTTGGAAATGCAATTTGAAACAATATTTGCATCTGGCAGATAGTGAGAAAAAAATCCCTTCTGCGAAGGAAACAATTTTCAGACATTCCTTGCTGCACCTGCAGCATGCTGTTCAGGAAGCCAGATGATTCCCATGAAGCAAAACCTTTTCAAATGAAGGGGAAAAAAAAAATCACAGGTATTGGTAACACTGTTAAAAGAACAGACACAGAAGAAGAAAAGGGCTACAGGGTAAAGGTGAGTTGACTCACAAGAACATTAGCAAGCTTTGGATGTGTTCCTTCTGGCCTCATTGGTCTGGGTAATTAAATGGTGATTAAATGGTCCTAACTTGATCCTTCTTTACTGTGGGGGGGTAGCATTCGTCACGACCAGCTCCAGCCCCTAGCCTTTTTACTCCACAACCCTCACTGCGTTTTAGCTCCCCTAGCTACATCTTTCCTTGCTCAGGCAATGCTTCTGTACGTACTCCAGGTAGCCTGCACAGCTTCCAGCTTCCATACACTCCCCTTTTGTATTTCAGTTCCTCAGGAGTTCTGTGTGAAGTCAAGCTGGACTCTTGGCATAGTTGCTCAGCTTCTGACACACCAGAATTGATTGCTCCTGTTCCCTGTGAGTTGTACTTTGAGATCAGTCAGCTTCTCTGGGCCCACTTGCCGGTCAAGGCAATGTTTCACAGGGTTGCATGTGTACAAAAAAGTCATTTTGCTGGAGCCCAAGGTCTTCTTCCTCTGCTCCTTGTCTTCCTCACTCCCTTAAGATCTGAAACTGCTAAGTCATGAGCACTGCAGTAAAGGCTAACGCAAACGTATTCCCCGTGACTTCTTCCTTAGTCATGGGCAGCAGGTCCAGAGAGTGCCACTTCTGGCCATCTGTCCTGCATTTGTACCAGAATTCTCCTGTACATGCTCCACAAATCTTCTGAACTGCTTGCATCTCACTATATTGCCCTTCCGTTATGCATCGGGGCAGTTGAAATTTCTCATGAGAAACAAAGGCCTATGTTCTTGAGGCTTCTTCCCATTGTTCACATGAGATTTTGACTGGGGATCTGGAGGAGACATCCACTTTATCTAGCCCTGCTTTGGCATCCTTCTGATTCTGGTCCACGAGCTCCCAGCCTCATGCTGTCTGCCCTGTGCACTGAGTGTTTATGCTGGGCACAGCCCCTTCTTGCCTTCTCAGTCTGTTGTTCCTAAAAAACTTGCATCCTCACAGCTCAGCAAACATGTTGAAGATACTTTCGTTCTACTTTATCAGGTAGATCTCCTCTCTTCCCAGATCCTCCCTAAAGAGCATCACTTAATTTTAGCAGCCCAAATCCTACTGGTGTTCAAGGAGAGCAGCACCTGGTCCCTGTTCCCTTCCCTCTTGCACTTAAAGCTGTAACATGTGCTGTAGAAAGATATTCTGGCCTTCAATACATTGGTCAATGAGCAATGCTTTGTCCCTTAGTTCAGCACTTAGTTTTCTTCACTGTAGCTACACTACTCCATATGCTAAATATATCTATCTTCACTTTCTTCCTTGGGATCTTAGGAAATCTTTTTCTGCTAGACAAAGAAGTACTGGAGAGATTCTCTAATTGAAGGCTCAGAAGCAGTGCTTCTTACCCAATGGAATGCTGGGTGTGTCCAGCATTACCTTGAAAATACCAGAGTGGCCTGGGAGTTAAGATGCGAAGGTAGGATAAAAATCTATAACACAGCAGAAGAACTTGCTTAGGCTTTTAAAGTAGATAACATTTTTTTTTTTTTTCTCTTTAAAGCCTGACATGTTTGCATTACATGCAGGTTTTCTTGAAGCATATTTAGAGTTTATGCTTAAAGTTCTTTTCTGTTTTGTACATTCGAGAAGTTCTTCTGTTCTCAGAATTCCTGACTGAATGGACCATAAAAATATACATGAGCTGATAAGCTCTGACCCATTTCTTGTTTTAAAAAAATAAGCACATCTCATGCTCATCAGCTCTGGAGTTTGAAATTTCGTGTGATTTTAGGCAGCCCTTGGTTTGCCGAGTGATGTCACGGATGCACAGGCTCTCCCTTAGAGACCACTCTCTGCTCACTGTGCTCTGTGGCTCTCTGCTTGCCAGGATTGCCTTTTCTGTGTTCTGATGTTGTGAACCTGGTATTCCTTTTCTGCTGCCTATTTTTTCCCCAACAGCAAGAAGGAAAAGAAAGCCTGCAACTCCCCCACACATCCACCTCCACCTCCATGAATTCACAACTGGGCTCAGAGCTGTGTGCAGAAAAACTGACAGGCTGCAATTCAGAGTTTTAAAATCTTCGTAAATCTCTCCTGTAATTCCTGTGTTGAAAGGGGTCGTGAGCTAAATATAAACCTTTTCAAGACAACGTATGAAGAGAAACAGTCAGGGAGCTCATGGGTAGAAAAAGAATCTCCGAACTGATACTCTGATGGCAGATTACCAAACGCCTTCTATCAATTTAACCTGCATTTCAGATTTGATCTGTTTCTGAGTTGGAGTGGTGCTTTGGGTATCTTGGAGACAGGTGGCTTGAGAGGACATCTGGCATTGCCCTTTTGGCCGGGGGAGGATGGATTCTTTATTTTGGAATGTGACGGAGCTGGCATCCAAGGGAATCTGCTCTCTGAAGTGATTTCTCATTCCGAACTGCAGTTCACCTGAACCCACATGAAACCTGGAATAAGTTGATCAGTAGGCAGCCACTTTGAAACCCATTATTTGTTGCTCAGACACATCAGTGGTGACAACTGACTTGCTAACAGGTAATGTTATTTATAGTCCTTCTTGTAGCTATTAAAAAAATGGCTGTCATTAATATTGGTCTTAAGGTACTAATAATGCTCATCTGAAATACTAGGCAGCACTTTTTCCCTTTCAGTTTGTCAGCAGTTCTTTGAAGTGTAATGATCGAGTTAATGCTCATTGCCAAAATCAAGCTTTTGACAGAATTCTGGAACTTGCATTAAAACAAAATAGCTTTTAAGTTCTAGTAGCTTTTCCTGAAAGCTTTAGTGCATGCCAAAAAAACCCAAACTTGTAAGATGTGTGCAGAGAAGTTGCTGGTGTTAAGTTACAGATTTAATTTTTTTTTTAATCAGACTAGCAAATTAATCTAGATTTCTCTGTCAGGAGACCATCTGCATGGTCCCAAGTGACAAAGATTTTTTACTGAAGACAGCAAGTGCCATCTCCCTAGGATTTCTACTGTAATGTTATTCTAATCCACAGCGATGCTATATGTATTTAAGAAACTGCTATTAGCTTGTTTTTAAAGTATTCTTTAGAAAGCAACTGGAACTATGGTATGAGAAATCTGCCAGCTGAAAATATAAGCTGGTAGAAGGCTGGCTTATAAAAGAATATTCAGCATATTGAATATGAGCTCCTAAAGCTCTGTAACTCCTGGAAAACCAGTATTCTTTAGGTTGACAGCAAAATGAATGCCTAGACAAATGTGATTTATGCTACCAGTCTCTAGAGACCCGTACTGTTGTATCAGATGGGAAAAGGTGACTTCTTGTCCTCTCTCAGCATGCTGAGAAGGGAATGGGCAAGAGAAATGGCTGTGTCAGTGTTCCATTGAAATCAGATCAATGACACTTCAGGTTTCCCAGTTTCTGAAGGCAGTTGCCTTTGCAGATGACAAAAATATATCCTGGACGAACTCTGTAAAGTGACACAATTTTAATAAACTACCATTTTGTCTTGTTTGACTGAAAAGATTTGCTTCGATGCTTTGGGAGCTTGCTTTATCCTATGACATTTGGGCATAACCAAATACAAATTTCTATCTAAAAAGATGCTCTGCATGATCTGTATAAAGGGCATTTAAGGCAGAAGGATTAGTTTTGATCCAAATTCCTTTGTGAAAGATCAGATTTTTAAAGTATAGAGGCATCCAGGTTTTTTTCTGTTCCCAGGATGTAAATGTGATGCCCTTTTCTTTGCTGGACTTCTTCCTAAATTGAATATGGCCAGAACTAATTGCAAGTAGATTCCTTTAGCTCAGGTTTGAACTATCTGGCCCTTAAGATGAATAAACAAAAAATCATTCTGACAGGTACATTATCAAATCAGCTCACAGCATGGATTTGTTATGCTTTCTGTACTTCAGATCATAAAATTAAGGCATGGCTGTGAAAGTCTCTTTAGACTCTGGACTCCTGCTAATTCAAAATATAGGGTGCTTTAACCACGTGGCCCCCATGAGCTCTAACGAACAGCTAAATATAAAACCTGCGTGCCATATTGCCTCCTGTGAAGCCACAGTTTCCTCACTTAGGAGGTGTTTAACAGTAGGGCATGAGCCAAGACTGAAGTATGTTAGTGGTAGATCTCTCTCTCAGAAGACAGAGAGTAGGGAAAAAGGTGATTATAGTAGCAGAGCTGAGAAACTGAAACTCTTGCTTGCCATAGATGGCTGAGGTCTGTAAGAATGATGTTGAACCAGCCAGTAAAGTCAAATTCAGCCACAGCTTCTGAGTCTGCCACAGTTCATCTCAGCAGTGGGACTATCTTCCTCGTTGAAAGGTTTTATTCTCTCTGCATCTCTAGTGCTAGCCCTCCATGGGTAACATGTTTGAACAATTCAAATAAGCAAGCTGAAATGTCACAGTAACCCCAGCAAAATCAAATTCCTTTCTCCACGGCCTTTAGCCTTACCGGCTGAGCAGACTGAATTGTGCCAGCTTGGAGGGTGTTTTCTTCTGCTCATCCTGTGAGTCAGCAGCAGACAGGCCAGGGCAGCACCAGGCTGCGGGGCTGCAGTGGGGAGGAACGAACCCCTGTGGTGCTCCTGCAGGTCCTACTGAGGAACCAAAGAGGGGTCAGTAGGACCCGTCTATTTAATGCAGCAGTAAACAGCTGGGATGTATGTCAGCTCCATTTGGGGGAAAAGGGAGTTATCATTTGAGGCTTTGGAGGAGATTTTCCCTTTCTGTGTAGATGTTAGCCTACTCTTTTTGCACGTAGATGAAGTAATCTTTCAGAATCAACTCTCCTGCATCGTTGTAGCCATGTAGGATATTGTGGGTTTGAACATTACTGGGTTTGAATTTCTTTTCAGTGGCTGATAGCACCATACTCCCCTTAGGCAGAAAATGAAATAAAACATTTTAAAACTGAAACTATAACTGACCAAAAATAGTGCTGAATGGAGGCAACTGTGCTAGAAAGCAATGATCAGAGAATGCACATCCAACATGGAGATGTGGGGTGTACGAGTACCAAGCTCTTTCCATTCAGTTGTAGGGCTGAAAACTTGGCACGTTATTGCAGGCCTTGCAAATGAGCGGTTCCTAAGCCAACTCTGTAAGGACTTTCCCCCTTTAACCAGGGGTCTGAATGCGGTAGATTCTTTGGGGTGAGAATGCAAACCTCAGGTACAGGAAAAACAAAACAAAACAAAACTGGCGGACTCTCCAGGGTCTTGTGAATTCTGCTTGACAAACTGCTGCTTGTAAGGCTTTCTCCCAGGCAAACATTTTGGCCTTATCTGCAATGGTCATGGCTACAGAATTATTTACTTAAATCTCAGTTGTAAGAGACTGTTATAGTGTACATTTGCAAATTTATTACTACCTAACTTCATGATTTTTTTTTCTGTAATTACCTCCGGTAGTATTGAAAGAATACAAGGGTTATTGCTATGCATTATTTATCTTTCCAGAAGCCTGATTTAAGAACCATGACACCATTACACTAGGAGGTGACCAAACAGCATACTAATAACCCTCAGTCATTACAGGAAGGGATTCCATCACTAAAATGCAATGAAATGTAAGGCTGCAGGGAAGTATTTTAAAATGAGAAGTACAATATACATGATGATACAGTAAATATTTTTTGGAATTAATTTATTATTGTTCCACACTGATTTTTTTCTAATATGATGGTAGTTGTTGCTAACATTTAAAGTTTAAATAAGAGTTGAAAAGCAAGTCAATAATGTTGCTGTCATAATAAATTCATGGCTGCATGAGTCTTCCTAAGTGGTTATCTGGATGATGCATTGTTTTTTTGCTAACTTTTATTGAAGCATCCATCCAGCACAGGACCAATCTTTTCAGAGTCTGATTGATCTGTTTCTTTGCCTGGATTATAATCTGATTGAGATGCTAGGAAGTGTCCTAAGGGCAAAGGTCTACTTAGGCTTGTCCAGAGGGTGTTGGACCAGATGCTTAGAAAAAGTGTGTAAAAATGGCACCTATAGAATGGTAGCAAACTTATTTCATACACGTACCATTTTTTCCAAAGTCAAAAGGGCTAAAAGCATTTGTTGAAATACGTCTTTTGGTAAAAAGACTTCTATCAGAAAGGAGAACATGTTGGTCTAGATAATGCTTGTTAGATAAAATCATGTTACAGAAATTTCCCAAATAGATAAATGTTAGGGTCACTCTGTTCTCAGAAGCAAAGGTGCCTTGTGGGGTTTAAAAGAACTTATTACCTAGAAGGAAGAGCCCTTTAAAAAAAAAAAAAAAAAAAAAAAAAGATACATAGATCTAGTAAATCTAAACAGCTTTGTTGCAATCTTACTGATATCACAGTACTTCACAGATGAGGATCTAAGACATCTGAAGAGGAGGAACTAGCATATTTTGAGTATATATTTACCCCCACATACTTCTCTGGGTGTCAAGTGCTTTTATAGAACTTAAGCACAGATACGGATCTTGGAAGCAGAAGGCAGTTCATGTCCCTTAGTCCATAATTCATACAAGCATGTACCATGAAGAGCTTCAGATCTGCTTATCTATTAGAACAAAAGAGCTTTAATCTCATGAATACAAAAAGGCAGGGAAATCTGCCTGAGTCTTTTCCAACCTGTGCTTAAAACTAGGTGAGATTGCTAGACCTGAGTGAAGTGGGATAGGTGGCAATTAGGGGTTGCTAAATAAGTTTGGTCTTGGTGAGGTGCTATGAAGTGCAGAGAATTTGGCATACATTCTCTGAGCTGACATCTGCCTTCATCCCATCTCCCTGGCTGTCTAAATTTAGGCTCTGAAATGCATACTTGGAAGCAAAAATAGGTACTAACAGGGATTTTTTGTTTTTACATTATTTGAGTATGAAAGTCTTACTGGTTTTGATTGTCACTGTACCATTAAATACCTGAAAGAGAGGTCTCTGTGTGTAATTCCAATTCTTTATTTAAACAATTGTCTGTTTTTTAATGGTTACAGAAAAATGTCATGTGTATATGAAATTAATACCAAGTTCAGCAGGAATATTTAGAAAATCTTGAATTATTGACTGCACAAGAGCATTTTGAAGGTTGCTAATACATGTGAAAGCTCTGATAAATCAGCAAAAGCTGATGTACAGAGCCCCTGTAGATTCACTGGAAAGTGGCTATCCCTCAGGAGAAAAAAACTGCAGAAGAGATTTTCATTGTGTAGCCCTCTTGCACCGTGGTATTTCCAAGGAGCCACTGGAAACTCAAAGGAGCTCAGCTGCCTGGATCTACTGAGGAAGGAAGATCAGAGGGATGCAGGGAGATGAAAATGTTATGTTAGCAGTTTCTAGGAACCAACAGTATGAGACAAATAACTGCATACCAGGGGAACAAAGCATCATAAGGGCAAGGGAACCAGATGGAAGACGCACTTGTATGAGGAGTGAATGAACAGCAGTGTAGCATGGGCATAGGTAATGCTCAACAGAACAAATACATGAAAGAACAAATATAGAAAGGAGATGTGATTAATGTACTGGAAACTAGCTGCTGTTGATGTGATCTGCTCTGGACACTCTGTTCTCTGCTCTTGTATCATCCCCATGGTATCTAGGCACTTAACTGGCAGATGAGTCACCGTGTCTTTGTGCTGCAGCTTGTTTCTCCATTAAATAAAGGTATTCTTTCCACTCATGAAGCAGTGCTAAAAAGGATTGATCTGTAAAATACTTTGAAGATATACTAACATTCACAGACCTTCTAAAGCCTAGGTATTAATTGTGGTGCCGCAGAAAATATATTGATAACAGACACAAAAAGCTGCAGTAATTCTGATATATTTTTTACAATGCTGATACCTAAGATCATGGAAAGGCTGGTTAAATTGGTTAGGATAGTATAACATCACTGAATACATTTATACTTGCTGCACAACGGGGCCCAAGAAAATCACCATTTGGGAATAAAATGCGTTTGATTCCAGGCTAGCTCTCTGCTTCAAGGTTTACCTGTTTCTGTAGCTGATTATGGAATGCTACACTTCAACCTTAAAAACTTTGCTGTGTGTGAGACGTGAACAAGTATAGTAAAATGATTCTTGATGGAATCTGACTTGATAGCATGCAACCATAATACAGCTCCTCTTAGCATGCTACATAGAGTTGTTCAGTTGGAAGGACCTTCAAAGATCTAATCCAACTGCCTGACCACTTCAGGGCTAAACAAAAGTTTAAGCATGTTATTGAGGATATTCTCCAAACGCTCCTTGAATGCTGGCAGGCACGGGGCAACAACCACCTCGCTAGACAGTCTGTCCCAGTGGTTACTGGCCTCACAGCACAAAAACGTTCCCTAATGCCCAGTCTGACCCTCCCCTGGCAGCTCTGTGCTCTTCTTCTCCCTCTGTTTCCCCTCCTCAGGAGCTGCTGAACTTCATGCAGTTGCTGATGACCCGATGCTTCGAACTATTTAGACCCATCTGAAAGGCCTCTCATCCCTCCGGGGAGACAACAGCACCTCCCAGTCCAGGAGGATCCATCAACAAACTCACTGAGGATGCATTCCACCCCTGCATCCAGATCACTGATTAAGACGTTGAACTGGCCTGGCCCTAGAACTGCGCCCTGAATGGACAGCACTGGTGACTGGCTGCCCGCTAGATGTAGCCCATTCACTACAACACCTTGAGCTCTACCGCTGAGCCAGTTCACCATGCAACATGGAATGGATCTGTTTATTTCCAGCTGGGCAATTTGTCCAGAAGGATGCTGTGAGGGACAGTATCAAAAGCCTTACTGAAATCCAGAAGGATTACGTCTTCCATCTTCCGTTCTTCCACCAAGCGGATGACCTTATCAGAAGCGGTCAAATTACTCAGGCAGGACTTTCCCTTGAGGAGCCATGCTGACCATGCCTAATAATATCTTTTCCATTCTAGTCTACAAATCCTACACCATTTCTTTAAGCTCTACTTTAGCTCTGTAAACAAAGAGAAACTGCTAAGCAACTGGTCCTTTGATAATCCCGTAACCGTTAGAATGAATATTGTAATCTGAAAGTAATTTTGAACTTACCTGAGCTCACGTTGTCCAAAAGTTGTTATTCACAGCTAGAGGGTTCGTTTCCTGCTCAATACACCTAGAAAAATAAGTTGATATTATTTAACCATGTAGCCATTCTGCATAAAATTAAAGCCTTGAGAAAGCTTGTTCAGAATTACTAGAAAATATGCCATAAGAACTACTGCCTATAAAGAACTTTGGAATTTGTGGCACACAAGTTGTTATTATAGCTCTTAAAGCTTATAATGATTAGTGAAACTCTTCGCTTTAGTGTTAGTTAACACTATTAATGATTAAAGGTGTCTAGTAGAAAAGTGTGATGGAGTAGCTATGATCCTGCCACTGCAGAGGAGACGTGGTCCTCACTATACTTGACATTTAGCGGACCTCATTCCTGCGCACTGTATGTGATTTACAGTAGTGGAGCACTGAAGAATGACTCGAAATGAAATGTTTTATGGCGTGTTTTAGGTCACTTCCATTGTGTAACACCATCGTAAATGGACTTTCATAAAACAGTCCAAGCAAGTAATATTTCAGGGGCCCAAATGTCGTCATCTCTTACTGGAAGGAAAGCGGCACAGTTCAGGTTTCTGTCAGGAAGAGTTCTCTGCAGAATTTGGCCACAGGTATTATCACATCTCACGGCAACAAAAAATCTCAGCTCTACTGGTGTTTTGATGCTCTCATTGGGGTGGCAGGCAGGGTGTGTCAGTAGTGTATCCACTAAATCCAGAGCAATTCTAATACCTACAGGTTTTGTCATCTTCACGTGCTCTCATTTACAACCTATGCAAGGTGAATATACTATGAACTTATATTGAAAAATCACAAGATTCTTTGTTAGAAGTTGGAGACAAGGTCAAAAAAGTGAACTGCAAAGACTTTTTGAACAATCTTTAGTGGGATCCCAGTTTTCATTCAAAGCACATGCAACATCAAAGTAACTGAATGGGACTGCATGGGGAAACACTCTTCCTCTTTTATTTTAGAAAGCGATTGTGTTGTGTCTCTCTTTTAGACACTGGAAGCACAATGACTACAGATGAGGATGTCTAAAGCCCATGGCTTTTATACAACAAAAGACTCTTCCTAGACTTGCTTCCCTTTCTGCCTGGGAGTCATGAACTGCATGCTTACCAGTTTCTCCTTTCCCAGAACATGATATTCTTAATTCTTTCAGTTGAAATTGAATTAAGTTTCTTACTATTGTACCATATTTTAAAAACCTATAAGAGAAGTAGCAGCTATAGGACAGTGCTGATAAGGCTATTTCTAATATTGCTGCCTTCTGTCAGGGAGAAAGTGACAGTAATAAAAAAAGTCAGATTTAAGTGCAGAGCACTTAGTGCAAATTACTTTGCACCATTGTCTCCCTTGCGGTTCACATGAGGAATTTCCAGGGTTGCTAGCACTATGTTTCTGCTCCTGTTTGTTCCTCCTTCCCAGAGGTGAAACAATGAGCTGGGATGATGGTCTGTATGGGCTCCACATGATGCCAGGTGGTCCGAGGTCTCTGCAAACCCAGAACTCTTAAAATTATCAGCTAGAAATGAGAGAGAGAACGGGGAGATTTAATGTGTCAAACTCCTTTTTCTTTTGTCTTAGAGAAATGGCCTAAGAAATGGCCCAAAAATGGCAACCTCAGCTACACAATTTCCTCAAGAACCTCAAAGAAGATTTCACTTTCAACTTCTGTGATGTTCCCTGTGCTTTTGTTTAGCTACTAGAGTTAAAAAAAAAAAATCTGAAATACCCTTCAAGTCTCCACATTTGTTGCAGAAAGCTATGACATATATATTTAATTTCACCGCCTCCTTCTGAAGTGAGAAAGGGATAAGGAATTTTTCTAGTGTCTATGGAGAAGCTGAAAGAAAAAACAAACAAACAAAAAAAAAAAAAACCAAGAAAACAAACAAACAGAAAAACTTTAGCAATTGGGATGTGACATTTCTAAAATACTTAAAATTCAGCTATCCAGGCACTGAGGTGGATTATTAGGCAGCTGCTGCTTAAAATCTCTTGAGTGGTGCTAATACCGTGTTGAAAGAGCTATTCTGATGCTAAGTCTTATAAGCTGCTCCAAAAATCTTAGCTTTTCATTTTCCTAAAGATTTTTAAAAGGTATTCTGAGCATTAACTCTCAACTCTAAACTGATTTGTATTTTATATGGATTCTTCTAATTTTAGTAGTGTTACTTTGGAGTCTGTCTCGTATTTCTTTAAATTTCTTGTAATTAGGTTAAATCATAAGCCTCCTTAATTCCAGCATGCAAATTCCTTTTAAAGCAAAAGGACAAGTCTACTGAGTGCTCAGGCTCAGTGAGGCAAATATAGTTTCTTTCATGTGGCAGTAGATTTCATGCGACAGTAGTTCAGACCTGGCCTGCAGAAGTATGATCAGGTACCAAAAGTTCTTGATTTCTGCTCTTGGGCTTTACAGTACAGTGGCACACAGTAACAGAGCACTTGGTCTTGGTGTTGCAAGGCACATACAAGTTACCTCCAGTGCATAGAGGGTCCTGCCCAAGTCCCTGGTCTGTTGTACAGAACTGCAGCAACTGTTGGGTGTGGTGATGCTGGGTGTGTCTATAGGTTACAGTTTTCTCATATTGCAGAGCACAGATCAAAGCTGTTCAAATACCGATACAGGCTGGGGAGTGACGGTGTTAGTTTGCTAGAAGATAACACTCAATCTCATTTTGTTAAAATGAATCATCTGTCTTCACTTTTACTCCTTGATGACTGAATAGCAGTCACCTCTATAATGAAAACCATTTTAGTCTCTAAGTCGGGAATCAAAGCAGTTTGACTATTTCACTTCAAACTCTAGAGTTCAAGGAAATGAAACAACATCTTCATTAAAAATCCCCACACCTTTCCCACTAGTCTAATTCAAATTGTCGTGCCAGTTTATTAAATACCATATAGCATCCTACCTCTAATTCTTACAAGGTTGGTGAGCATAGTTCCACTGAAATTTGTCAAGCTTAAGTTTAAAAAATTTTGCTTTTCTAAAGTAAAACCATAAGCAGTAAAAACTCCTTCTGAAACACAATATAAACTTGTATTGCAGCAAGTAGCTTTGTACCCACCCCTAGGAAATTTTTCCTTTCCATAACGTAACATTGGACACGCATGGATAACAAGGATAAATGTGTTAATGCCTAGAACAGAATTCACCTTTCATCATAGGACTACAGGAGCTGTCTCATTTCCTGGATGAGCTGAACACTCCAGAATTATTTCTTACACTTCTGAAATACCTGGTTGCGAACATCTTTGCCCACAGTACTTGGCAGATTTGTTCTGACCTTAAACATCTCTCCTGTCTCTTCCATGACTTGTGATCTCTGTATCAAAGTGGCTGAACTGCTTTCCCCACTTCTAACTGAGGCTTAAGGAATGGCGTGAGTTGCGTTTAAGGGAGGAGGAGTTCAGTTTGTAAATCACTGCTCATAAAATGCTTTGGTAGCAAACAGGAGTAATCCTGCAAGTGCTGTATTCTGCGTTGTTTGTTCAAGGGTTGTGTCAGATGAGAAGTCTGCATTGCAAACAGCCATATTTGGTCCGCATTCATTCCGTACCATTGGTAGTTTGTCTGAAAAGTGATTTATAGGATTCATAGCCTATACATTTGCCAGTTGCTTCTTATAATTAGTGGAAAGTGAAAGATTTCCTGCTCAGGTTGCTGCTTCTGTGTAATTGCTAGCTGAAAGTATTTGAAACCCCTTAGCTATTAGCTTAGAAAAATATTTGAAGGACTTAAGGTTTTTAAGTGATGATGGGTATGTCAATAGCAGAGTCATGAAGCCACGGTGTAAGCACTGGAGGTGAAGCTTCTTCAACGTTCTTTTTGCTATTTTATTGCCTTGTGGTATATCCCTGAGTATACAAGTAAGAAAAAAGTACTGTGCATAAGGAGAGTACCTCCTGGGACAGCATTCTAACTGCCTTCCGCTTGGACATGCGCTTCAGTTCTACACTTGCACAGAGTTCTTGTAGTAAAGGAGCACATAGCAGATCTAGGAAAAATCCCTGTACATTTTTACACAAGGTAAAAATTTATGTATTGGAAGAATATTTTCTAACTTCAAACCAAACACTGAATGGGCCAGGGAGACTGCAAAATTCTTCCTTTCCCCTAGAGATGGTGGCCAGGAAGAGCATAAACTCAAGATTATGTTTGGAGATCTGTTGGTATATAGATCTGTTGGCAAGGTAATACAGCCACCTTCAAACAGCTGTGCTCTCCAGCTGGCAAAAGTGCCTATCCCCAAATTGAATGCAGCCTGTAAAAAATGACAGTAGCTGTTTTCTCACTCATTTGTGGAGTAATGAACTTTCACAGAAGTAGTAGGTAGGAAAACACCAGTGAATATCCGGGCATATTATTGCCCCCACTAGAATGGATTGTTGCTACATTTTAATTTTTTGCGATTCATAGAAGCTGGCAAAGTATTCTGATACCTCTGATTCCTTTAGTCTAATTTTTTTCTGAAAAATATTACAAGTTTCTTCCAATTTGAGAGTCTGATACTGCTTCAGGCATGCTTTTGAGAGCAAGATGAAGGATTTGTTTAGCTGGGAAGAAACCTCTCAGCATAACACATTTAAGATTTTTCTCTCAATTCTGCCGCAGCAACCTGTTTCCTCCACTGCTTTAGTGCATGTACACTGAATAACATCATTCACAACACTTCCATTCTTAAGTTTTGATTCTCTAACCCTTATTTTTTTATTTGGTATAACACTGTGCTTTCAGAGTGTTGGCCTGTCACATTCCCACCGAAAGATTTTTGCTGTGATATCTGACTTTTTTCCCATTTTGGTTAATGCATGAAGCCATTGAATAATTCATTGCAGATCACTTAAATGCGAGTTTAAAGGGCTAATTAATAGTGAGTAGTTCGTAACCAAGACCTCTACTACTTGCACCCACTATAGAAAGTACAAGTAGGAGAAGCTCAGTAAGGAATGATGTTGTCTCTGTAAAATTTTATTTATTGCAAAATAATTTTTTTCTCTTCATCTTTTTATACTCGTCACACACTTTTGGAATTGCTACTGGTTTCACCATCCTACATGGCAATGTAGCTGAAAAAGATTTAACTGGAGGATATTCGTAATATTTCATTGGAAAAAGCAGTAGTATACTAATGTTTCTTCCATGCACTTGCTTTATTCTTCTTTAAATAAGCTGTTTTAAAATGGTATGAACAAAAGAAGCCAGCTCTGGAAAACAGAGGATTTTTGTTTCACAGAGATTAGAAGTAAGCACCTAGTATGTTTCATAGGTAAAATTGTTCTTAAAATGTAGACTTCCCCTACTAAAGTCATGAGCGCAATATGCCTCTTGGGTATGTACAGCTTGGGGGGTTCAAGGAAATTAGTTGTTCCTTCTCCCCGGTACTGCTTCCAGCTCCATGTAGGGAATAAAAGGTAAATGATGCTTGGATATCCTGGGACTTCCTGTGGGAAGGAGTCATCAGCATCCTCAGGGGAGGTGGTGGGGCAGATGAGGATTTGGTGGGATGGAATTGGGCAGGGCATTTTAGCAAATAATAAAGTTGTGATTTTATCCATCCAGAAACCTGTCAAGCTTCAAACTGCATCTTCCAAAAGGTTAGGGAGAAATGTTCAGGTTAGTAAAATAAATAAATAAATAAAAATGCTGGAGGAACGAAAAAGAAGATTGTTCATTTGTATGTCTGCCTCATAGCCTATGGCTTATGCATTTTGCTAAGGCGTTAGACTCCTTCTGCTTAAGGAGCTTGTATTATTGATTTCCCAGGGCAGAGTGCTGATCTTGTAACTGACCTTGTAACACCACAGAACCACCGAATAATTCAGGGTGAAGGGACCTTAGGACATCTGCAGTCAAACTCCTGCTCAAAACAAGGTGAGCTCTGAGGCCAGAATTATTTGGGGTTTTATCCAGCTGCATCTTAAAAGCCTATAAGAAGACTCCACAATCTAGATTCTGTGTGAGTAATACTTACTGGGACAGAAATGGAAACTTCAGCGACTCAAAATTATCCTAATGCTGGATAATCCAGGCACTCGCCATACAAAGCAAAATAGTTCTG
The DNA here is from genome assembly GCA_013399715.1 of Alectura lathami. NCBI lineage: Eukaryota > Metazoa > Chordata > Aves > Galliformes > Megapodiidae > Alectura > Alectura lathami. The sequence continues at coordinate 195,548 of VXAV01003394.1, forward strand.
GCAAGAGGAAGTGAGTTAGTGCATTTACCTGCTAGGGAAAGATGTAAATTCAGATCCTCGTCCTAAATGAGTTGGCCATCATAAATAAGATTGCCGGGTGGAGGTGTGCCTCCTCCAGCATTCTCAGTGTGTTTGAGCAACCATTACCACTTCCTCTGCTCTTGAAAGTGCTCACAGGTGTCAGTCTAAATGTGACACTGTGATGCATGAAAACATTTCTATTGTCACCCTGGGGGGAAAAAAAAAAGGTTTCAATGCTGCTGCAAAATGAGTCTCAGACAAACATGAATTGTATCTGGCAGGTGGAAGATTGCAAATAGCAGTAGGCAGGAGAAGGGGAGGTAAGGCCTTTTCAAGGCAAGTTGCCTCCAGAAGATCTGCCTGCTTAGGGCAGGAAGAGGCACGTGCTGGCACAGTGCTGGCAGCAGGCAGCTGAACAGCAGGCAGGCTCACAGGCTTCGTGCTGTAACCTTGGGGTGATGCCTATGTGGCTGCCTTGTGCTCGTCCCACTGAAGGGTACCCCATTCTCTGAGGTCACATACAAGCATGAGCTCAGCTGTTGGGCTTGGCTTGCTGCTGCCATCTCCTATTGCCTAAAAGCCTGAGCTCTCAGGGCTCTCATGTGCTTGCAGAGGACGTGGCTCTGGTCCTTTGAAATGTGCTGTAACAACTAACTGAGAGTCTGGGGTGTAAATGCAGCATGCTCACTAAGGCAGAGCAGGGAGAATGTTACATACGGGAGCTTTGGCACGGAGTTAATTATTCAGCTCAGTTACCAGAGATAGTTCACTTGATTTGATTTCTGCTTTTTGATTTCAAGTGGGTTTCCATGACAAGCAAACATTTTTTCCAGAATCATTTCACCTCCTGCAGAGCTATATTTCATCTCTTGCTGCTCCTCCCCACCATGACATTTAGAAGGCTAAAGATTTCTCCCTAACAGTGGCATTACTGTTTGAATTCACTAATCAGTGATGAAACTAAACTTGAAAAAAAAAAAAAACCTTTGTGACAAACCATTGTTCTCTGCTCGCAACTGAAGGCCACTGTGGACTTTGCATATGGTCAAACCCAAGTGGATTAATTTCCTCTTGTTTAATACCCCCTCTCCCTGATTTTGGAAATCAAGTAGGGATGGATTGAATCTTGCTTGCTAATAGTGGTTTACTAGTTTGCTCTAGAACATAGATCATGAAATAGCTCTGTCATCAGAGATCAGGAGTTTAGAGCCTAAAACTGATTTGTTTGTTTGTTTGTTTCCGATGCAGGCTCACTCTGTAGGGTTTGCTTGCTCTAGACACTGGGTGGGAATATCAGCACCATTCCACAGCCCTTGGATCCATGCCTAGCGGGTTCTGCAGGGAAGCCGAGAGCCACAGGAGCTGCACATGTAAAATCTCAGACTGCTATCAACTGGTGCCCATGTAATTGTTCTGAATCATCTCTCCTGTGATGCTCTGCACTGAGCTTGAGGTGATTCTGGTAGAAGGTGGTGTGCTTGGCTCAGGCGAGTGTCCCCCGACAGATGTCCTTCCTTGCAGCGGGGCATGTTGCTTCTCTGGTTCTTCAGCAGTGGTGGGGAAGGGTGCTCAGCTCTGTTTCACAATGGCTGTGTTCCCTGCTCAAGGTCATGTGTGAGCCATCTGTGGGCAGACGTGGATCTGTGTACCCTGCAGAGAACGGGGGCAAAGGAAAGGGAAGTTATAAAGGGACTGGCTAGGCACTACCAGACTACTTGACTCTTATTTAATACTTTGATGGTGTCACCAGTGTATGACAGGTAGCCTAGTGCATCATCTTTGCCTCTCTTTTACCCTTGCATGATAGCTGTTACAAATCATCACAAGACAAATTATGGCCATCTCCCAGAAAACAAGTTCAGCTGGAGCTTGCAATAAAATAGCATGGGCAATGGCAGATGGTGGATGAAGCAGAATGAATGGTTTGGTTATTCATGAGCCAAGTGAACCCTGAAAGGCAGCAGTGAAAAGCAGTAAAAGATGGACTCTAAGCTGATGTGAGGCTTCAGGCAATGCAACTTATGGGCTGAGGAACAGTTGGAACATGCTGGTTTATGGGCTTTTGGCATGGGGCTTTGGGGGCTTCATTCTGCAGAGGCCTCTTCTCCACTGTTTGAGGCCAGCATATTTAGTGCTATTGTTTTAAAGACAACAATAGGCGAAGGACTTCTCCACCACCCGTAGCCCACCTGTGCTACCAGTTAACTGTGAAAAGGAGGAGGACCCAGTGTCATCCACATTTTTGCTTGCAGTCTGCCTGGTTTTCTTCTCTCCTCGCTGGCACACCAGCTCCCCTTGGTGCTCCTTTACAGAGAGGTGTTTGGAATAAACACAGCTTGTGCAGCCAAGCTGGAGCTAGTCCTTGTCTAGCCTTTAGCTCCTGAGCTGGAGGCTTCACAATCTTCAGAGCAGTGAAAAATACAGACAAGGATATTTTTGTATTCTTTCCTGAGAAATAATATACTACTTTTTTGAAATGCCTCCACTTGCATCTGGAGTACTGATATTTCTATGAAACTTGAATGAAATATTGCACGTGGCTTCTTCTTCTCTAGGTTGTTCATGCTTTTCTATCCTAACGCTCACCATCTCAACCATATAGGTGTTAATTGTACACTGTGCTGCATCCATTTGCTGTTTGTTTGGAGGAGCTGTCTGCATTTCACTTGGTAGGTTTAAAGCGGTACTATTTTTGCACTGTGTTTTGTAAAGTGCTGTGCAAATGCCAGGGAAAGATGTCCCAGCTTTAAGGAACCTTTGTCACTTTACAGAGAACTATAATTTTTTATGCCAAGTCACTGTTACAACCTCCACTTATCGGCAAGTCTCAGGAGCAGCTGCTGTGTGCTCATTCACCAAACTGAAGCTACCTTTGTTCCCCAGAGTTTTTGTCCTTACATTTTTGGTTTATGAAGGTCTCTGCCTGAAAAGAGAGGCTGAAGAACATGAATTGAATGTAACCAATTCAGACAGTTACCTGAGGCTCCTAGGACAGCATCTCCCAGGGAGTGAGAACCTCTTATTCATCTATGGGCTGTACCAGATAAAACTGACAAAATTGCGGAAAATAAATGTTAGTTGTACTAGGATGCACCTAATGGAAAGTATTTCAGTTTTAAACTTAGAAGTCAAACTAAAATAAATAACTGTATAGTTATTTGGAGGTATGAGGTAAGGGGTGTGGGTCCATGGATTCACCTTGTTTTCCACAGGAAAGCTAATAGAGTCATCCATGTCAGAATACACAATCCAAAATTTAACCCGGCATGAAGGGAAAGTGATCTGTAGGCCTCCCTGCCTGTAGCTCTACCGAAAACTAGGAAGAGAAAGACGTAGTGACAATAGCAATACCCAGATATCTTGGCATCTTACCTTGCTGGCTTTTGTAAGAATTCTTTTTTTGCTTTTCAGCAAGAAAGAGGCAAGGCAAATAAGAGTTTATGAATGTATCCAGAAGTCTTCTGGGAGGAGTTCAAAGGATGCATTTGAGCAGGATCTGAACATCTGTATGCATATTTACTAGAGGCATCTTACTCCTTCAAGTCCTAGCCTGTGTAACTCACGGTGTTAGGAATCTTCCCTTTCCCCACCAGAACTCTTGGCAGAATGGCTCTACCTTGTCGATAATGAATAGCCAATAGTCCAGCTTTCCTGAAAGATTTTTTTACTGTATTTTTCTGTAACACTTCAGCAGTGTTTTCAAAAATGAGCAATTACAGCACAAGTTGGGAATCAGCCTCTTGTCCGTGGTTTCAAACTGAGAATGAGGCTGTGGTCTGTTACGCTGGTGTAAGTCAAGTGCAAGAAATGACATTTGCTTCCCTACGTATTAGTGTGAAGCTTGATTTTAATTCCCTGATCCATCATAGAGACGATTATAGAAAAATTGATCTATTTTCTTTAGACAGAACTTGCATTATTATCGGGTTTGTTTTCATGTTCCTACTGTTTTCTTCTACCCTATGCTACATGTAAAGCCAGGGTATTATTTGAGGAAATAGGGGAAACAAGATGACAGTTTAAAAAAAAATTGTAAAATTATTCATGAAACATCTCTAGGGTCTTGTAACTGAATGAAGAAATCTTAGCATATGATAAGGAAGTTTCACTGGGAAAGTACGCTGATTAGTTTTCTATAAAATGACTTGAATTCATAAACAAGACCAGCCAGTGAAAAGAAATACTGTGTTCACTACTTGTTTCTGTTCATAAACACTTTAGTTGTACTAACGCAGCCCATAAAATGCAATATTCATTTAATTCCATGCAGTTATGTGTGCATAAAATTTAAATATGGCTGTTGTCATTTTAAATTAAAAACTGTGAACTCAGAAGTTGAGTAGAATAGGAAAATGTGTTCTCGGTACTCATAAATCACCCCAGTGTTTAACATACTCAAAACACTGAATAAGGCACGTGGGGAGAAGGAGACACTACATTTCCACATTGATAGCTTTGAGTATGCAAATTGACAGTCAGCTGTAAATGGCTTTGCATAAAAATTGGTTTAGAAATTAAAAATCAAAAAAGCAATATTTAGTTGGTGAAAAAGTCCATCTCCTCTCCTACCTCTCAAGCTCCTATATGTAAAGCAAACTCTGACTCTTAGTGGAGAAAATTTCAAATTACCCAGTCTAAAACCAGAAGCAAAACTTTGATTTGGTCTCAAGTAACTTACTGAGATCAGTGAGTTATTAGCAGATAACAATGTGAGAGAGTCATACAGTGGGTTTTAACATTTCAGTACTGCCTATTAGAGAGCTTTTGCAGAATGAATAAAGTCTTCTGCTTTAATAAAATATTTAACCCATTTAATAAGCTAGGATCTAGTCCAACAGTACTAGCCGGTCTGCAGACTGCTGGAAAAATGTCTCAGTTTCACTCAGCTTTGGATATGAGTTTTGTTGCTTGAGGCTATACGTCTGTCCTCGTTGCTGGCGCACCTTATAAATTATGTACCTACATCCTGCAGAAAGAAAGGCTTGGCTCAGCAAAGCTGTTCAGCTCACGCTTAAGCTCACCTCTGTGCTTTAGGGCCTTTGCTTTACATTTAAACCCTTTTACCTTCATTTAGGGAACATTTTCCATGAGAAGAGCTGAGTCAGCACTAGGAGAGGCTCCTAGGCTTGGTTCCCTGCTGTCTCTTGTGCAAGTGAGGGTGGCAGAAGGAGGTGCTGGAGCACACTTAACTCTGTTTAAACTTTCTAGGAAGAGCTAAGCAATCCTCTCTGTGCTTAGAAGGTAAATCATAGTAAAGGACACAAGACTTTGCCTACTGTGGCCAATTTCAGCAGCTTTACAGGCTTCTATAGCTGAGAGTGGTAAAGGAAAAGGTAACAGAAATATCCAGAAACAACAAAATAATGGAAAACTCACTGAAACAGGGATATTGCCTGCGATATGTACGGTACTCAAAAAGCAGACAGCCCCTGTGTCTTACCTATGATTCCTTCCAAACTGGTAGTTACACACAGCCATACATGCAGCATACGGTGTCTGACGCAGTCAGTGGGACGGGGACCTGTTATTTGTTTCTCAGGGACCACAAAGTACGAGGACAAAGCTGTGCTTACAGTGGTTTTATAGAATACACTATATTCTACAACAGTAGAAGCTGTGTTGGTTTAACTGAAATAGGCTTGCGTTATACGAGGGGAGGGGTTGCAAAATAATAGAACTAATAAATTCATTGATCCTATGGTTTAGCTGTGTGCCGTTCCCACGCACTAGTCATACAATGATCCAACACTTTCACAATTTCTTCATTCCTAATTTTTTGTGCTTGAAACACTTCAACTTGAAACACCTGCATGTGCATCTTCTAAAATGCTTCTTGTTAGTGCTGGCCCGGCACTCTTCAGTAACTACAGGGTGGTCCTTCGAGAAATGAGTACAAGCTGATAGGAGAACCCATTCCAAAGGAGTTCTCATTACTCACAGAAGCTGATGTTGCAGCTACAGAGTGACACCTGCTTACTAACAATTGGTGTTGACACCTATTGTATTAATTCCCAGGGCACCTGACAAAATCAGCTTCAAGCAGAGTTGCAGAAGGCTTCCAGCGTGATGACACCTGCTGCCTTTGATGCACAGAAGAGGCCCAGCAGCTGGTGTTTCTGGTGGCTCCACAGGAGCCACAGGACTCGGCCCAGCTTCCCATGGGAGCTGTGTGATCTGCAGCCTTGCTTGTCCACGCTGTGAGGGCATGTGTGATTTGTCATGCAATCTGGCTGCGTTTGGCTCAGAAGGGCAGGGAGGTGCTTCAGCTGAAAGCGGAGCATCGTGGCAAGGACTCAGTGCACCTTTTCCAGACCCCCTGATGCACAGTTGCCTGTGCAGAGGGTTAGGCTGTGGATAGGTGCTGTATTTATCCCTGTGGAGGAAGAGAGAAAGTGTAGTCCTCACGTGTTGTGATCCATACTTCTGCCTGAGGACGATTCCTTGAGGGTCTCTGCTTTTGCAGCCTACCCTGCTGCCCAGCCCTGCCTTCATCCTGGTTCTCTGGCTGGTTGCTCTAAACAGGTTTTCCTCTGTTCAGAGGGAAATATGTTTTGCTCTGCATGTAAGCACCTAATGGATATTTGAGATCAAGACAGTACAAGAACAAACTTAGACTATGTGGAGGAATGTGCTGTCTTTGAAACAAGATCAAAACGACCCAAAGTCAGAATTTTCTGTCTCAGACAGTAAAGCCTGTATAAATAAGTAACAAGGCTGTACTGGGGTAAACATGTTGCAGTCCTCTACTGACAGCCAGATAAGTGGAAACCTTTCTATCAGTTTGGTATAGAATGGTGCCGAGCAACAGTGCTGAAAATATTTTGTGGCTTGTCCTCTTTTGGTTAATGCATCTGGGTTTTATACAGTGAATTCTACAGGATTTTATATTGCTTTTAAAGCAAGGTTGCAGATGCAAGACAATTGACAATTTTGTACTGCTGCTACAGCTAAGTATGTTCAATCACTGTTATCAGAGTTAAGAGGAGCAATCCTGTGATTAAATATTTACTATCTCAGCAAGGGTGTTACCTGTACTGTAGAAAGCATCCTTAAGCTATATGTGATGAAAGCACTCAGAAACCGTTCCTGAAACCCAAAGCCAATTCTTTCAAATTTTGAATTAAACACAAAAAAAACCCAGTTTTTTTAAATACAGTTTATTTTAAAACTGTCTTTGTCTTTAAGAAACAGGGTGAATTAAAAATACATTTTGAAAGTGGATTTGTAGGTTTTCAAATAAAACACTTAAACAGCTGTTTTGCATGGCAATGTTTTCAAGATTACAACTCCTCTCAATTATTCAGTGTGTTTTTCCAAATATTAGCACCGTCTTTATGTTCCCCACTTAGAATCACTGGCCATGCTGAGTCCGAACGACGCTGTGTGGACTTCAGCGAAATTATACTGCTGCCAAAGAGAATTTTCACACAGCATGTCTCCGTAACAAACAACTAACGCTGTGATTTTAAAGCCTTGAGCGGTTAAGCCTTTGCATGGTATCTGCCTATTTTATGCAAAATACTTTCTCGGATCTGTTGGAATGCAGAAATCATGCACATAATCACCACTTTAATAGTGCTGTTACATACATATATTCATACCTAGATGGATGAGAACGAAGTCTTGATGCTCCTTTGTGTGAACTTTGTAGCAGAACTATCCAGAACGCAGTGATGTCTGAACCTATACACACCCTTTCTATAGCTGGTCCAGAATTTGTACTGCAGATCTGAAGGAGAAGCTTGAAGTGCCTTGAGAAGGCGAGCAATTAGAATGCACTCCGTGTATGTGCTTAATGCCACTTGAAACTCGGCTGGAGTTTGCTGAGGGGTCGTGAAACTCCTGGGCAGACAGCTTTGTGGAAAACTCAGAGCAAGTGAGTCTGTGGGCCCTGCATGTATGTGTAGACAAATGTCTTCTAAATAACAAATAATACTCAAAAGTTAATTTTCTTTTTGTGTGGGAAATAAAAATGGAAGGCTTGGATACAATAGTTACCATAATCACATTAATACTTCCTAAAAGAAAAGAATGTGTGTTGCCATTTCACTGAAAGCAGGGTGGGTCATTACAAAAATAATGTAAAATCCAAATTCATCCTCTTTAGCCTTTGAGAATCTATTCAGAACAACTACACAAACTTAGCAGCTTGGTAGCTCCCTTGCCTTCTCTCAAAATTTGTCAGTGGTCCAAATTCTGTTACACTGTAAAAGTGAAAGCCTGCTAAAACTAGTTTGAGAAAACGAGCTTTACACTGAGTCCATCTGATCTACCTGTATAGAAATCACAGTAAATCTCCTCAAACTAGGCATGTTCTGAATGATTTTGTATCTAGTCTCATTTGTACACCCTGAGAACACTGCGAAAGGACACTTGGAAAGCTATAGCTGTCAATATTTCTGCCGTATGCCAGGCTGACCTTTTGGATGGTAATCTTTGTGTTGGTGGAGTGAAAAGAGATTGATTTTGTTGCTTTATTCTAATTACACTATAATGTAGCAGTACTACATGCCTTTGAAGGGTATTCAGGAACTGAAATGTCAACAACACAAACAACTTTCCATCTGCTCACAATTTAATCTGAATGAGTCTGTGATTTTATAGGAGGTTATTTCTGCCACTGGCAGTTGAAAGGTGGTAATCAGTTAATCAAAATGCATTGATTGCTCTAATTATTGCATCTCGAATAGGTTTTTTTATGAATCTTAGTCACTCACGGTTGAATTTTTGCATGTTTTTCTTTCCACCCAAGGCAAATCTATGGTTTGCAAAAAAACCTTTGACTTTATCATGAATAACTTTTTACTGAAACCTAGGGCCAGACCCACCACAACATGCTGATGATGTTGCACGAGGCCAGTTATGTAAACTGGCTGGAAATCAAGCAGTCTGAAAGCAAAATCCGCTTGATTAGCAGTTGTGCACCGTTCCAAAGACACCAAGCGTGCTGGTGAATCAGTCCGAGCCTGTATTCCTCAGAGCACGGGATATCAGATCTAAACCAAACTCCCTCCCTGTATGGGCTCCAAGCTTTGTCTGAAGTTTTTCATTTCTCAAGAGAAGAAATAATCATTGTGTTACTGCTGATACTGCAGCTAGAGGAGAGTGAGCAAGAATTTTTTGCATTTTATCCCGGGCCATAGTTTAAACCAGGCACTTATTCTTCATTTTGTTTGTATGTGGGTCAAAGATAGCACTGCTTCATTTCCACGGAACCAGGTTAGATGCAGACTTAAGGGTTAGGGGTTTAAAAAAAAAGCACACCTCTTAGTGCTGCGGAGACACAATGTGGAAACTTCTTCCAAGGGGATAAATACTGAATCAGTGAGGCTTGCCCTGAGTGCAGATGTGAGCCTACGGGAAATTGGTTCCAGGTTTAAGGTCTTAGAAACACTGACCCAACAGAATAAACAAAGGAGTATTTGCAAATAAATTAGTAAATGATCATTTATTATTTCTAAGTAAAGCCTAAAGCTGGGGACTAAATAGCTGAATAGCAATCACTTTTCCCATATTGATATCAAAGCATTATTTCATAGGAAAAGAGCCCATATACATAATCAAACTGCTATGGATGTTATAAGCATAAATGTCCAAGCACAGAGGGATGTCAAAATGTATCTGGAAGGTTCATTTCAGTGGCCTTTGGATGAAACCTTCAATGATGCTGGTATTGGGGTTAGGGATCTGATAGCCTAGTAATTTTTTTGGAGATCTTGAGAGAAATGTTACATGGCAATAACAGGGGCTAGGAGAACATGAATGTAGCATAGGTTATAAAATATAAGCCAGATCACTTATGCCCTGTCTGAAGTAGTTACAGAGAGCCCTAAAATGCTAAAATCAAATTTTGAAACAATTACCAGAAATAAAGAGCAAACCATTTGTTCACAAGAAAAATACCTCTACAGCTTAATGAGTGATCCATAGAGCAATGTCCATGCTGCCACAACTGAGCTCAGCCATGGACTCTATTAAGATATGGGTGAAACTCTAGAGTGGCTTCCTTATGTTGCCGGTTTGGTATCTGGCTTCAGCCCCGATGCTTGGTAGGTCCTGCTTTGCATGGAATCGCGATGATCAAGGACGAGCCGGTGAAAAACTGGGGAGGGCAGAGGACTGGCTTATTGAGCACCATTTGTAGAGCTATCCTGGGAGGGAAAATGCCAAAAGCATCTGTGCTTTTCCAGTGATGGGAAGTACAAGTTTCCTTGTGGCTTCATTAAAAGGTTTCTGATAAAATCTGTGAACTTTTTACAAATCTGGAAAGCTTGAGCTAAAATTCCGAATGCACTGAAAGTGTGGGCCATGTGTCCTGTCTGCCACTGTTCTGCAAGACCTGCCAGACAGACAAAGACTTGAGCCTGTTAAAGGATGGAGAATCAGTGAAATAAAAATGTCCTACGCAGTAAGAGTCCGAAAAGTATCTACTTGGTAAGATTTGGAATCTGAAATGAGTTTTGTAGTGTCTGCTGGATTTAATAAATGGTAAAATTACTTATGTGTGCAGGAAATTTTATTGAAAAAGCATTCTGGAGTGACAAAGTTACTGTTTCAGATGGTCCTGTAGCAACAACAGTAATTTAAGGAGCTACAAAATGTAATCAGCCTGAGAGGAGAGATATGGATGTATTAGACTGAAGTTCTGGAAGTGAGTTTTATTAGGTAGTTTGAAAAGCCTAATGGTGTAATGTAGAGGTTGTAGTTGAAAATCATTTGCAAAATAGTTATACTGGACTCTGTCTGACAGATTACTGGACTCTGTCTGTTGACCCAACCTCCTTCCTAAGACTGGGCTTCTGATCTCAAAGGAGAATGCATCAACTCCCTGCTGTTTTCTAGTTAAGCAAGCGTGTGTCCAGACAGTCACAAGCTGCACAAGTCTCCCACATTGATCACATGTGGGTGGATGGTAGCAAAAGCTCTAGTCAGCAAATATAAATAATCTTTAAGCTTCTTCTCCAGGAGATGAAAGTATTTATCCACTTATAAATGCAACTGATTATTCAGATGGCTTAAAAACAGTTGTGTAAATATGAATATGTGCTGCATCCAAGTGGAAACAAGACTGTTTTCAGTTGGTAAGTTCTTGAGCTAAGAGGGCCAGTCCCCTCCTACCCTTGGTTTCAGCAAGGGTTCTACCTTTAAAAGGTTTTTGAAATTTAGATTTGAATTAGCGCTTCTCATAAACTGTTCTTCCCTCTGGATATCTTTGTGTTATTACAGCAGGTAGTAGGTTATCAATATGAGTAAGGCAGTACTGGATAGAAAACAGAAGGCTGACATTTAAAGTTGTGTATTAAAACTCATCTTCAGGCCTTTTCCATATAAAAGCAGAGTTGTCACAAGATTTAGTGCTCACAAATCCGTGTTGCTATTTATTGCACACTCTGCCAATTAAAAGGAACAAGCTATATTCCTTGTTGTCTTCAAAGATAAATCTTTCCATCTGCCTAATCCCACAAACCTGGGCTGGATCAAATCCTGCCTGAACTAAGCTGGTGTTTGTAACGTCACACCTTCTTTCCAAACCCACAGGAAGCCAGGATATTTTAAGGTAAGCAGTGGAACCGGCAAAGGCTCTTTATTAAGCCTTTACTGAAGCCAAGGCGCAGGGGGCAACTAAGCACCTTTCAGCATCAAATCTCAGGATGAGAACCCTCAAGCAACTGTCAGCTGCCATGTCATTCATTCCGGCTTTTATTAAATATTGAACTTCAGCTTAAGCAGTCAAGCCTGTTTTATTTCCCATACTTCCAATTTTTGAATGGTAGAGGGATTCTTAAAGAGACGCAGTTCATTAAAACTTATTATTAGCAGTTTATACAATCTTACGGCTTAAGCCAGATCAAATTAACATTGGTGGCTTTGAGAAATAAAAAACCAAAAGGTTGCTGATGCTTCCCTGGCAGAGGCATTTGTACAACATCCTTTCTCATCTCATCAGCTTTGTAAGGACTATGTCATTGCCAATGGGACACTTGATAGTCTGACATTTGCCTGCTGGTAGGAAAGAATCACAGAGACCAGATTTTCTTGAACTATATCAATGGAACGTATCACCTGTGTTGAGGGAATAATCAGGCTTGCAGTACAACAAGGAAGATTGTTTATTTACAGAGAGAGTGGTATGTTGAAACAGATGAGCTATGGAAGTTGTGGAGTCTCATTTATGACGGTTCTTCAAAAGCACCTTAAAAAGTTAACGGAAATAACAGAAAAGAGTAGATACTGCGTTGAGAAGAGAAGGATTCTCCAAAGAATCTTCTACTAAATGCCCCTCCTAGCCTTGAAGATCCTTGCTTCTAGGCTAAAGCAGAGTGGAACTGATCTACAGTGGCCTTGCCTACTGACCTTGCTACCTTGGAGGCTCACTGCTGCGTATATACACGTTGATTCCTGCGGCAAGATGTAGTAGCAGACTCCCCTGTGTCACAGGAACAAAAAATCAACCTGTGTTGTTTTCATGGTGCAGAATCAAATCAAAACTGTTTTTCATCTGAGGACCCAAATGTAACTCTCCATTCTCCTGCTCCAGAAGCAGGTGGAGCCTGAACCTCTGCTAATCTGGTTCTGGATGCCAGCCAGCAGCTCTCCCTCACCTTCCCTTTGAGCAGCACAACTCAAAGTTCTCCTTTTTTTGTGTGATCTGTAACAAAAAAGAGTTTTCCCTAGTAAGTCTGTATGAGAAAAATACCAATGTTTTCTGTGAGATGCAGATGTAATTTCGAATGTTTTCTGCTGCTTTCTAGAGCCAGAATAGTCAAATGTGCTCTTTTGCTTTTAAAATGTATTACCAAGCGATAAAAATAAAGGACAGGGGGAAGAAATCTCTGATACTTTTGGCGAGCAATGCATAGCTTAGATCATGGGGTTTAGAAACTGAGGCTTTAAGGAGTTCTGACTCTGACTTCAAGTGGTCTTAGGCACAGCACATCTATCCGTTATAGGAGCATTAAGTATGTTTGTAAAAGGATTCTAGAAAGGTGGGAACAGACCTGTGAAGTTCTCCCATCTGTGATGTCAGTAGGCTGATTTTGAAATGTGTCAATAAGGTATGGGGTAAATTGGTCCTGAGACTAGATATTCTGACAAGATTGGAGAGAAGTAGGAGGAAAAAGGGTCTCCTGCACCTTGCTTTAGCTACAGCTGTGCATAGGGTTCCTGCACTTTCCTAGTGCTATTAATCACTGTTAGAGTGGGGTGTATAAAACCCCTCTCTGATAGCTCTACTGCTTAGCAAGTTGACTTTGAAGCAAAACATGATTATTGTCCTCCCCTCCTTCCATTTATTAAGCCTTAAAGGTAAGATACTGGGCTGAATTTCCCAGCACACTCTGTTTGTTTTGCACAGCCTTTGTGATGCAGGAGAGCTGTAAACTCCTACCAGCCAGCCTAAGTCAGTTTTATAGCCTCTGAGTATTGCCAGAGAAAAGCAAAGCAGCTGGAGTGCATCAGTGAATACATCCAGCATCCTGAATTCGGAACTGTTGTTACTGCTTCTAAGTGCCCTGACAAATATTGGTTAAAACGATTTATAATTGGTTAATCTTCCTTCACCTATTAACCTGCAGGAGAGTATTCTGGCTTTCCTGAAGAAAAGTTTTGTTTGTTCTGTAGGCCTAAAATTGCTCCTGGTTTTAATAAAATTGACCTGAAGGGATTTATGTGGGGAGACAGCAATTATAGCAATAAATTGTTTGGAAAGAGCAGTTCCTTCCTCCTGCATTTCTCATCCATCAGGTTCACAGTCTTCTTATTTATTTATTTTTTCAAAGTACTAACTAGAAGTCACTCTTATCTCCCTCCCACTGCCTGCAAAACAAGTGATAGAGCTCTTGGCTCAGCCTGTTTCTCAGTAGAAGTCTAATTGAGTTGCATACCAGCAGCGCCGTCTTAAGAGGAGTTTCCGCAGAATAGGCAAGCGCTCAGAGACCTTGCTAAGAGGATTTGCTTTAAAGAAGAGCTGAACTCTCCTCCTATCCCATTGCAGTTTCCCGTGGTCACTGTGGGACATCTCATTGGGATGCTTACCTTATCTAAGATAGCACAGATTAGCTCAGGATGAAGAAGAGCTACATCCTAGGGACAGTAATGCAGCACCACCAGCACTTGAAAGATGAGTTTGATCCTCATCTCCTGCCGCACCGACGGGTTTGGGGAATTCCCTGCACTTGCTGTTTTCTTGAAATCATAAAAATCATAGAACTGCTTGGGTAGGAAGGGACCTTGAAGATCATCTAGGTCTGGCTGGGACTTTTTTCTTTCTTCCCAGAAAGAGAGTCTGTAACTGGGATGAGGACATACTAACTCTTCCTTAGGGAAAAAAGTGGCCTTAAGTTACTGATGTGTGAGCTTTGTTCAGGTCAGTCATCCAAGTAGTTCATCTAGACGAAATCTGTGACCCTTGCAGCTTCCCTGTCCCTGTTTCAACAGAGTAGCTGTAATTATTCTATTACTAATGCTCTAGCTAAGGTAACCTGTATTTTAAAGAAGTCTCAATTTATTTACTTCTCACCTGCAGCTCTTTATCTCTTGGAAATGACATTGGCTTTTAACAGAACAAGTTTTTTTTTTTTTTTTCTAGCACAATTTTTGCTGTATCCTTTTTATACTCAAAATTAGAGATGAAATTACCTAGAAAGCAATGTAACCTCTACTTCAGAGGGCACGCAGAATCTGAGCTAAGCTTATAAACAGTAAAACACAAATGTATCTTTAAAAGGAAGTGAAACCTTCACTAATGTGTCTTTTGAGATAGAGGAAAAAAAGGTGGCTATTAGGGAGCTGAACACATAGAAAGTTCAGACATTTTCCAAAGTTTGTCTGAGGCTGTTGGCCAAGTAAAATGTTGGGTTTGTATACAAACAGGAAAAACATCATTACAACTCTACTAGAAAAGACTGCAGAAAGTTAAGGATTACTGAATTTTATCTTGTTTGAGAAAAGGGTATTATAATCTGAGTTTTGAATTTGAAAGCAGATGGTAAATTTCTATTTCTTCATTAATGAAGTAATGTCAGGCAAAATATTGAATATTTCAGGGGTCTAGGGCTTTATGACAATTAACTTTAAATTCCTAAATTATCTAATCTATTAAGGAAATGAAAATTGCAGAGATTTGGTCAAAGTAATAGAAGATTTTACGGTTAGAATAAGGGGATTTATTTGTCAAATGCTTGACTGAAAAACTTTAGAAAATCCAAGATTTTGAGAGTTTTGTAGCTATACCTTTTACACATGTAGATATTAGAGGAATTTAATTTGTCTTCTTTTCTTAAAAAAAAAATTAGAAATTTATGATTTTATTAATGTCTTAGAAATGTTGACAGATAATTTCTGTATTTGTAAGTAGATGCAACTAAGATTATCAAGGCAGATCTTAAATTCTGGTAGGGTTCAGCTGCACTTGTGTAGTTTGATTCTCAATTTAGACTTTATTTGGTATTTATGGTATTTAATATTCATCAGATTTCTGAAATGCACTGGAACTCAGACTGGATTGTGTTTCCTTACTACACTGCAGGAAGGAAACATCCCATTCTGTTACACTTGAATTGAATTTCTACAAATTGTAAACAAATCGTTGGACTTCATCTTACAGACATGCTTGAGAGAATGTGCAGGTATCTCATTTTCCCCCCAACATGCCTGGTAGTCTTGCCATAATGTTATTAGGCTCAAAGCCTGCTAAAGATTTGCTTCTGATCAGAGGGAGCTGCTTGATTTCGTAAATGCGAGACTTGGAGCAAAGTCTGTTTCTTCTATATCTGTGTCTTTCATAGTTGCAGGCTGACAAAATTTGGGAGATTGAGAAGGAAGGCTCCTTGGTTTCTAAGGTTCCCCATGTAGGTGCCTCAAGTTAGGCCACAAATCCTGACAGGGAGGCGGGGGAGCCTTTGTTACTCCATCCTTTGATGTTGAAAGGTTGTAAAGAAGTTGAGGACTGCAGGAACCGTTTGGAGCCAACGATGACGCATTGTGCATGCTCCTAGGTGGCAACCCGCGGGCAGAAGACTAGTCCCATCCTCCAGCCAGCTGCTGTGCCTTGCAGTGTGTGGGCTCCTTCTGGGTACAGTTAGCCTTCTTGCTAATGGCTTAGAGAAAGAGTTAGGCCAGATCCCACCTTGCCCTGTAAGGTGCTACAGATGTTAGAATGGCCCAGAAGATCCCATTTTGAACAGGCCAGCTTTGGTGAAAACCGCTAAACATGTTTGTGGCTGCTGAGCAGCTGAATTAGAAAATGGCAGCCCCTTGCTAGCTCTTTAGCTGAGATCAGTGCTGCCTGCAATGCTGGAAGCTGCAGCAAGACCTGCTGCTGCTCTTGTTACTCTGTGAGCCCTACCAACGTTGCTTTCTCCTCCCTTTGTTCAATGGTTTTGCCATGAGCTGGGAAACAGCTTTATGGTTCTGACAATGTGAACAGGCAAGTGAGTTTTCTACTGCAAGCACAACCTATGTGCTGTGTAAAAGTCTGCTTTCCTTGGGCTCAGTGCTTTCAGTGCTCAAGAAAAATAATGAGAGAAAAATCCGCCCAAAACTTTCTTTTCCTCCCCTCTGCACTCGGCGGATTCTTCCTTCAGGGTCGCTCAGCCTAGAACAAAGCTTACGACTGTTTCCATGCAACCATTGCCAACACCACCTTATCCAGATGTATTGCCAGGCTCGGCTTCAGGAAAGCCACAGAAACTACCAAACCCGTACCAGCTTTTTCAAGGTGAAATGTAAATTAGTAAACCGCACAAATAGAAGGGTCTGTTTTGGCTGTTGAATTGCTCTCTAACTAAAACCAGTCAGCATAAAGAAACACCAGATTTCTTACCAGGAGATTGAGCATAAAGTATTGGCAGTTCATACAGATTTAAACAAGCATGCTTATGCTTATCTTCCACATTAGCACACTGAACTCTGAGTCCTCCTCTTCCCAGTGGAAGCTTTGAGGATAATACACTTGCATCTTTTTACATCTCTGCTTTTCTGCATGCCATCCTGGATCAGTAATGGTATGTGTTGAGCTGTTATAAACATGATTAAATGTCTCCATGAAAACTTTAGCCACATCTTTTTTCTATTTCCTTTTTTTTTTTTTTTTTTTTACTTACAGTTATCTTGAAAGCTGCTTATCAATTATATTTTGCTGTTGGAAAAATACAAAATACTTATGATAATTCAAGGAAGGAGGAATATTCCTTGTTTCTTTTTACTTTCTCCAGATGTGCTGCTAGCCACATCCTTTCTCAGAAATTTGCCAGAGACAGTGTTGCCCCACTCCTGCTGTAAGATATTCAAGTATATTTTCCAATACTTCTGGAATGTCCAGCTCATCCAAAGACACAGTGCCTTGCCAAGATGGCTGGGCCCTTCTGAGTAAGTGGTTTTGTTGCACATGTCATAGAATAAGATTTTCTTTGTCTTGGCCTCTGTCCCCAGTCCAACTCAGTAGACTTATAGTCTTATAAAAGCAGACTTAAAAGTATTTAACATTTTAGCTGTCTGAGTTGGTCCCTAATTACATCTTCTATTCCCTGCGGCAACAGAGAGATACTTTCTTGTATTGACTTCTCCTGTTACTATTGTATTCCCAGTAGCTTTCACTAGAAATAGTCTGCCTATAACAGTATTAAGTAGTGGTGATTATCTGATAGTGTAATGCTGTATTTTGGGAATATCAACTCCCACGGCCTCATCAAAAGAAGATGGGCCTCATTATTCTAGGGAAAGTGTGAAGTAAGGAATGGCAGGTATTGAAATGATGAGAACACCAGTGTCAGTACTGCGAAAGTGCATTGGCATATATTTGAAGGGCTGGAGGTGCAGATATGTTTTGCTCCAGCTGAGGGACTCTTGCTCATTAGCCTGCAATTAGTCTTTGGTAACCAGGTATAGATAAATGTGCCGTGGCCTTGCTCTTAATTTCAGAAATTCTGTACAGTAAACAAGATGGTTACCGCAGTCACCTGTATAATGCAGTTCTTACTAATGGACTTGTGCTCACCAGCCCCCATAAGCTGAGTTTGTAGGGTGTGTAAGGGACCTGCATTCCTTTTGTGGCTCCTTACATGCACCTTGTCTAAACAAGGTGCCTTGTACGTGCTCTTCTACCTGCTGTTGCATGCTGTGATCCATTCGTGGCCCAATTTTCCTCTTGATCCCTTTACTGAGCCTGTTCCTGGAGAGTCTGTGTAGCCCCCATTGGTGCACCTCTCATTCTTCTCAAGCCAGAGGCTGCCTGCCTGTTCCTCCTTTTCATCATTCATAGACTTTTTTTTTGGCAGAAGCCATTAAAAAAGCTTCTACTGGAAGGACAGGCAGAGCTGTAAAGTGAGTAGGCAGAAAATTGCTAATGGATGTGATCAGATGGTTCTTTGAACGTTGAAGAAATTGGACTGAGAATCCAGTAAGGAAGGTTGAGGCTCATTTCCTACTTCTGGTTCTCTGATTTCCTTTCCCAATATCATCACAGTTTTCTCTAAAATGCTTCGACTGTGTAAGTTCTCCAATTGGCAGCCTGCTGCAGAAAGAGGAGTGCCATCAAGGTGAGCTTGGCGGGTTGGTTTTTTGGTTTTGACCAATAAAAAGCTTTAGTCACTGTTACCCTGGAGGCACACGATAGAAAATAAACTCCAGCAAGGCATGAAACAGAGCAGGGAGGGCATCCATTTTGGGGTAGGCAGCAAACCATATGAGCTAGGATATTTCAGCAATTCTGTAAATTAGAATTTACAGAAAAGAGGGGGAAAGGCATTTGAAACTAACAATGTTTTTTCAAAAAATAGAGGTTCCTAAAGTCCATCTAAAAATCCTAACAAATGGAGATACCAGCCTCCCCTTTCTTTGATTCTTATTAGATTATTGAGATTTTATAAATAGCTTTAGAAGTTTAAAACTTAGAACACAGAGTTTCTTGCTGTTTCCAGTGTGATGGATGACTAAGAGGCAGCCTTGCACCCTAGAGAAGCACATGATTTATCCCTCAGCACTGCTACAGTCCAGCTGTGTGACTTCCAAAAAGATGCAGCTTCTTCCTTTTCTACGTTATGCCATTTGAGGAGTAATTCCTAGAAACATCATGGGAAGTCTGGATGAAAATTTAGTTGCTGATGTGTATCCAGTATCACATTGGAGAAAACTGCTAGTTCATCTGGAAAGATCCATTTATTGCTATGGGTAAATTAGTCTGTCTTCCTAAACAGAACAGAAGAGAGATTTATTTGCCCAGACATTGATGCCTAATGCTATTTTAGGTACTCTAGGCCAGCAGCCTGGCCTTCAGCTCTGATTGTGAGAAGATGCACACCTCCCACAGAAGCATAGAATCGTTTGAGCTGGAAGGGACCTTTGAAGGCCATCCAGTCCAACTCCCCTTCAGTGTGTAGGAACACCTACAGCTGGGTCAGGCTGCTCAGAGCCCTGTCCAGCCTGACCTTGAAGGTCTCCAGGGACGGGACATCCACCACCTCTTGATACCTGCCAGACCTTTACAGACTTCTCAGGTACCCTGGGGCATCTAAAATGTCACAGTGCATCTCTGTTTATACACCTGAATCACTCCCTACAATTGCTCCAGAGTTAGTCGTGTGAACTGGAATTAACTTAAAATCTGAAGTCCTAATTATACTGTCTAGTCATTAAGCATTCAGAGTTGGGTTTACTTCTGCTATGTGTCAGGAGAAGAGAGGAAGGGCAGGCACTCACCGCCCCCTTCTATTATTGGGCACATTGTGTGCTCAGCAGTTGCCACCCTGCAGCCTAGTTTTCAAAGGCATGGCATTCTTCAGCATGAAAATAAAATGCAAAAATGGGAAATGCGTGCTTTGTAATGTAGTTCTGTGCAGGTGCTTTGGGTTGTTATTTTGCATTTCCTGCTGCTAGCACAAACGTTCCAGCACACGCAAAGGGTGCTGTCATTGCAGCTTTCCTCTTGTTCCCGGCAAGGCCAAGCTTCTGACCACCTGAGGACCTCACAGGTGAAGATGCTGGTGGGGTATTTAGGTTGCCCTTTCTTCCCTTCTCTTCTTCCTGTCTTGTTTCTTCTTTCTTAGGCTGACAAGAATGAGAAGAGCAGGCAGTCTTTCCTCAAAATATAAACTTCATGAGGCATTTTGTAGGCATAAGATAATGAATTCATTACAAAATCTAATTGTTGGAATTAAGAAAGGCATGTTCATTCCGTTTTGATAGGGAAAGGAAAAATCAAAACTGAAAAAATGTTCAAAAACATCTAATGGGATTAGATCCACTGAAAGCTTTGTTTTGACTTTTATCTTAAATGCTTTGCATCCTCTGCACCAGGTTCTTTTTATGAAAATCTGCTGAATTTATTGTGCAAAAGCAAACCACCTCCCCTGCCGTGATTCAGCAGTTGGGATGGCTATTTGTGCACAGGTAAGACGAGAGGAGATTTGTACCAGATTCCCCTGCTTCTGATCCTCAGCAGTGTTTTCTCTCAAATCCCAAAAGTTACCTCCTTTGCCTGATTTTACAATGGTTATCTGAAGCTTTATTTTCAAATACAAGTCCTTCTAAGGAGATGGACATAGTTTTCGCATCTGTAATCTTGGTACTAGTTCTATGTATTACAAATTTGAAACTTTTTTTTTTTAAAGTATCATTTAGAAAAAAAAAAAAAAGAGAAAACAAGGCATTTCAACAGTATTGACACAAAGATATAATTTGTAAATATTTTTGTTTTAGTATGATCCTTTGTAAAAAGCCTTTGTTTTGACTGGAAAGTTTTTAATGAAAAATATTTCTATAGAAAATTCCTTATCAGGTTTGTATTAAAGGTTCTAAATCCTTTTTCTCTGAAATAGGATAATATGCGGTGCAAAACTACCACTTCTCATCAATAACATATGACTCAAGTAATATGAAAGTCTAACATCAGGTTAAGATAGTAATTTATCTGGAAAAAGTGCTTCAGTTTTCACATACCTACTCAGTGTACATGAAATAAAAATTACAGAATTAACTGAATGAAAGAAAAATCAGAGCACATTACAAATTATGGTCCCTATTATCTATAGGATTCTGCTTTGAGGGCTGTAATGACTTTATGAATTGTCCCAAAAATGTAAGGGAAGCATTTGAACCAAGTTAAGCTGTGCCCATCTGCAAAGAGATGTTATCAAAGTCCAGGATTCTTGCCTGAATAAACAGTGCTCCTATCCTAATATATGTAACATCCTTCACAGAAGTGTGCGTGGCACCAGCTCAACAGATTTTGATTGCATAGAGAGTTTGTCAGAAGAAAAAGGACATATAACGGTGGGGAGGGTTTTCCAATGCACCGCTAGCCTATCTTTGCTCTTAGTGAAGTCGGTGACCCCTGTGTCAGCACTGTCCAGGCAGTGTTACTTGGTGAATCTCATGAAAATATTGACCTAAATGTTAAAAAGTGCATTCTCAGCCTCAGGAAAAACTGCTTGCCATAATCTGTGTAGCACAAAGGAAGCGGCCCTCTTGGCTGACGCAGCATGCTTTATTTGCATTCCCTATAGTACAGACACTACTGTGCATAGCACACTACCAAGTACAGCAGAAACGTGGTAGTTTCCTGTCCTTCCAAGTGCTGGTGAAGTGGAAAGGCAGGTGGCTCGGTGGATGGATAGTTCTGGCAATACCTTCTCTGTCTTTTAACCTCCCAATTCCAGACCTGGATGCCAATCTCTGCACACATTGGGCCTGTCTCTTCTTGCTGCTTGTGTTTTCCACTTTCACCGGGTAAATTGGAGAGCTCTGCTGCCTGAGCTGACAGTGTCACAGCACGTTGCTGCAAAGCAGTAACGGCAAAGCAGTGATAACAAAAAGTAGCAGGAAAATTACTTTTCCCTGTTGTCCAGGGATGAAGAATGATATTTTTCTTCTACGCAGAATATTGGTGTGTGACTAGGAGTGTGCTGGTGGGCAAAGGTAGCAGGAGGGGGAAGAGGAGAGAGCGGAGGTATAAATGAACTAAATTAGTAACCACCACAAATTTTCTAGTGCCTTAATGAAACTGCTGATATGCTTGATTTGAATCCATTCCCTTTTTTTCCTCATTTGGGTGACATTAAATTGCCTTTCTCTGGGATTTCCTGCTTACAAAAAAAAAAAAACCATAAATCATCACTTTTCAATTTCACTTGTATTAAGCTGCTAATATTACTTCAGTACTGGAAGCTTTCACTAGATTTAGAAGAGGTTGCACCTAGCAACTACAGACATTGGTTTAGAACTGTTTCATTATAGTTAAGGTAGCTGGGAGTATACATTGGCAATTAAAGTCAACAACTGTAATAAATGTTTTGAACGGTAACCAGTAGCAGTGTTTAAACATGTAAACATTAGGAAATATATAAAAAACTGAGATTTTTCACTAGGACCCACACAAGAAGCCCATGTCTTCAGCTCTAAAAATCTGATTTGCTCAGAAATTTGAAAATTTAGTAGATTACATCAACACAAGGTTTTAACAAACGCTTATTAACCCAAACCTTTCACCTCATCCACCTTACTGAAGCCCATAACCTAGGGGGCTCATCCAGCACGGTACTATTGCCTCTTGTCTGTTGCCTTCTGCCTGTGTCTAACTACGTCCACCACCATTCTTCAGCATTGTGCGTGCTAGGCAGGAAAAAGTGACATTCAAAATTCAAATGAATGTGTGGGGAAGGCCAGTGAAGAGATTCATTACCTGCCCACAGTACCATCAGTTTGGAACCATCTTGCACTCGGATTGGCCGAGTCCTTTTTGCTTTTCCTCCATCTGACACTAGGATGAAGGGATGGATGTCTAAAGCTTTAAGGAAATAGTCACTAATTTCTGGTAATAAAATACAATATTTTCAGTCCTCTATTTGTTGGTTTTGAATTATGAAGGTCTTCACAGAGGGGTCTTCAACCAGGAGGATCTATTTTGCTGCCAGAAAGGACTTTGCAGTCCTAATTTTACATAGAGAGTGAGGGGCTCTACAGTAACAATTTCCATGTAGGAAAGAGATCATAGAGGTCTAATGTGACTCCTGGGAACATGACTGCTCACAGACAACCAAAAATTGAATGTTTTACATTATTAGGAAACCAACAGAAAGCAAAACAAAGCAGCTCAGTATGCATTTTTGATGTGTTTGCATGTTTAATGCTAAGTGTGGTTCTGATTTACCACCTCTCTATTTTAACTAGTGTGTGGTTGTGTTCCTAGAAAAGAAGTAGGAATGGGAGGCAATGATCAGCAGTACTGTATGGCTGTGTCTTAGGTTCAAACCAAACAAAAAGGCTGCACTAAAGCAAACGTGAAAGAGAAGCAAATGGCCCCAAGCATGCAGGCATTTCCGCTAGGTACTACCGCTGCTTTCTCAAAAGTTTAGAAAATGCCTTGATCTCTGTGCTGTTATCCTTGTACATTGCAGTTCTCATTTCCTCTGTTTTCCAAAACCTTCTCTGGGGTGGGTCCAGGTACTCAAGAGCAATCCAGGATTTTTCCATGTGGCTTCAGAGCGGCTGAGTGCCTAGCTGACATCCTGGGTCACCTCTCTGGAAAACCCCTTATTCTGGAACCATTTTTATTTTCCTCTCTCCTCTCCACTGTTTCCCGTATTTGTTTTCTCTGACAGCCCCTTCCAAACTCTCCTTTGCCAACTCAGCTCGCTTGGGGACTTTCAGAAGTTGGTGGCTTGTCAGCTGCTTTCTGCTCTCTGATGGTTTCTCAGAAACGCACAAACTGCACACGGGTTCTTACGGATCGCTCTGAACCTGCATAAGCAACCTTACATTAGCATTTTTGGTCTGAACAAAAGAATTATACTTTTTTTTTCTTATTACCTAAATGACCTTAACCTGTGCAGCGCTTCTTTAAAATGGTTGTGAATTTATCTGTAGAAGATCTTAAGTGCCTTGATGAAGTTCCTTTTCCCCTACATCTACATGTCAGTCTTTCGATTTAGCTGTTAAAAGTAGGGATATTTGTTTTGTTCTATTTCCAACATTTTAATAATTTATTTTTGTTTTATATTGACCTTTTTAGAAAGTTACCTCATTCAATTCTGCCGTGCTATAGAAATTACAGAATTCTGATTTTAGTTTCCTCATACTGCTTCTCTATTAGAGAAATATTCTTTTCTAGACAGTTAACCTTTACTATCACTTTTCTGTCTGAATCATCAGCAATTATTTTGTCCCTGGGGTGCGTTTTTGTGGCTTCCCAGAGATTTATGGGTAACCATCTTATGGTAACACAGTCACAGAAAGGGTTTTATTTCTGTTTTTCTTAAAATAGTTCAGGTGTACATCACCTCAAAGTGAGTTAATGAGCTTCCATCAGTTGCTATATGAGCCAGTCATTGCCTGCAGTAGTAAGTAGGGTGATGTGAGCCACAGTGAAATGAAGGAGGACTTTACACTCTGGTATTGTTCTTGGATCCTTTTGGTAATTAGGAAGAAGTTGTTTGTTTTTTTTTTTCCCCCTCCAACTGAAAAACAGGTGTAATTCTTCCTTTTGTCACCTGTGTCAGTATGACTTACTTCTTTCATGAAATTAAGCATCTATGAGCCCTATCTTGTGAGCCCTCAGGGAACAACTTCTCCAGAGAAGCTGGGGTTGTTCACCCTGGGGAAGAGAAGGCTCTGGGGGGACCTGATAGCAGCCTTCCAGTACCTGAAGGGGGCCTACAGGAGAGCTGGAGAGGGACCCTTTAGAAGGGCGTGTAGCAATAGGACAAGCGGCAATGGCCACAAACTGGAAGAGGGGAGATTTAGGCTAGGTATTAGGAAGAAATTCTTTCCTGTGAGGGTGGTGAGGCCCTGGCACAGGCTGCCCAGAGAGGCTGTGGATGCCCCCTCCCTGGCAGTGCCCAAGGCCAGGCTGGATGGGGCTCTGAGCAACCTGGTCTGGTGGGAGGTGTCCCTGCCCATGGCAGGGGGCTTGGAACTGGATGATCTTTGAGGTCCCTTCCAACCCAAACCATTCCGTGATGCTATGTGATGGAGCAGGGTATGTAGTTATCATCCCTTTTTTCAGATGAGGTTGCAATTTTCATTCTGGTTTTAGATCCAGATAGACATAGGTTTATAACATTTATGGGATCATTATCAAGACATGTATTCCATAGTGAGGGAACAGTAGCTGGACCATAAATCCTCCAGAAACACACATCCAGCCACATTAGATGACAATGGGATTTGTTGGCATAAAACTAGCTTGCCCCTTGTTCCTGCCTTCTAGTGCAGCCTGTAAGTGAACTCACACTTTTATCAATTCAGTTTTGGGGCAGGTTTTGGTGTTTTGTCTTAAACCAGTGTGTCCTAAGATAGCAGGTTCTTAGCTGGTTCACTTCTGCTTACTTTACCTTGCAGCAGCGTTCACCAGCAGGGCTGCGCAGTGCTGGCACCTGGAATGCTCACAGTAAGCCTTGGCAGAGCTTAGCTGTCAAAGCTGCAGCCTCGTTTTGTGTTCCTCATACACATCTAACGCCTCTGCAACCAGAAAGAAAGAGAAGAGTACTGAGAAAGAATAGAAGTGAAAAACAGGGTTAAACAGCAAAAGTTTAAGTTCTATTTACAGGCTTGATGAAAATTCAGGAAATCTGTGTCAGCTAGAAAAGTCAATGTATCCCTAGCTGTGGTCCCTGTTAACCATTCAAACTGGAAAAAAAAAAAAAAATTACATGTAAAGGGCATCTGGACACATCACTTAGGCAGTCATCACATGAAGTAAGGACAGATGAGCGCTGAGTTGTCTGCTACCAGGAGGTGACAGCCTCCAACCACTTAGAGCCATTTACTTTTGTTGGGGTTGCTGTAGTTTATCTGAACGAGCTCGTGGTAAGCTGTACTTTGAGTTTGCAACTTCTTTACTCCATTTGGTAATTTTCCAAATTTAGGATTTGGTGCCCTGCTTCCCCATCTGCTTATGGAAGTGTTTACCCTGGAACACCATTATTCAGCACTGTAATTATACAGTACCTCTTGAAGTATTTGTAGTCCTGCTGTAAACATGTGTAATTTTATTTGAATACATTTTTAAAGTGTGCCAAAAGAATATCTGAATAAAATTCAAGAGCCTGATCCAAAACCCAGTGAAATTTCATCCATTTTTGGAGGCTTAGCTGAGGACTCATTTGAATAATATTGTCTCTGGAAATGTCGTTCCCAAAAACTAATGACTATTGAATGTTTGAGGCCTATATGGTGAAATTTGTGCAAGGTTTCCCTCTTTGTGACTTTAATATTTGTCACTTCAAAATCTGAATTTGTTATAACTCATATAAAACAATGTGATAGTAAGTTAGATTAAATACAGCTTTACCTGTCTAGATATGTAGTTTGTATGCTGAGCTGATAAAAATTAGATGTCAGAGAGACAAAAACATGCAATAAAGCAAAATAACCCACCTAACATTAATTATGATGACAGGTTAATTCTCACTTGTTTATTTGACAGAATGGACTCTTCTAACCCATTTGTTTAACCTTCTGTTTAAATTTAATAACTGACCCCAAATTAAGCCGTGACCAATGCACACTGCTATGAAGATGGTCCAACAGCATAGCCACAAATTTATGGACTCTCTGTGGCGTTGCTTTCCTTTTGTAACCCTGCATTTTCCTAGTGCAGAGTGAGTTCTGTCTGTGCTGGATAGCACAGGCCCAACTTGGATATGTACAAAAAACAACAGAAACTAGTGATACTCAGAGTGAGGTTCTGCAGTCTTCAAAATCTTCAGATTACAGTCTTTAATCTTTGCCTTTCTGTCTGTCTGCCTGTCTTTCCCTCAGAATCTGAGTGGGAAAAAACATTTGTTGCCTTGGAACTATTAGGATTTTTGTTGACTAACTGGCCATGACTTGGTGATGTTACCTAGTCATTAGACAAAAATAAAATAATAATAAAAAAGAAAACCAGCAACTGGATTCAGAGACATGTTTACTGTTATTTTGTTTGTTTGTTTGCTTGTCATTAAATATTTCAGTGCAATAGTAAGAGTAAATGGCTGGAACTCCCCAGTGGTTTTAACAGTAAAGGAAAGCCAGAAATGAAACTTTCACCCTTGTCCTCTGAAAATTCCCTTGCTGGTTGCAGAGCGCTTGAGTTCCGTTCATTGGTGTCACTTAATGTTAAGCAGGTAGAGTATCTGACTCTGGGCATGGCACCACAGGTATGCAGCTACGTCTTATTAGAAGATGACAAATACTAGGAAACTGTGTAATGCGAGCTGACAGGTCCCCAGGATTTCC
The DNA here is from genome assembly GCA_013399715.1 of Alectura lathami. Lineage (NCBI taxonomy): Eukaryota > Metazoa > Chordata > Aves > Galliformes > Megapodiidae > Alectura > Alectura lathami. The sequence goes on from VXAV01003394.1 coordinate 222,782, forward strand.
ACAATTTCCCCTGCATGGCTAGTCTTAGCACATCTGCAGTGTGTTACCTAGACAAACACGAAACGATTTGTTTCTAAAATATTGCAAAGCAATAACACAAAATAAAGAAACAGTTTTAAGTACTAGGAAAACAACTGGTTTTAATGTTTAATGTGACGTACTTTGTAGAGGCTTGTTATAACTATTTACTTGACCTTTTTTTGAGTCTGGTTCATCATGTATTATTAAAAGCTTTTAACAAGTTACATACAGTACTGACTGTATCTGCCCACTGTTTACATAAATAGCATGCCTGGGAATAATGAAGTGCAAGCTTTCTTTAAAAGCATTGTAAATGGATATATAGCAGGAGCTAGAGTTATTGTTAAGCAGCTGTTAAGACCTTTATGAACCCAGGCTCTATAGCAAGTTCAATCTCAGTGCTGAAGGGGACATTTTACAAACTCTGGTGCAACATCACTTCTACGTGCTGTTTCAGGTTTTTTCTCAGACATGCTCAGCTTCTTCCCTGAGGGAGCACTTCCATACGAAGGGTCACTTGGGACTCAGGTAGGTCACCTAATGCCTATGTATAAGGTTGTATAAAGTAATCTCTCGTGTCCTGCACTTCTGCTCCTCCATCCAGGAGCTGTGACGCTGGGAGCGTGTGCAGGGCTGTGTCTGGCCAATGAACCAGGGGCTCCCATTTTGCCAACCCCAAAGTGCTAGACACGTCGCTGACAGAAACTGCTAAACATTTGTAGCTGAGGATACAAAGAGTGTCTTCAAATAGCTGTAAAACCTCCTGCCAAAACCTTGCACAAATGGCTCTGACTCTGGAAGGGCTGTTAAGTGGGGAGATAATATTCTAGCATATATACAGAGGTCTGTGCTTCAGTCCTTGTTACAGAGTGCTCTATTTATTTTTAAAAGAACTTGTTGTATCTTCACATGTTTTGTCTGTTTTTCATTTGTGGGTGGTCCCTGAAGCTGTGGAGAGAGGCAGCTCCTAAGGTATTCAAGCCTGTTGGCCCAGCGCAGGAATGCTCATTTAAGCCAGAGCTGGGAACGCTGCGCTTTGTGGAGATGGGATTTATAATGCCTGAGCAGCTTTGACCCAAATTGTGAGCAGTTCACGGTGCTAACAACCCTTCTCTGGGACCATCAGGTCCTCTGGAAGCTGCCCTGTGTCACAATGCTGTGAGATTGCATGATAACATGGAAACCAGTGGAAGAATCTGAACTGGAAAGGGCGAATGGACTTGCTGAGACTAGCTATAGACAAGGAAAACCTGGCAGTGGAGGGGAGGAGGTGGACTGGCAGCTGAGCTCTGCTTCTCCAGAAGGATCTGCTTTGGAGGATCTGGGCAGGGACCACCTGCATCGTTTGTTTGCAAAAAGCACGTGTGGGTGACTTCTGATGGGCACAGACAGCTGGGAAACAGAAAATAAACACACTCTGCTTTGTTAGAAAGTACTTTTTGTGGTGCCATCTCCCCCCTCCCCGCTATTTTAAAAGTTCAATTTGTGATAATCAACTCAGTCAAGAGTGCCAGTGGATCACACGTTTAAGTTACTTTTAAACTGATAAAATGCACATTTATGCAGTTTGTTAGAGAGGAATGGACAAAAGAACATGTTTAATTTTCAATAAGTAAATCCTGTTGAGGTCTGCTGTGGTCATTACTTCAGTCATTACGGCATGACTTCAGGTGAGAGACGCTTTGGCAGTGTTTTTTTCTTTGCCTCCCACACAAATGAAGCAGCATCTTAAAGATGTGCATTCAGTATGTCAGACCCTGGGTGCAGGAACTAGCTCTAGCTTGTGACTGTTCAGGTTTTTGTGGATCAGATAGCCTGGCCTGAGCATGGACGTCTCCCAGCAGGGTGGGAGGGCTGGCAAGGGCAGCCTGTGGGACCTTGCTGTGCCTGGGAGCCTCACAACTTACCGTCCTTCCTGTGGGGTTTTCAGGATGTTGGACAAATATGCCTGGCTTCTCGTTCTTTCACTCCTCCTGAGCTGGGCAACTGAGGGACGCATTAAATAAGGCTTATTGGTTTAATGGCCGAGTGCTATGGCCAAGTGCTGTGCTTGCCCAGCCAGGGTGAGCTGACGGCTGATGGGAACAGAGCCTAAGGCTGCAGAAATGCGTGGTGTAGGAAGGTGCCCCAAGGGAGCGGGACAGAGGAGGTGATGGATCCCACAGTGGTGTCTACTGGAGAAACACAAGCCATGTATTTAGAAAGTGGCAGCCAAGGAAGAGACAAGTCATTTGTTAAACTGAATTAAACTGTCAGAATAATGATAGCATACCAAAAGGAGAAACATGCACTCTCTTTCTCTTATGTATATATTCTGGAGAACAGTATCTGTCTGTGACTGATAACTTACATTAATGCTTTACAGTGGAAAGGTCCAACTCAAATTTACGAGATCTTAAAATACAATCTATTAGACCAATCTGTGCAATTTACTTTTATTTGCTGTAAATGGGCAAACAATGTGAAGGGATATGATATGATCCAAATGTCAGAGAAGGGAAGAATACACTGAAGAACTCATTTCAGTGCAGGGAGTACAGACAGGGCACAACAGTGGCTAAATGACCACACACTGCATTCGGTGTGCCAGGCAGATTTCTGGGAACCTGCATGTTTCTATGGGATCTGCAGTAGTCCATGTTGAGCCAGGTCTTTAAGGACAACACCTCTCTGGAGCTTTGGCTCCCACTGAAATCATCTCCTAGCCGAACAGAAATTTGTCATCTACTTGGGCTTAACTCTGTCCAGTTCTCAGGAGGCTGAAGGCGATTTGGAGACAGATCTGTTGTCTGCCCAAACTGAGTGCCTGCAGGGCTGGAGATGAGGGGACTCCCAGCCCACCTTGGCATCCATCACTGTTTAAAGGATAAAAACATTTAATTGTGATACTACGCAGGGTCACGCTGCTGCAATCAAGCAGTTGATTCACATGCAGCCACATCCAACGCTACAGACATTCTCAAGCCTTTTCCTTCCATAGCCTCAATGCATCTTTTCTTCACACTACCCTCATATGGCATCAGAATTTCTCCACCAAGCAAATTCTCCTGCTGTTCAACTTACTGTTATAATGAAAGTCAAATACAACTCTCATTAGCATCACACTGCTATCGGTACCCTTAACATTTCAAGTATCTGCACCAATTTCAGTTCTAAGAAAAAATCTTGTGTGCATTTCAAAAGTTCAGTGCCCCTACTATTACTATAAATCCCTTAACTGAATTTGCTACCTGTGTTGAATTAATTCCTGCTATCTTTTCACTTCAGTATCAAATAAACCGAGTGATCTGTGCTTTATTCTTTTTAGTAACTACATGCATCTGTGTGCAGATTTGGGTGCCACAATATCAGAAGGACATAAAACTATTAGAGAGCATCCAGAGGAGGGCTACAAAGATGGGGAAAGATCTAGAGGGCAAGAGGTGTGAGGAGCGGCTGAGGTCCCTTGGTCTGTTCAGCCCAGAGCAGAGGAGGCTGAGGGGAGGCCTCATGGCAGCCTACAGCTCCCTCCCAGGGGAGCGGAGGGGCAGGCGCTGAGCTCTGCTCTCTGGGGACAGCGACAGGGCCCGAGGGCACGGCATGGAGCTGTGTCAGGGGAGGGTCAGGCTGGGGGCTAGGAAAAGGTTCTGCACCAGGGGTGGTGGGCATGGCACAGGCTGCCCAGGGCAGTGGGCACGGCCCCGAGCTGCTGGAGCTCAAGGAGCGTTTGGACACCGCTCTCAGGGGCAGGGTTTGTTGTTGGGTCGTGTTGTATGGGGCCAGGGGTTGGACTCGATGGTCCTTGTGGGTCCCTTCTAGCTCGGGATATTCTGTGCTTCTGTTCTGTGATCTGTTGCTACAGATCAGAAAAAGCATAACTGTTTTACAGCAGAAAAAATTCTTTCACAGACTAGGAAGGTCTGTTGATTCATGAGTTAAGGGCTGCATTTTCCCCAGGCACAAGTTTAGCTGGCCACCAGTAAAATGTTTTCAACTTATGCCAGGTGAGTGGCTATCCTATAAATCATCAGTTTGAGAAGAAAGATCAGATGAAGCAAAATCATTCTTGTGGCAATACTGCATGAGAGAATAATGTAAGCACCCAGCTCAGCCAATCTCCCTCAAGCAGATTGCCTTGAAAATCCTAAACCACACAGAAGAAGCAGTTTTGAAAATAAAATAATGCTGATGCCAGGCTGAGTCCTTTAAAAACTTACTGCTTAGGGCAATTGTGAGGGGAGGAAGATTTCAATAAAAAGTGGGAAAAAAGAAACATATTGTTGAATAAGCAATGAGATAAGCTATTGTGAAGGGAAATGTATAGCTAGCAGCAAAGAAAGGAGGACAAGGAATATATTTCTCTTGGTGCCATCTGACCAGAGCCTCTCTTGCTGTAGCGTTAAGTACCCAACGCATCCCGTAGCTCCACTGCTCCCCACGACCAGGGCACAGACAACAACCTTCCTCCACCCTTCAATACAGGGCTCTGAGACTGTACCCATGGGAGCTCCAGGTGTTCTCAGAAAGTCAGACTGTTGAAAATTGCCTAAATGGGCTGTACAGAGAAATGCAGGTTTCCTATAACTGCCGTATCCTGTGGTCATTGAGGGCCCTCATCAACCCTCTCTACTCTAGATATAAGAGCGTGTTAGTACAGAAATCTTGTCACTGGCACATACAAAAAAAATCTCGTTCTGCATAGACTTGTACTTTCTTTTACATAAGACTTGTATAGACTTTGCCCTTTTTCTTTGAGATAACAACAGTTTTGGAGAAAGACGATTAAAATATAACATCCTAACGTCTACCATTGCGTGAGTTCTTAGTTCAACAATTATTCAAAAATGTATATGTTGAAACCATCTAGATATACTGGCAGCAGCAACTTATTTTTTGAGGTATTAAGTTAAATTCTAAACTGCATTCTTAATATGACAAGAAATACAAAAGAGCTAATCACAGACTGTGGGTGGAGTGTATTCGTGGCAGCAATGTAGAACAGCAAAGATAAATGTAATAGTCCTAAAATGAGATCATGAAACATAATAATAGGTTTTCAGTATGTGATCATAAAATAGGAACAATACTATCATGTAAATTAAATTAGTGTATTTGAACAGTTACATGAGCTTGTAAGTGGATAATATAAGTAAAGAATATTTTAAGTACTCCTATATCTTAGGCAGGAGGAAGCTGACTATAATCAGCTTTCTTTGGGAGCCTCCTTCATTATTAAATGTTTTTTATAATGTGAAGTATGCTGTAATAATAACCCTGAATGATGGAAATCAGCCAGTGATAAGAGTTCCACTGAAGCTCAAGGGGATTAAGAATTTTGGATTTATATCTTGCAAAAAAAATACAAGCTTTTTAAGAAACAAACAGATTAACAATCTCCTGGACTGATCAAAAAAGAGTCAAAAAAAGAACTTTTTCTTCAAATGACAGGATTCCCAGAGATACTGATTTCAGTTCATCGGCTGCTTACCTTTTAACAGGGCATTTGTTTCTAAATGTTTAAGGATTTTTGTCTCCTGTTTGCAAAATTAAAATTCTCTCATTGAACCATTCAGGCTTACACAAACAGCATTTGTGGGAGGGGAGAGGAAGATGGATGATGCCTAACCAGCTCTGATTGGCTAAACCTGTTTACATCTGTGTTTTACAAGTGACGATAGATACAGAAACCAACATTATGATGGGACATAATTTATTACAAGATTCTCTACACGGAAAGTTATTTTGAAGGATCAGAGCTTCTGTGAGTGATTGTATATGAACTTAAGGGAGTGCAAGCTGCGAAAAGTAGCTCTTAATCTACTTTTTTCTCACCCTAAGAAAGGCACAAAAAAAAAAAGAATCTGTGGAACGCTGAAAAAAAACACTGCAGTTGCTGTAAAGGCCATTCTACCTCTCACAGAATCCAAATGTAATCTGACATATAAGTAAAATATTAATATATTTCTTTTTTGTTTGTTTGTTATGATGCATTGTTATTTGCACAAATTTTGCAAAAGATTCAGGCTTTGATAGTTATGCTTGTCCTTGGGTAGCCCAGCTGTTGGTTAGACTAGAAATAGTTAATGCATCTCCAATTTAACCACCTCTGTAACACATGGAGACTTTCTTTTTAGGAGGCCAGAAATGCTGAGCTTTTCAGCAATTACCACCAAAAAATGCCGAGAGAGGTTTAGCTTCAGGGAGGGACCTCTATGATTAGAAGCAACAGAAATAATTAAGGATAGCATCTAGAAATGAAAGCGTTGCAAGTGCACAGCAGGCACACAACAGGCCTGTGCTCTGATCACCTGGAATCACAGAATCATAGAACCGTCGATGTTGGAAAAGACCTGTAAGATTGTCTAGTTCCCTCAGCTGCTCCCCATCAGCCCTGTGCTCCAGGCCCTTCACCAGCTTTGTTGCCCTTCTCTGGACACGCTCCAGGGCCTCAGTGTCCTTTTTGTAGCGAGGGGCCCAGAACTGAACACAGCACTCGAGGTGCGGCCTCACCAGTGCCGAGCATGAGTCATTGCATAGTTTCTTCTCTGAGGTTACATGGATGTTCTGCACAGCACGTACTTGTGATGGAGTTGTTGGGAGCTACTGTGGTTTGTTTGCTTGTTTTGAAAAAACAGGTTAGCTCTAATAACCTAGGGCATCCTAAAGCTGTTGCATTCTTTAGAGTTCTAGAGAAATATGTTGTTTCAAGCTACTAGTAGGTGGACACAAAAAATTATTAGTTGCTTTGGAAAAATGATAGTTTGGGCTTAAAAATAGTATTAAAAAATAGCACACAGCCTTGTTTTCTGGGCTTTTTTAGTTGAAAAGCATCCACAGCAAGAAGAACAAAATATTACACACAGTAAATAGTTACCACCAACCAGAAGCTGAAAGAGATCTTTTCCCGAAGCTGATCTCTCCCAAAACGAGCACATGCTCCACGCAGCTAAGAATAATACATCCTATGAGAAGACAAGTTAGGAATGTCACAGTGGATTTATTTTTTTTCCATAAATATGTTGAATTTATGACACACACCCTGACCAAACACCTCTCATTTAAGACCTGATGAAGAAATGAGACCCCGTGATCCTCTAGCTGCCTAACGAAGTGGTGTGTGGAGCTGTGCCTTTAGTACCATATCTACAGCTGTCCACAGAGTTAGCCTGGGAACACGTGCTGCAGCTGCAAGATAATTTTCTGCAGCTTGGCTTGAGGGTGTTAAATTGTTATTGAAAAGCTGAAAAGGGCTGGTGAAGTACTGCAGGACGGGAGAACCATATGAAAAACAAGTATTTAATTAGCATTTAGCATGATAGGGATAGCATGCTAAAGACTGCCTAGCCAACACATAGTATAACAAGCTAGTATTCAAAAATTTGCCACCTGTCTGCAGCAAGTGTCTCTGTTTTTCCTTTTGTTCATAAATATCTACAGAATTTTACAGTGTCAATGTATTGCCACGCTAGGACGGCTGATTTACTTATTTTGGAGACATTCAGCAATAACCAGGCTCAGAGTACTTTTGATGTATAAACACTTGTAAACACTCAGAAGGAAAAAAAATCTCTCATGAAAGAGAAACTACTTCATCAATCCTGAATGCTAGATGTTCTTCTGTGAATCCCCACCTGACGGCTTCTGCCAGCGTAGCCTGAGCTAGCATCCCCATTTTCCCCCTGCCCTTGACTTTCCCTGACACAGGCAGGAGCTATGAGAAGTAAACTGCTGAAGACATGGTTTGCAGCATGCTGAGGTACGGAGCCGTTCACGGAAGGTCTTTGCAGTGAATCATTTACCTTGCAGCAAAAAAACAAAAACAACCCTAACACAACAGGACATAGCTTTGACAGCAGCTTTTAACCAAAACAACAATGAGATTTGAGCGTTATAAAATCCCTAAAGCAAAGTTCATCAGATCAGATACATGAGCAGAGTGTGATTTACTGTAAGCCATACCTGCCTTTTCTTGCTTACCGCCTTCTGAAAAATCTTGGTTTGCAGGCAAATGTTGAACTTTGCAAGGGGAACAAGGTTCATGTTTGTAAAAGAAACCTCTTAGACATTACTGCTAAGTCTCCTCCCTTCTGATTTTTTGCCTGTTGAAATTCTATTACATTAGCAGTTCCCCTTGGTTAGCTCTGTGCATCATTCAGAAGAGAAAGGAGTTTTTGCTTGACCTCTCTCTCTCCAAACTGAATGCAAAGCTTATGAAAATCGAGAGTTTGCTTTTCCTCTTGTTTTGACGGGCTGTGACTCCCTCTCTCAGTGCATGTGTTTCGTGAATGCCATTAGTGTTTGTATGTACCCAGAGAAGGCTGTGCCTCTCAAGCTTCTGCAGTTCCAGTATATTAAGTGACAGAATAAGCAATACCCGTCTTAATAGTGTTTTCCCTCAACTCTTTCTTCTGACCTAATAGAGATTTTCCTACACAATGGATGTTTTATGGAGGAATATATTTAAATGGAGAATAAAATGTCTAGAGAACAGAAAGTCAAACCTGCCTTGAGAAGTGGGAGCTCTAACTCCTAATGCTGGGGTTGTCTACTGAAGAGCTGATAAACAGCTTAATCTCGCCAAGCACCCGTTCCCTTCCCCTTAAAACTGAGGCATTTACATGTCCTCCTCTGCAGAGAGTTTGGAGACAACTCTAGGGAACACTAGGTTTTGGCTTCCTGTACCAGACCTTGTTATCTATTTCACGTTGTGTATCATCAGCATGGTTAAATAAGAACCATATTTACGTTAATTATATTCATTACTCCCGAACCTTTCCATCTTTTCTCTGTTCTCCCTCAGTACTTTGCATACACAATCACATATTGTTGTGGGGGTGGGAGGTGATTCCTCAGTAGCAATTCATCGAGTATACCTTGAAAGCTTTGCATTGTCTCTGACTAACACGTGTCAGAAAGGACCTTCTGTGGGTTTAATGCATTACCTATCCATCTGCTTTAATTAAGGAGCCCGTTTGGAAAGACAGGCAGGTCTGCTTATACTCTGTAGAAGAGCTGAACAAAAGGTTAAATGGCCGTCAGCATGGTAGTAATGACCAGGATATTTTGCTCGACAGAGGTGTATCTCCTTTATGCCCTGTACCTGTATCAGTGAGCTGAAAGGACTGTATGGCAGGCAGCTTCCTGAACCAGCAGCTGAACTTGGCATTTCTTTATGTTGTCATGAGCCCCAGTTAAAGGCAAAGATTGGGAAGGCAAGAACTACGACCGAGTCATTGCTCCAGTCAGTACCTGCAAAATTACCTCTGCCTTGGTATGCGCAAGAGCTGCAGATGGCTTCACCTTGATGTCCTGATGATTAATGCTTTCTCCCAGCAGGCAGTCCCTGAGATGGTTGGTGTCAGCCGAAGAAGCCTCGCTACCTAACCCAATAAATCACCACTATCCTCACAGAGGAACAGCAGCAGTTTGTACCCGGCCCCTCTCTGGACAGTTCACGTAGTGAGCAATTTTCCACACACTGTGTCAGACATGAACGTTGCGATAAATGAGTGCAGTAACTGCCGTGTCACCAGATACTACGGACCAGGTTTTCTTCGAGTTCAGAGGTTCACATCTCCTATCACCAGAGAATCCATAAAAGAAAGACACTCGAGGTCATTGCCCAGAGTCGAATGAGCTGTCGGCATTGTAGCTCAGTAGATAACACTCAACAAACTGATGAGCTGAATTTATTTTTTCGCTCAATTTTTTGCCTTCAGATCATAGATATTTGCATATTATTTCAATGAATAACTTTACAGTTCATAAATCAAAAAGACAGTCCCAAACTATGACAAATAACTGCATTTTAACTGAAGCTTTCAGTGCCATATGATGGAAATTTTTACCATTTTTCATTTTCCAACACAAGTGACAAAACTAATTCTTCCTTGTCTGGGTTTAAATTTTTTATTTCCTACTTCATCCCCTCTTCTCCCTCTTCCCCTCTTTTCTACCCTTACAGAAGGCAGAACATTTAAGGGAAAGAATGAAGAAAGGAACAAAGGTATATTCTTACTTCTATTGGTTATTCCTGGCAAAAGCACATAGTCAATTTGTTGATAGGTGGTTTCTTGGATATGACTTTATAAAAGAATACTTTCTTAGGAGGAATAATGAAACCCCAAATGAGCGGGAGCTCTGGGACCACGTACAGGTGAACTTTAATAAAAATAATAATAATAATAGAGTCACCTCCCTCAAATAATCCAAAAAAACAGACAAAGCAAGAGGAGTTGCTCCTTCCCTCACTGCATCCCACAGGCCAGGTCCTTTCCTCCAGTCCCTGTCCACCAGCTGAGGTAAACATGTTGCCACCGCCAAGGGTCCCTATGCAAAGCACCTTACTTCTGGCGTTACCTCTGTGCTTGGCTCTTCCCAGGGAAAGGGCTGCTCACACTCTTTGCTCTCTGAGGCGAGGTGAGCTGCCTTCCCTCTCGAGGAATTTGGGGCGGGGATCCAGTAGTTTCTTGAATACCATGGAAAGGAAAAGCAATGCTTTAGAAAACCAAAATAGGAGATAGGTCTAGGGTGCCTCCATACGTGAAAGGGACAAAAGAAGATGGTTGGAGGGAGGCAGAAGGGTGGGTGTGAGAAGTTAAGCTCATCTCTTGATTTAGTTGTTTTCCTTTGCATTTTTTTCTACAAGGTATTTTAGTGCAAAAGCCATTCTGAGAGATGTAGAGTGCTGCATTCTGTTATGACACCTGGTAGTTTATAAATGCTTTCTTTTCCTTGTAGATCTGTTCTCTTCCATATCTCAATTGTTTCGGGAGTTATTCAAAATAAGGAAAGTGGAAAGTCTGAAGACATGTTATGAGGAGAATGACAGATTCAATTTCAATGAAAAGCTGCTTTTGTGTTGTAAGGGGAAGAGTGAAAATACATCAATCTCATGACTTTGAAAGTCACTGACAAGTTCGGAAATGTTTCTTGAAGATTTTCAGCTCGTTTATAGCCTGACCTAAAACCATCAGAGGTGATGGGAGTCTTTACGTTGCTTTTAATGTGCTGTGAGTCAGGATATGGTGCCCTGAGACTCCAGCTCAGTTGTACCAACATTGTGCAGTGCTTAATTAAATGGGGACACTCCAATATGCAGCAAGCCACCTGCAAGATCCCTGCACAGCGTTAGGCTCTTAATACCAAAAAATGATGTTTTCAGTACTCAGCTTTCTCAAATGACTTCTTTTAGCATTTTATAAGAGGTGTTTTGTCCCTCCCTGTGCTAGGTTTTATTTCAGTCCAGCGCTCACACGCATTATTTATATGTTATTCTCAAGACTTTTGTTTTTATCACGCAGTTGTGAATGTCAACAAGTGTTTAGGGAAGAAGAGGAAATATTTCATTTAGTCTATCCCTTATCTGACATTTTGTAAAGGTACAGGTTTTCCTTTGCTGTCTAGAGTCCTCAAGTCTAATACGAAAGAAAGTAGTTCTCCCACACCATCTCACAAAATCTGGCAAACAAAACTAGAGGTAGGATACGGTTATAGCCACTGAGTCCATGAGATCTTCTTAAAAAACCTCTATGCTGTTCATTGCAACTACAGAAACCTGAAGCATACACATCAGAAAGAGAATGTACCTCCTTCCTGATGGTTTCTCCTCCCTATCTCCATGTCACATTACTTTTTCATGGTAACAAATGCTGTTGTTTCTACCAGAAAATGTACTCAGGTAGCATAAATCACAGTCACCGTTTATACAGGATTGCTTTCTTATTTGCATATTAATAATAATGCTGAGAAGTAAGGAGCCATTAAATCCAACTCTAAATGAAAATGTTTCAAATTTATAAGCAATGCATTTTTCATTTTCATTTTTGCAGTACTTCCTAGATTGCATTATCAGTAAGTAGGAAATTTCCCTGGGCAGCCTTGCTGATAACTTACTGTGGTTCTCCCAGCACCGGGAACCTTGAATCAGTACAGTGAGTTAATTACCTCCTGACTGCAGATTGTAGTTTTGAAAAGGATGTTTGGTCTACTCAGCATTTTCCTGATTTTGTTTTCCAACAACAGCTCTCCTGTAACTGTCAGAAGCAAGTACACTTCACTGGTGAGCTTCCTATAGAAGAAAATAAGCATGTGGTGCTTTTGGTTTAAGGTCAGTCTATGAAGGAGAAATGTAAGCTGGAAGTTACCAAATGTTATGCAATAAGAAAAAAAGTGAGAATTTATAACTGTAAAACATAAGTGGATTGAAGCAGTACTTGAAGTACAATTACACTCGAGATGTGACTCTGGGAAAAGTCACCATCTGACTGAAGAGTTTTGCTGTTCAGACTCATTCTGAGTCCTGTCCTGATTTAAACTACATGTAATTTTTGTGTCACAGTACCTTTTCTTTTCCTAGTATATAACTCAAGAAAATATGCTCCTTGTTTTAACATCAATATGTTTACACTGATAAAAACTTGATAGAATATAACTAACTCTGCAGTGTCAGTTGGAGCCCTAATATTTTCCTGTTGTTTTCACTATCTTTGTACACATAAATATATATATAACATAAATAGCATAAATCAACACAAAACCCTGATCAAATCTAATAGAAATTAAATGACTATGAGAGCAAAGTATAACTTTTGTCATAGCATCAGCAGAAATACTGACTCTTACACTCATTCTGCTCTCAGTTACAGACAGGTCTTTATGCCCTGCTGAAGGCAGCTGAGAAGAGAGTGAAGGCGCTGCAAGCAGTGTGCTCAAGAACCCGCAGATTTTGTGTAGTGTAAGTCAGCAGAGAAATATCCATCTCACTCTTGTCCTCGAGCAGAGGAGCTGTCAGCCCCATGCTCAGGCTGAGCGCATGGCAGTTCTACTGAAAGGGGCAGTTACACCTCTCTGAACAGACATACTCTGTAAGCAGCTGGTGGAACTGCAACCTGAGTTTCAGCAAAGTAAATTCATAGCGTGTGTGCAAAGAGGGGCTGCACCTATGTGCGTTTTTATATGGGTAGGGGAGAGGCAAGTGGATAGCTGTGCTGGGCACACTTGCTTCAAAAGCCTTTCAGAAAACTCGTAGCTGTAGACTGCCCAATGCATTCAGTTCTCATACTGTTCAAAATCTGATACTCAACAGAATTAACTCTTTTGTTATAACACATTTTTCAGTTGCATTAAATGTTTCAAAATCAAAGTATTTTGTGGCCTGTACAGCTCTGTCCTTCAGCAAGGACCACACTGGAATGTTTTCACTTTTACCTGACCATGTAAGACACTTCCTAGATGTTCAGCTTTTGCAGGTCAGCAATGCCTTCTCCTGGGCTTGCTAAATGCACATGAGCTATTTGACTTACTTCTCTAAGTGTGTACTAGCTGCTCCTGGTGACACCACAGGAAAATATCAAATGTGTCATCTGTGTCCCTAGTGCATTTGTGGTGCAAATGTCACCACTGAACCTTCTGTACCTGGATATTTCAATGTTAGGCTGAGTGAGAAGGACCAACCTCCAGCTCCTTTAATATCATCTTCAAAACTGTGCATGCTGAACCTCATACTGCTCTGGACAGCGTGTATTGGCATTGCTGAATCTGTCCAAGGACATATTCCTGAGCATCCTTTTTGAATTAAAATATCAACTTCCACTAGGTCTTCCAAAAAAAGGTCTCAACATAGTTACTCAGTGCATTCCTATTTCAGCATCATTATTTTTAACAATAATGGCATAAAAGTTCAGGATTTTTTGGTGGCAGTTTTCATCTAAAACATTCCAAAGACTCTCTGAAGGCAGGAATGGGAAGTGTCAAAGAGAGATTTCTCAAAATTCAAATAAATGAAGAGACATTCAGCTGAGAGCACGGAACCCTACTGTACAAAGGCTGCTTTACTCTTTTGAGAAGGCTGTTTAAGCCTGGCATATATAGTGTGTGAAATACTCTCCACGTCATCCGTAGGAAGTCTGCAGAAGTCATATTCTGTCCAAATCCTGGGAAGAGGAATTAGTATGAGAAAATTCTCCCTAATGGGGCTCTTGTGTTTTTCTTACCCCATTCTTTTTTTGCATTAAGAAATATAAAGAAGGTGGGAAAGCATCATTTGGTTCAAGTATTAAGCCTTCTTTGTGCGCTAGCTTCACAACAGATTTAGTTGTTACACAATCTTTTTGCTACACTGAGAAAATGAGCAGGTGAGAGCAGGGACAAGCATCTGGCTTAGCCAAAGCTGCCTTTTCCACCTGCTGTACTGCAGCGAGATGCAAGAGGGCCTTGGGCTTCTTGTGCTAATAGCTGGGGCACCCAGAGGAGCAGAGCGAGGACACAGCTCTCCGTGCAGCAGGGATGCTCCAGGCACCCACTCCGGGGGCACCCAGTGCTTCAGGCCGGATATATTTGCCACAGCAGCCCTGCAAACAGCAAACTCTCCCAGCTGCGCTCATAGTTCCCTCCCATCTGTTCCCCATGGCTGCTAAACCTCAGATACCTTGCACACGGTGCAAAGCGCTTTCACTGCCTTCTGCTGCACCATTAACGGAGCAGGGTGCACCTAGAGGGTATGAGTCAGCATCACACAGGGCATTTTGGCAGCAGCTCTTGAAGTCACAGTCCTGCAGGCACTGTACTCCTTAACTAAATACGGGTGATGCTATCTCTGAGAGCCGGACAGTCTCCTTCTTCATTCACAGTGGCTCTGGCAAAGGTGTCCGCGCACGTCCCAGTCTAATGCAGCAACACACCTATAGGTGATTTGTGCCCAAGTGCCTGAACTGCATTGTGCAGATATGCCCACAGTCATTTTGGACTTCACAGCAGCAAACCCTAGAAAGCAAATCACTGACTACATACCCAACAACCCCACTTCACTGCTTCCCTCTTTCTAAATAGAAGGGAGACAGCTGAATTTCCATCTGTCGCCAAACGAAAGGCCGCCTTGCATCAAGCAGCACCTTCCTCAACAATAACTGCGTTACGCTGAAGCCTTCCATTTGTCCATCAGTGTAGCAAAGCAAGCTGTTGCACTGGTGATTCATCCAGTTAATGAACAGGTATAGCCCTCACCACCCATTCCATGCATCTTCTGTAGACAATTCTACTGCTATTCTTCAGCTTATACACAGATTTAACAGTTCGGCAGCCCAGATAAGTGAAACAACCTGAGTTTTACAAAAGTTGGCAAAATTGTGGGTTTGTTTGGCTCTTTTTCAAGCTAAACACTACGTAATTCCTTCTCTGTTTTTACACCCATCACCTCAGGTTGATTATATCTGCCTGGCAAATCTCCTACTCACTCAGATGGTCATGGACTACACTGCTCAGCTCTGCAGCACCCTCAGCTTCTCTCATGATCCAACATAGCTACAGAATAAGTCTCAGACTACTCTGCCTCATAAGTCTGTGCAAAGCAATGGTAGCCACCAAATCAAATTCCTCAACATTTGAGGAATTCTTCAGCAGGAAGAATTGCTGCATAGTCAGCTGGCATCTTTTCAGAAGAAGCATCCTAGAGAATTTGATTTTCTTAGTGTTGAATTTGTTTCTGATTACTGAGTCCAAGCTAAAACCCTGGCTAGGTGTTTAGGTGTTTCATACACAAAGACATCCAACATGACCAAATCTGTCAGCTCGGTACTGGTCTGTAGAAAGCCATACTGTTAGGAATTAGTACACGAGATTGAAGTGCTCTCATTATATTGACACAAGAACAGTGGCTTTGTATGGATGGGGACTGTGTACAAGGAAGGGAGAATTTCTCCCTGTCCCACCTACTAAAAGAACTGACATCTCCCTGTCATGAACAAGAGCTGCCTGGATCCTTGCCTGTTCAGAAGTGTGTAAAATGAAAACATACATCTTTGTAATTCCCTGCGTGGGCATCCTTATTCTGCTGGTGGAACGCTTTCCCTTTCCTTTTTGCTTTCCCTCTCTCATTTTCCTTTTCCTCTTTTCCTTTCTTTTGTGTCTTTCTCTTTTTTTTTTTCTCTCCCTTTCTTTTTGTCTCTTTCTCTTTTTTCCTTTCTCTCTTTTCCTTTTCTTTTTTTTTTTTCACTACCTTCACACTGTGTTCATGGTTGTGACTGTGTCAATAGACTGTGTTCAGTCTGCTGCCTGTGCACACCATATCATTACATACAGTGACAGCAATATAATTGTAATGTGACAAGAGAAAACATTTGTTATGTAGAGAAGCCATCTACAGGGTTAAACCACGCCTTCTCCACAGCCATGTCTGGACCTTTTATTGAGAGGAAAATTTATTTGTCATCAGCCATGTTCACCCTTTACCAAAGGCTAGCAATCAGCATCTACCATTATCTAAATCAGACATTTACTTAATTCAGGAATTTACCAGTGTAAATAAAAATATTTGGTACCATTTGAACAGTAATGAAGCTACTTTGTTCATCTCCATTATGGGATATGAACAGTTTGGATCAGTTTTTATTCCAGTTAAACTCTGTCTTCTGAAAACACATCAGAGCTAAGCTGGCCTCTAGAAGTTTGGGCAGGTGTTGCAGCATATACCTTAGCGCACTCTTGGCTGTGTCTACTCGTGTCATTGGAGGCTTTCAGTTCATCAGTAGCAGCAGTCCCAGACCCTCTGACTCTCTGAGGGAGTTAACAGCTCTTGTTAACAGCTGGTAGACTATCGCTGCAGCACTCCATTATCTTATCTAACAGAGGATTTTATGGCTATGTTTAGTTTAATTGAGGAATGTCCTAGAAAAGGACTAATGACAAGCTTCATTATCAATATAGCAATTCACATACTCACAAAATTTTAAAAAGAGCATTGAAATGGAACAAGAAATTACTTCTGGCAGTGAAAGTCCTTTAGCATTTTGTTGATCTCTTGTTCGTATCTAGTCACTGGCTGATATGATCTATGACTACACCTTTTTCTCCTAGACATTTCAAAACTAACGGTCAAAACTGTGCTCACTTCCATTGGATAAGTATTTATTTGCTGCAGCAACCTCACTGAAATGAAAGGAATTCCCCATGGAGGCCTCTTGTCTGCAATGTTACCAAATCTGACTTCTAGATAACAAAAAAAAAAATCTTTATTTTGCCCTGCAGCTGGGAGAAAAAGCGTTCTCATCTGGAAAAATAAAAAAACAGCAGATACCAGACACATGGTTTCACCTTCAGGTTTTTGTTACCAGATCTCAGGGTGGTTTGTTTATGGTACCATAAGGTAACTGAAGTTGGAAAGGACTTCAGGAGGCCCTCGGCCATCCTCCAGCTCGGGATCATCTGTGATACCTCAGGGCACATCTCCCAGCATGCAGGGTCAGGCAGAGACAAGCCCAGTCCGTGTGCTGGGCAGTGCATTAACGTGCCACCCCATCCAGGCACGTTAGTCTGGCTGAGCAGTATTTCACTGATGTGGCTGTATCTCTTCTGACGGAGAGCTTGCTCCAGCAGGAGCCTTCACAGGTTTGGGCACATCTTAGAGTTTCAGTAGACGGACACCTGCAAGCCCCTGAGGCCTTTCTGTACTCTTGAGCTGTTACTTCCATCTTTGTTTGTTTGTTTCCCTGAGATGATGCTAATTTCCCTGCATTTTATAGGCTTCCCGAGCAGCACACGCTGCTTGCCTCTGAAATAGGCAGGTTTTAGTTCACGAACCCCCTATATCTCAGGGAAGCTGCGTTAGCTGCAGCAGAGTTGATGCTGCAGGACCAGCTCTGTCATCCTCCTGTTGTCAGCTCATTTGCCTGCCTCATGAAAGCAGTTTCTTCCCCAGCATGGGTTGCACTATTCTCATTTCACAGATGGAGGTAATTTTTCCCCTGCTGACCTTGCTTTTTGGGGAATGGATGAGTGCACAGTGAAAACTGTTTGGACACAGTGATTTGAGAGCCTGCTGGCTTGAGGCCCATGCTGTGAAAATGTCACACATCCTAATCCTTGCATCTCAGGCATGCACAGCATTGCAGCAAGGGAGAGGAAGTACTGCAGCTGTAAGCCTGGCTCAGGTGAGCTATGATGCCTTCAACAGCGTCTGTTGGGAGCTGCAGTGCTTCCCTGTTCCAGCAGCCTCAGCCAGCTTAATGCTTCATCCCTAATGCCATCTCACTGGGTCCAACACCTTGTCTTTTATATTGTCTGAACCGTTAACATAACCAGTTTAATGCAGAGAAGTCTGCTAACTTGTATTTATACTCAATTGCATTTAGCTTTAAAGGCTGTTACTTTCACTTAAGAATTTTATGTGCTCATGGGCTTGTCTTATTCTTTGGACTGCTGTTAGTGCTGGGAGTTTGTAGAGAGTGGAGTCCATCTAACATCACGTGAAACCAACAATGGCTCTGTCCTACTACGTACTGCTTGGTCCCCATACCCTAAGGAAAAGCAGAACTGTTCTTGAAATGTTACTAGCACTGTTTTTCCAACCAAATCTAGAAAATGTCTTGTGTAAGAATATCTGTCATTATTTACTGAAAAAACTGCTCTGCCTTTGCTGAAAGGGGCTTTCTGAAACAGAAAAACTTTTCCATTCTCAGTGTAGTATTGATGTGCCATGTATTGACCTGCATGCTGATGGCAGACGTCTCTGGCTAGCCATGTAGTAAGCCATCTGCTAGCATGTGCGCGTACCGTGCTCACCAAAATCTAACCATAAGCTTCATGTCTGTTCTTGTACCTTGATGAAACGTTTTCCCTTTGAAATCTCAGAATACATTAGACAAAGCAACTGAGAAGCGATCTCTGCTGTGCATTACGGGTCTTTGCAGTTCCTATTTGTCCTTTCTGATATCACTGAAGATATTAGTTCAGATTACTCCTAGAGATATCGTTGACCAAATTATTTGGCAAGGTCATGCAGGGTCTGATTGCCAGGGCATTTCCAGTTTTTCACTGGCTTTTCTTGTACTGCAAAAGTTAATACTGAGTGGAAAATAGAAGCCTAGAACTTGTGCAAAAGTAGTAATGTGCTCTATGAATCCTAGGCTTTTCATTGTTGTCGGTAAAACATGTTGCTTCAATATCAGACAAAACGTCTAAGATATAGCTTACATGAAGCTATATGTTGTACATCACCTGCATACAGAAGGTTTCCTAGTTCCCCAAAAGAAGGAAGAGCTGAGCCTGAGGCATCTCTGCAGAAGCTATTTGGATCAGATGCCATTAAAATCTTGATGTGGTAATATCCCTGAGAGCCAGAGTGCTTATCCAGCTACGTAAATACAAACACGAGCCCTACATTCAGGCACAGATAGCGCTGTCTCTGGAGCGTTCCTTTATGTGTTGTCAGCCAGACAATTAACTCATCCGTGTCTTTGTTTTGTGATAGTAGAGCAGAGCAAGACCAGGAATGGTGACCAGAATGTGGATGTTAATGGTCCAAATTCACTCTCCAGGAAGGGTAACAGACTTTAGCTGAAGATCCAATAATTAAATTATTCTGATAGATGCAGGAATTTTTGTCTTTCTTTTCAGTAACCACATCCTATCTGTGCATCATAGGAGTTGGCAGTGAAATTCCCAGAAAGTACTCACAGGATAAGACTGCAGGCAGTTAAAGCCCAATTCCCTGTTTCACCAAGTGCTCACCAGGTAAGGAGTGCTGCTTGTGAGCAGGTGGTAGGAAACGCAAAGGAGCAGCTGTCAGAGAGTCAGGTGTGAGCGAGCTGCCTTCATCTCCCTGAATTTTGCCTGGCCACACACAGCTTTACAGAAGCTGTAGTATTAGGCCAACCTTCAGCAGTTGTTTATATTTTCTGTTTCCAACCTGCAGCATACAGTGGGAGATATCATAAGGAAAATCTCTGTATGGGTCTTCTAGGGAATTATACAGATCTTCTAGGGAATCTAGGCTGGTGCAGGCAGTCTCTGCCCCCTCTAAAGAGTAGGTGGGGAACACAGTCTTCCGGTAATTGTCTACACAAAACCCTGTTATCAGGAGAGGACATTAGCACACACAGAAACTGTAAGTCTTAGCAGACAGCAGACTTTTCATACAGCTGTCAGCAACACAATCTAATCTTTGTGCACTTCAAATAACAAATGCAAACTATTAGATTAAATATCACTAAGCAAACTATTAGATTAAATATCACTAAGCAATGGCAAAGGAGGGTAATTTTAAAGTCATAGGAATTGCTCTATAAATGTCTGTTACCCTCAGTGAGGCTTTTATGTCAATACAAAATGCCATACAGTGTAGCGATGTTTATTTGTTTTATTCTGCAAAGGCCAATTCTTAAGGCAAGACAAATGACAGATGAGCACATCCTTGTAGCCAAATATTTGCTAAAAGGAAAATCAATCTTTTTTCTTTTTCTCTTGTCTTTTTTTTTTTTTTTTTTTTTCCTCCTCTTCTTGCCTGCAATAGTTCACTTCAAAGCTAAGCAGAAACCTGAGGTAACGTCCCCTATTTCCTGCACACCAGTTTGGCCAGTGCAATGCCCAATGCGGGAGGTCAGCTTGTAGCTGCTGCAGGAAACCTTGCTGAATTATTTGGCCAATAACGCCATCGACAATAATAATTTGTACCATTATTGAAAGGTGAATCTTGGAAGTCAGCCTGCCCCCAGCCTGCCCTCAGAGGGCGGGTTTCTTCCTCAGAAGGAACACTTCTCATTCCTTCAGCGTCTCCATCTGCTCTCTCACAGGAAGCAGGATCTGATTCCAGATGCTTCCGCACCAAGCGGGAGGCTGGAGGCCACATTTTGCTGGCTGCCTTGCAAAGGGGAAGCTGATTCAGAAGGTCTTTTTTCTTTTCTTCTAGAGCTGCCCAGCTCTCTACCCCTTTCCAGAAAGCAAAGCACGGTTTGAGTCACGGTGAGTCCTCTGCTCCCTGTGCCTGGAGGTGGCTGCCTCTGCGGTGGGCATGGGTGACCGGCTGCCAGGAAATTCGGCGGTGTCACCTGGGGCAGTGACAGTGGGGTCCTAGTCTGAGCAGCAGCCAGGACAGACTGAGCTGGGTGGCTGGAGCCTTCTCAAAGAAAACTCACCGCATTTGAGACACCTGAGGGGAAACGTGGGAGCCTTTTTGTTGTTACTGCCCATGTGGCACCTAACTAAAAAAAGAGCTGAGCCCTCAGGATTAAAGCAGTTATTTTTGACAGAATCTGTGTTGAAAAATACCAAGAAAACATAAAAATCTTTTAGCTCTGTGTAGCTTCCATAACTCTTGTGTACAACATGCTTATATTCCAGTCCTGTTTCACAGGTTACCTTTAGTCATTTTATTTATGACATCTAAGGAATCTGTCATTCTAAATTTCTTTTTGGAAGGAAGGACAAGAGCAGGGATGTGCTTGCCAGATGTAGATTAATTCAAGATATTAACAGTGCATCCAACCAGTTTATAATGAAGTGGCTTAATATTAATCCCCTCATTAGTAATATAATTCTCTAAAAATGTATGAGAGAGAAGGCATTTAAGAAGAACAATGTTCCAAGAGCTTGGAAGTGAATCTTATAAGCAGAAATAGCCTTTAAAGCTCTTGAAATTTAGTTAGAAATGTGCCCATAACGTAAAGCTGCCTATAGAACCTCCGCTGTACATGGATAGCAAATCCACCTGAGGGGAAAACACATCCATTGCCAACTCTGTGGAAAGGTCTGGACACTTCCAGTGCTCCTTTGTATAGCAATTTACCCACATCTGAGTACCAACCCTCAGCAAGATGCCCCTTCCAGAAATACGTGCACAGAGAAGAGAAGGAGCAGAGCATCCTCTCTGGTACTGGTGTCTGGGAGGCTCGAGGTAGGTGAAGACTCAACATCCAGATCTGGGTATTATCTCTTGCTATCCCACCCAAATCTGAAATGTTTTGAAAGAAAAAATAATGGAAGATTCTGACAATACATACAGAAAAATGTTCACATATATTTTCCTCATTTGGGAGGAAAAACATCTCATGCAGCAAAGGAAATTTAGTTCAGTACCAGATGTTTCTAACCCGAAAAAGTGAATTAAGACCTTGAGAGCACAAAACGAAGCCATGTTTTATCACTTTTTTGTGGTCAGATTACAAAATGCCTTTTTTTTAGAATTTCAATACAAGAATAAGTATCCTGAATTGAATTCTGGGTTTGCCACTTTTAAATTCTTGTTTTTCCCACCTTGTGATCTATGGAAAAGCTTCCCTTCCTCCCAGATCTCTGTCACACAATTCCTTTCCTCGATTCCAGTCCTACTCAGAAGAAAATATTTGAGGATTTGAGGCAGACTTTCCCTGCATGGCAGGGTGTGAAGGGACTGTCTTTACCCTAGAAGTCTACACAAGCAATCTCTTTCTTTCTTTATCACTAATGTCACTCCACCCCAGTTCTGACAGAGTAAGAAAAGTAGGATATTGCTTTATCACTTACTATTATTAAATTACCATCATTTTGCAAATTCCTTTTGCAGCTGTGTTCATTCTCTTTTTAATCCATCCGATCTGAGAAGTAAAATTAGCTCAAAGGAACCACGCACTCTTATTGTTAGCGTACGTCAAAGGCTGCAGATTATCATGGTACCCTGCTGATGTGCAGTAACATAAATCCCAGTACTTCGGACGCTCTGGATTATATCACCAAAGGCTTACATTCATCTTAGCACAGGTTTTGTGCCAGTGTAGCTATTATAGCTGAGGAGGGATTTGTTTATGGTTATACTGATGAAAACCGCAGTATGGATCCATTCAGTTGTTGCCAACGCCCCATCTTTTACCCTACAGATAGCAGTAATATTGAAATAGCCATCTATACATCCATTTAGCCATGCTATGGGGAGGAATCTGCTTTATATATTACACTTTGTAGTGCAAGCAGATCAATATGTGTGTGACCATGGGAACAAGCTTTTTGAATGGTGCAGGAGCAATGCCTTTTAAAGCAGAGACCTGACTGTCAGAGCAGCAGTAGCCCATGGCAGGGATACCCTGGAAGTCTCTGCAAGGCGGAGGAGCATGGCACTACCCATTCCCCTGAGTGGTAAGTTCAGGCTGGGAAGAGCAGGCTGACATGAGGGCAGTGATGAACTTGTGACCAGGCTGGGAAGCCAGAGTTGGTCTCCCGAGCCCCGCTCTGATGCTCCACACAATTTCTCAGTACAGAGTTTTGTAAAACCCATTTTTTCACTGTTTTTGTTTGGACAAGATCTCTGGAAATGGAGACTGGTTACTATCTGGTTCTGTTTGATGTTTAACCTCACACTTATCAGATATCACACTTATCTGCTTAAGCGCACACATCTCTCTAACACCGACCTAGCAACTGCTGTGGGGATTTTCTTTCTACAAACTGTCTCCCTGGAAGCTGGGGCTTGATTTTCTGTTTTCCATCTCTTTGCTGTGGAGCAGGGTGCTTTGTCTGGCAATTAGTTTTTATGAGGTCTAATTGTCTTTAGACTGATGAATCTCACAGAACAACCTTTCACTTTAACAAACGTTACTGTATAAACCACATCCACGGCTAACATGCACTTTGACCGGGGAGTGCTCACCAACCAGTCCTGAATGGCAAGGGCAGCTCTGTCCACAGTCTTATTCTCCCACCAGCTTTGAGAGTTGCCATCCCAGTGGTAAATTCCTTGCAGCTGACAGTGTTCAGAAACACACTTTGGAGAGGTTTTAGAAAGACGTCCAGATATTATTCTCTGTAGGTAGCACCACAATCTCAATTTTTGCAATAGTCTGGGAAATCTCTGTTCACCTCCTTGAAAGTCTTTAGTCTCTTTGTAAGTTACATTATTAATAATGCATAATTTAATTTTTCTATTACTGACTTAAAAAAAAAAAAAGAAATAAAATTTTAAAGGCTGCATTAGTGTGTGATGCACGAGATGAAAGCTGCTCAGAGAAAATTCATTAACAGTCACAATTCATTTTCTCCCTCTCCCTGATGCCTCCATTTTGTATCCCTGGTCATAAACAGTACTGAACAAACATTTTTCGACCAGATTCTGTCACTCTCAGCAGTGACAGGTACCATTGTCAGGTACTATACACATGAACAGGGGAAAGGGAAGCTCCAGCTGAACATCTACATCCTAAACTCTGTGCTTGGACATGGGTAGGCTTGTACCCATCCCAACCCTGCTTTGCAGGGCATCTTGTTTTTACCAGGAAACCTCTTGCAGGGATGCTAAGCCTCATCCAGATGCTGGACCACTGAATGCTTTTTGCTTTGCCTGTGCTGTTAAATGTATGAGGACTCGATTCCCTGCAGCAGCTGCTGCAGCAGCACAACTCTTTGAAATAGTTTATACACCACAGTTTGAGAGCCCCTGACACCGAGCAAGATGAAGTCAGAGGTGAAAGTTGCTTCAGAGGCTGTATTGATTCTTGAGTTTATTTTGCAAGAATCAGGCCTGGTAGCTATTGAGAACAACAGAGAAGGTCCCCTTCAACTGGCAGTACAGCAGGGCTTCTGTGTGAGGAGCCTGTCAGACTGATAGCATTGCAGAGCAAATCTCATTCTGGGGAAAGTAACATCATACAGCAGTACAGACAGAAGGGACATCTCCCTCTCTTACTAATTATGCTCTGGTTCTCACCCAAAGGGCATCATCTGCAGGGAGAATATTCTGTGTGCATCCTGAATGGAGCCCTGAGTGTTTCTGTTGTGTTTCAGAGGCCTGTTTCCCTTAGCATAATCTTTGGTTTGATTTTAACGGCATGTGTTTGGGTTTCTTTTTTATAATTTGGTGTGATATTGCATAATCCCTGAGCCTCATCCTTTTATTCCCTACTACCCTATTTATTCCCTACCACCCAATACACCGGAGGATTTGTTCCATCTCCCTTTCAATGATTGAGTTGGGGTTGTCTAATGTGTAGTTCTCTGGATCTCCATTTCCGCAGCTGTCATTAAAACACCTCTCACAGTGCCAGTGGCGACAGCTAGCATGGGGCTTGGTTATTGACTGATGAGCCAAAGAACATTGCAGCACATTGCAGCACCTTTCCTTCCTCCCCAAGGTCACGTGGTACCCTGTGCACCCTCAGCCACAAGTCTGGAGGGGCCAGGCAGGCATCTGTGGTTCTCCCTCCACATATCCCCATAGTGGTTGCACACCACCTTTTCCTAACAGAAAGCTTTCCGTCTGTGCTGAAGGACTGTCCCATTTTACGGCACGGGGCTTATGGTCAGTGCAGTACTCTGGAGAAGAGAAGGTTCCAGGGAGGCCTGAGAGCAGCCTTTCAGTATTTAAAGGGGCGTATGAGAAAGAAGGGGACAGCCTCTTCAGCAGGGTCTGTTGTGATAGGACAAGGGGAAATGGTTTCAAACTGAGAGAGGAGAGATTTAGACTGGATACAAAGAAAAGGTTTTTCATGCACTGGCACAGGTTGCCCAGAGGGGTGGTGGATGCCTTGTCCTTGGAGACCTTCAAGGTCAGGCTGGACAGGGCTCTGAGCAACCTGATCCAGCTGTAGGTGTCCCTGCGCACTGCAGGGGAGCTGGATTAGATGGCCTTTAAAGGCCCCTTCCAGCTCAGACAGTTCTAGCGTTCTACAATCAAACAAATGCAATGCTGTGCTCTAGGTAGTTCCACAAATAACACAATGTTGCAGAAGGCAACATTTGTTCTTTGAAGGATGGAATAAAGTCAATTCCTTGCCACTAGAAGATTTGTGTGAATGGGTCAAGGTCCTTTAAGATTACAGTGGTTGCTAATGCAGTGTTCTCTGTTACTTTGAAATGTAGCTGGATCTCAAGTGTAGAGCAGTGTTCATTGGGCTATGAAGGACTGAGGAGTACCTCGTGGATATGTTGCTCTCCTATTGAATTTAGGCAAATTGCAAGCCTAGATTTTATTTAGAAAGTGAGCAGATTTATAAATTCAAAGCAAAATGCAGCTGAACCTACAAAACTTTGCAAGATTTCCAGTGAAACCTTGCATGCAATTACAGTGAGCTTACTCTGATCTCTTTCCCAAGTCAAAATGTGGGTTAATGTTTATAAAATTCAGCTGAGTTCTGCTAAAAGTTTTGCAAACTTCATTCAACCTGGAAACTAACTCAATTTTCAGACAGATAACATAATACCTAGGTAGACAGTGTGTGGGTGGGAAGATGGATATGTGGCAACGACACAGGTTTTCATATCTGTTTGAATTATATTTTAGAAAACAAGAACATTAATAACAGCTGAAAAACTAACTTCAGAATCAATTTTGTTCAACAAAGCTTGGGCTGAGTATCTGCAGCCCAAAGCTTATGGGAATTTCTGTCTTAGATATCACTGCCTGGAAACAAAATGTGAATATTCAAGCTGCATCAGCAGAAGGAACTGCTTCCTGGCACTCCCAAGTACCCAGTCACTCTTCTTCAAAAGCTGAAATAACTGAAGCTCCCACAAGAGAGATTTCATATTTTGGGTCAATTTGTTTCTGATTGATGATAATACCCTACTGTCAAAGATGGTGAAAAGAAGCCAAAAATGTTTGCCAAGAAAATAAAAGGTGTAGGAATAAGGAACTGAAGGCTGTTGGAGTCCTATCAGCAGAGAGCTGCTCAGCCCTAAATAGCTGGCATGTATGTGGCATGTCCGTAGTGGTCACTGTCCCTAACAGCTGGCATACCTGGGCAGAGCTCTGCCCGTGTAAAGGACCATGGTTGTGCAAGGTCAACTACTCACTCCATGCAGACTCACCATGTGAATGTGCACTCTTCACAGGGCATTTTCCTTTGCTGGGTATTTTCTTTGGTTGGTGCATCATAAAACACTGGCAAGTTAAAAATCAGTCAAAGTGTGTAAATTACATAAAATCCTTTATGAAATGAAATAATTTTCACAATGATATTCATTGTCATTAGGGCACTTTTCACTATGAAATCATTTTTCAAACAACTTGATTCCACAAACAAAAGAGGCAGTTGCAATAATAAGGCACCATTCTTGTTAGAACCAATGATTGGAAAGCTGAAAGACAAGAGCTCTGTAATGTTTTAAATGACTGAATTGCGGAAAGGACTGCAGTTATTTTTGACCAGTATAAAACAAGCTAGTTGATTTTTCGAGATGTATTGTCAAATTCTTTCCTCAGTTTGTATGCAAAGTATATTAAAACTTCAGCATCCTGAAAGAAGGAGAATTGTAGCTTCCCTTATTTCATGAAGGAACAGAAGTTGTCCTGCAGAGATTTTTTTTTTAACTACAAACAAATGTAAATTTACTTCCAAGTTTTCCTTCACTGCAATGTTATGCAAAATGATGGCTTGCAGAATTCTTAAGAAACGATATTGCCAGTGCAGAGGAAATGCTTTTCTCTTCATTATAAAAGATCTTCCACCATTTCTGGCCTGTTGTAGCAAGCTGTTTTATCGTGGTTGGAGGAAAAGGTAGAAATTCATAAATAATTCAGTTATACGTGTTTACACAAAAGCTTTATAGAAATGAAACAGAATTTAGGATGTACCCACACATTGCCAGCATTGCTTCCACCTCCACTTGAAGGGAAAATAAACATGTGGCTGGAGTGCTGTGAGGCTCTTGATGACCTGCCTTTCACCACCTAGAGAAGTTAGAAGATCCTAACAAGAGCACAAACAAGAATTAGCTGCCAAAGCCAGCCCTTGGAAGTTGCTAAGCAACACTGCTGGGCCCTGGCATCACGCTCAGCCACACGATGCCCCTGACCCAGCACCCTCCAAAAACTTATCTCATGTTCTCAGATCCTGTAGTTTAATTAAGCTCACCTAATGAAAAAAAAATATTTTGCAATTTAGCTCCAGTTACTCAACAATTATTCTGAGGGTAAAGACTGTTTGTACAGTAAAAACCAATCATTCAGTTAATATCCATTTATTTTAGATGTTTAAATCTATAATTCCTAATTGAGATGAGCTGATTGAATTTTGCGATTTTAAAGTGTTAATTATAATAAATGAACATAAGCATTGACATCATGTAAACTCCTAAATGGGATAAACATCCATCCAGTAACTGCAGTAACTATGCTTTACAGAGCTGAGCCTGAGTTTTTCTGATAAATTACCATTTATTTTTTAGACAGGCATCCTAAACGAAAACAAAGCTGTTGGGAAACTTGCAACCCTTGGATAAATCCAAAAGTACTGAAACCATTACAAATGCAGGACTGTGAACTCAGTCATCCCAACGTGACAGCAGATCAGGACTGGGCCATCTGCTGCTAATGGAGACACGCACGACTCTGGCATGCTGTGGACCTTGCCCTCTGTATAGAAGGCTGAAGTCCCAGAGACGCTAGAGATAGTGGCAAAGCTACGGATCAGTAGTTAATTTGTTCTATCTGTGCTCAGAACAAATCGTTCTGGGAGTGCCAGAGGTAATAAAAGCTGCATTTTTATGGGTTAGGTCCTACAGCGATGACAAGGCCTGACTGAAGGCAATAGCGTCTGGCAGGCTTGATTTCTTTGTGGATTCTTTGATGCCAAGTGAAGAATTCACAGTGCAGATTTTCCCTTTTGCCAAGGTGCTTGTACTGTCTGGCTCTTTTTACTCATCTGCCTTTAAAAAATCTGTAGGAATGCAGCTAGTGGTCAGGTTTGGCTGAACTTGGACAATTCATAAGCTACCAAGCTTATCAGTAGATAAGTTTATTTTCTTTAGGTACCCCCCTAAAATCTGAGGAACTAAAAAGAACCCGTTCCCCCGAGGGTTCCTTGCCTATCAAACGTATATGGGTTTAAGCCTGAGGAAGGCACTATGAATGAACAGGAATGTATCCAAATCTTAAGTGCTCATTAAAATGGTTTGTTGCTCAGCTTTTTCTTACAAGAAATCTGCATAAATATTGATAATCCCCATGCTCTATCATGAGAAAAGTCCAGTTATGCCACCTTGCTAGCTCAGCAAGTTTAGCAGTATCAGAAGTTTTTAAGCAGTAGTTTTTGAACTCCTTTGAATTTTTGGATGCTCAGACATTTCAAGGGCAGTGCAGGCATCTGCAGAGTGAATTTATGTGCACTGGCAATATAAAAGCTTTTCTTCATTGTGTTTTCTAGAATTTTAGAAATAGTTTATGGCACTATAGCAATTTTCAGGCCACAGGTACAGATGGCTACCCTAAACTCGCACTTTTCCTCGTTTCATTATACTGTGTATTTATTTGGGCATATCTTGAAGCTATTCTGAGCTAAAATCTGAACAAAATTTGATAATACTTCAGTAGAATTTGTCTTTGCATTTCCAAGAAAACTCGTACTCCCTTGGTCTGAATCAGGTTAAGGATGTGTGCTTCTGTGGGAGGTGGAACTACACCTTTGGGATCAGACCAAAAGGGAGGAAGATAACAGCCAAATATTTCCAAGATCAATCACATTTTAATGATGGTTACAGCAGAGTATTTTATTGGTTAGCACCTTGAACAGTGAGAAGGCATTAGACTGCTGGGGAAGTGACTGTAGAGTCTGGGGTATTCCTACAGCCATCTAAGATCCATGAAAGAGCAGCAGCAGTGCCATGCCTTGCCTGGCAGCTAAATGCTGGCCTGTGCCCTCATCTGTTGGAGCATCAGCTCCTTTGGTGCAGGAGTGGTTAGCTTGAGGGGCTGGCAATGACTCATGAAGCCTTTTCCAGAAATGTGCTGGAAGGGAGCTCACGAGAACATCTCATTAAAATTCTACTTTTGTAAGTGGAAATTTCTTTGTCTCAGAGATCAGTCCCTTTCCACGTATCATTTAATCATGACTATGAAAGATGACTGATCTCTGAGGCTCATAAAAATGTTTTGCCTTCTGACATACATTGCATTGTGTAAAATGTTAGGAGATGTGACATATAAAAATTCCCAGAGAAAGGAACTGCAGTGAGTATTTCCCAAGGCTATTGACATTCCTGATTCCCTAAGTAAAGTTTCCCATCCCTCATTTCTAATGTCACTAATTCATCCGTACAGAACACCATCAAAAGAAAGAATATTTTTCACCCATAAAATTAGTGAAGATTGGTGGTGCTATCTTCATTGGTTGTTGCAGGAAGAACAACAACAAAATATTCTATTGTTAAAGCTAATAAATGAGGAAATCAGTATTACCACAGTCCTGCTCTCACCAAATTAATGAATCCCATGTGTACTGACTAACCACTGACAGCATGCTGAGCATTAAACTAGCACAGAGAAGATTCAAGGTGAAATCCTGGAACACTGGAAGTGTTAAAACCTCCTCTGACATCAGCAGGGGAAAACACTGAGATTTTATTTGGATCTCCGCTCAGGGATTTTTTGTCTTAGAGGCTAGCAGGCATAGCAGTGAGAAATACAGACTTGAAGTTTAGTTCCCATGTGCACACTTAGGCTCTAAAATAAATGCTCTAATTTTCAAAAGCATTGAGCACTTGCTGGCTTTTGCTGATGAGACCATTCCAATGAACAGTCACTGTATCTCATTCTAACATACATAGACGAGTGAATATTTAGTCCAGGTAAGCATCATTCACTTTTTCCTTTTGCATCTGTCAAACAAGTTGCAAAAATTTTTGAGCAAAAATGTAACCAAAAATACCAGCTTACCAAAAAATGATACTGTAGAAATCACCTTTCCTCTTCAATCTTTTCCTCACTGTATGTTCAGGTATGAAATAAAATGAGGATTAGCAACTCAGCTGCAGAACCACAAGCAGATGAGAATCAGCAATCTGCTGCCTGCTGCATGGCCTAGATCCTCCACTGGGAATGCAACAAAAGAACTGACTCTGGAGCATGACTTGAACATGTTGATGAAAAAAGGTAATCAGTATTGCATTGAAATTTCTCCTTAATTTTCTTTCTTTCTATTCACGGTAGAAAATCATTGTGATGAAAACTGGTGGGGTTTAAGTTTTTTTTCACAGGCTAATATGACCTGTGCTGCTGAAATATTGAACAGGACTTTTCAATAGGTGCAAAGAAAAAGTCATTATGGGAATGGGAGGATGTTTTACATATGTGTAAGAAATAAGTAAATAAATACAAAAAAAAAAAAAAAAAGGACTGAGGGAAGACATTAAATTCTTTTAAAAGTAAGATCCGTTTATAATACAATAGTTGTAGGTCAATGAACATTCAAATAAGCCTCTAAGTTGATCCTTGGTAGTTTTGTGCAAACAGAAGAGTAGAATCATTCAGGTTGGAAAAGACCCTGACGACCATCAAGTCCAACCATCAAATGGAGTAGCTGAGATCTGTCCAGTAAAATTGAACTCAGTTTAATTTGAATACCCTGCTCTTTGAAAAGCAGCTGTCATCTACCTACGTCTGTGTTTACTTTGTAGGACCTAACCTGCTATTTAAGTGTTGCAAAAGTGGCTGAATTGAAGTCTTGGTTTAAGCCTATGGAAATCAAGCCATTGCTGTCATGTGTCGATGCACTTAAATCAATTTATGGCCACCATATAAAATTCCATCCTTTGAATTAAGCTAAATAAACATAAGTCAGTTGTAAATCAATTTAACTGTGTCCACATGTGGATTTACTTCATGTTTAATGAAATCGATTTAAAGAAACAATCCTAGTGAAACCACTGCCACTTCCTTTTGCAGGCAAAGCCTAAATTTTGTTGATTTATTTGGAACTAGAACTCTTCTGGCATACGTATTGAATAGCCAGCATAACTCGACAGCTGCACTGCTGAACATCAACCTGAATTCTTGGTCTCGTTATAGATTTGGCTAATAAATTTCCTTGCATGAAACCATATTTCTCCCTCAGTGAGATTTAACCCATGTACTTGTCTTCCCAAATGGGCTGGAATTTTTTGGAGAGTTAGCAGATTAATTTAATCAAAACTGGATTTTTTACCTCATGCTATTGTCCTGCCAGAAGTAACCTAGGTTCCTCACATCAGCAATTACACTCTCAACATAATAGTCTGCTTTCCAGTTTGATTTACGAACATACAAACAAGGAAATTTCTTAATTCAGTCAGAGCAAATGGCCTTGTATTGTCCAGCCAGGTTCTCAATTGTATCTAGGAAATGTATGCTTCCATGAATTTATGGCTCCAGACAACAGCAGTCTGTATGTTGGTCCTGATTAAATAACGGCATTAGTTCTAGGATTGTAGCTCCAACTATTTGTACTTCTGGAAATTGTGTAAAGATTAATTCATCCCCATGGCATACGTTTATCCTTCAGTGAACTGAGCTTTGTTTTCCTAACCAGAAGTCATAATGTGTTTATATAAACATAAAAAACATTTTGGTGAATACCTTCAAAAGGCAGCAAGAAAGGAAAATCTCAGACCTGCGTATACAATTCCTACTGTCTTTTCCAGAAATCACAAATTTACATCAATGAGAGACATATATTAAAACAAACAAACAAACAATGGGCACCTGCGGTTTTATGTTTTTTTTCATTGTATGTGTTCCCCTAGCTATGTCAGTTATTGTAATAAGTGCTATTACCACTCCCTAGGGACTTCACCTGGCTGGTAGCTGTGGACAATTACAGCGCCAGTAACACTGCTGCTCCTGTAATGCGCATCGGTGTCACACCTCCCACACACCAGCCAGTCCATAATTCAGTAGGAGCATGGGGACACTAAGCTAAAGAAAAATTAGTGCCGATGTGGCCTTTCACAGCCATTTGAGCTGGAATGATTTATACACCTAATAGCAGTTAATGTTGTACGTGTTATTTTTTTCATCACTGTACTCTAGGGCAGTACTAGGTTTCTTATTTCACTGTGCTAGATCCTAATGAATTTTTATGTAATATACAGTGTATTATTTTTCTGTGGCAGTATTCTTTGCTGTCCCCACCCGTAGTTTTTTTATGAGTGCTCTAAAGTGAACTTCAGCAATAACTGAGACCAGGAAAAGAGAAAAATCGTGACACATGCAGAGCACAAGCCAGACCCTCAGCTCATGCTGGAGATACACTGAGTGCAAATCTGTCTGCCAACTGGTGCCCTCTCAGAGCTGTCATTCCCTGCCTAGTGTGAGCATAACATTCTCAGTATAACACTAACACAAGCATCCCAATGTCTTGAGATTGCAAGGGGGGAAGCTGGAAGACTGTCTTGGATTTGCTGCGAGTACTTTCTTAAAACTGCTTTGGTGAAGGTAACGTTGGTAAAAGTATCCAAATGAAAATACTGAAGGAACATGACCAGCACAATAACCAAAGATATGTAGCCACTGGCTCAGTGTGTTTCATTACCAAAGATGGCAGTTTTCTAACTTCTTGTCTTGCACTGCTTGAGCTAAGATAGCCACTAACAGTAGTAGCAGTAGACGGTTAACCCTTGTGT
The DNA here is from genome assembly GCA_013399715.1 of Alectura lathami. Lineage (NCBI taxonomy): Eukaryota > Metazoa > Chordata > Aves > Galliformes > Megapodiidae > Alectura > Alectura lathami. The sequence continues at coordinate 255,890 of VXAV01003394.1, forward strand.
AGGTAGAGTTCCAGATGACTCTGCCAACTGATGTCAAAAATGTTTGTTGGCTTCAGTAAATTAATGAGATTCAGACTGCTGCAGTCCCAGAGCCAAAACCCTTCTTACTTTGAGCTGTTCCTCCCCATCTTTACCTACCTGTCTCTGATGTAGGCCCAGCTTTCTCCATCCTTGGTTCCTTGTCCTGTGTCTGCATTTTAGGCCTATCAGCTCAGTCTCCCAGATCAAAACATCCCACTATACTGCCTTCATCTCCTGTTCCCCATGTTTCTAGTCCCAGATCTTCCTCCTTTCTCCTAACAAGATACTGTCACATCTCCTTGTCCCAGGCTACTGCCTAGCTCCTTCTGCCACCTCTTCCTTCAGTCTTATGACCTCTGGAGCCTCTAAAATTGTTTAATTCTCAAACTGCTCGTCTATGAGACAACAGTAAGTGGTCTAGGAATCAGTTCCTTTTCAGATAAAGTATGTTTTCTACTCAGACCGTGGCCCACAAGGAATTCAGATGGTTGAGAAGCTTTACTGAGTGGAAAACTGCTGCTCTAGAGTACATTTTCATGGTTAATTTGACAATAAACATTTTTTTGTTGCATATGTGACTTGAAATATGTAGAAAGATTTTTTTTTTTTCCAATCTCAGATTTATAGTAGTCAACCTTATAACCCTTCGGGTTGGCAAAATCTTCTATGAATTCTCTAACTGTGCACTTTGGCTTGACTTCATCTTTCATCCAAACCATCAACTCTATTTCTGTTCCCCAAACCCATCTATTTTTACACAAGGAATTTGTGTGTTCTAATCTGTGCTGTGCTGGCCATCACACTCACTCAATTTTCCCTTTGTTCACTCACACAGCTTCCAGAGTGCTGTGTCCTCCCAGAAAACTTCTGTTTCCTGTGAGCTTGTTTGCAGGCTCCAGCACTATTGTCTTAAGACTCCAGTCTCTGCCTGGCACTAATCCCACTGCTTCCAGGCACATATGTCTTCTCCTTGCCTTTCTACTTTGCCTTTGTTATTATTATTACTCTTGCAACTGTCAGGTATAACTCCTTCCTTGTATGAGTTCAGCAGACCTCCTCCTGCAGAAGCAGAGCTGTGCTTGCCACTTTGCTCCAGCACCAGTTCCTGCCATGCTGCGTGTTTATGCTGCTGCTCCCTGTTCACCATCACTTGCAGCAGAAGCAAAGTACCTCCTGGCGACTGCAGTGAATCAGACACTAACTTTCTAAAGTGACAAACAAGGTTTATTATAGTCTCTTTGGAGAGCCTGTATTCTGGTCTGTTTGAGGAAGACTTTTCACTTCATTTTTCTACAAAGTCAGAGGAACAAATAAAAGTACCGTATTTTCTTACATGTTCCTAAATGCTGCATGCTTCCCAGTATCTCAAATAGAACCATGTAATTAGGCAATTTAAATACTTGTCAAAGCTGCAGACAATGCAAGAGCAGACAATACAGCACAGACATAACCCATTAGAGTGAGTGTTAGTCATAAAATAAGAGGCGACATGCATAATAGGGAAAGGAGTGAACTGAGGGTGGGGGGGGAATGGAGGGCTTAAATTCCTTCAGCAGCCTCAGTGGTTCTTAAACAATTGTATCTAGCTGCGTGCTCCAAGTGTTTCTGAACTTGTCTCACTGCTCTCCAGGGCGGAAAGCTCTTCTCTCTGTGGCTGATCCTTCAGAAGAGCCAAGTACCCTTTTCCTGTTCTGGGCTCACGCTTGTTTCCCAGTCTTCCATAAACTCATGTGCTCAGTGCAGGCACGATCTCTGCAGCCATCAAAAACTAAAGCCATCATGGCCTGATTTTGGCAAATAAACATAGTGAATGTGATTCTCAGCAGATGCTTGGCTACTGAAGATGGCTTTAATTCTTGGCCCCCTCTCTGTTCCTTCAGTTGCCAGGCTGCTGGTCTGCCCCAGGCAACACTCACCAGTGCCCTGTTTTCCTTCTTACAGCCCTCTCAGGCATTACAGGAAAAGGCCTTTGCCCAGCTCAAACTCTGTAGTATCTGGTAAAGCTGGTATTTATATTATTTGCATGAAGATGTCTGCAAGCCACAAAACCCCCTCTTAACATTACAACATACCCTCTGTCTGCTGGACCCTTTCATGGGCTGACCTGCTTTCATAAAGAGCTTCAGGCTCACGGAGTTCTTCATCAGCAAATTGTACGTGAGAGAGGTTGTAGGGCATGCTGGGACCTGTGACAATCCAGGAGTGTCTGGCTGAGCTTCTTAACTATCTACACAACTGTAAAAGCATAAAGTTAGAACACTGTTTTATATTGGGTATGGGAGAATGTATTTGCCACTGTACCTATAATACTACACTTGAATTCTTCAAATGATGGACAGGGCACTGACCAGAATTACACAGGAGACCTCTACAAATGCTATCAATTCCTATTTAATGAGTTAGAAGAGTATATACAGAGAGGTAAATGCAAATATAGAGATATTTATGTAGCACATTCATTTTTATACCTAAAATCTTTCTGCAGTAGCTCAGGGAGAGATGGCACTCCCTCTTCACCTCACTGGGGGAATTCAGGGTTTAAATAAGTCTTCTCTAGCTAGTTAAAATTTCTTGGCAGTTTATTACCTTGGTCCTTAATTGCATTCATTTCCCTGTGGAGGTTCCTTGGAGAGAGAGTCTCCATTACATGGCTGCTGGGAGATTTCCAACAATTCACATTTTTCCCAATTAATTTCAAACTCAAATATTGATTCATTTTTGGAATGAACTGATAATAGGACTGAATTTCTGGGTTGGAGAGTCAGATATATGTACCATGGCATATTATCAGTATATGCTGTTAATTTATGCCCCAACTGGGTGACTCTGTAATGTCTCCTGTCTGGATGAACTCGCCAAGTTTTTGCTTCAGAAGTAAATCAAAAGGAATAATACGGTGATGGCTTAATGCCTCTGAAGATAATGGAAGTGTCAGAGGATCTTTAGCTCACCATGTGAGAAGCTGGTGAGAATACAGGATCTGAATGCTGGAACTAAGCGCAGGCTCAAATCCAAAAGTTTGTAGATGATGGATAAACCTTCTTTTCTCCTTGTAAGCCTAAAATATCACACTGAGATCGCTGGATTTCATGCTATGGTACAAATAAGTTGTCAATGGCTGTCAGAGTTTTTAAAAAATCCAGCGTGATCTGGGTATGAAAAAAGAGCCCAAAAGCATTTTCAGGCTCCTTGCTAGGACTTTGTTCTGTCAGTATTAGTTTTTAGCAACTCTTCTGTCAGCACTGTTGATTAGAGCTATCAGTTTGACGTTTAAACATAGCATGGCATCCCTGCTTCAGTCAGCAAGCACAATATTAGGACATTCCTCAACCCAAAAATGACTCCTTAAACTGTATGAGTACCTTTTAAGGAAAGAAGTGTAGGGCATGGTGTTGGGGTTCCCGTGGCAATGTCCTCCAGGCTTTCTCCACCTTCAGGTTCTTAGCATACTGCCTCTCACACAATGGTGGATGAAAGATTCTCTGCTGGACAGCCATAGCTCCTGGCAATTTTTGGGTGAGTGGCCTCACTGCGCTGCTGTGCTCATGCCCAATGAGACCTCTTGTTCTGAGAATGGAAATGATTCTTGCATTTTCTGAGAAATCTTTGGATGATGTTAATAACTTACCATTTCTTATTATAGAAGGCTGCTATTCTACACAAAGAGGCTGTTTAAAGTAATCAGGGCTTTCAGCTTTAATCAGCTGAGAAATGCCCGCGTTTTCAACTCGTGCCTGTCCATAAAGGAGAAATTCAGCCTGATGTGTATGTATCTTTTGGAATTCATCTTGGTATTAGCCAGAGATTGCTAAGTATCTGGAAACAATCTACAACATCAATTAAATCAAAGCAATTTTTAATATTTTTTTCTGGAGATATCTTAAGAATTCTCCATAACAGTAACTCACATTTTCAACAGGGTGTATCGGGTTGTGTATATGTTACAGGTTGAGGGAGGTTGTTTCTTCAGTTTACACTAGCAAATATATGTTTTCTCCTTAAAATTTTGGGACTTTATATCTATTCCCTGTGTGTCTATTGCTTGGATCTGTTATGATTCAGAGCATTACTGATGCACGACCAGAGAAAACAGTTGTGGCAATAGAGAAGTCAGCTAGAAAATTAACAAACTTTTGCAAAGTGGAAAGAAATCTGCACAAGCACGGGAGCCAGGCAATAGCAAAAGTATGAATAATCTCCGTCTATTGAATATATCAACTTCCAGATATTACTTAGCTGTACATCTTCGAAATGTAGTTCCAGCATCCTTGTACTTTTGGCTGGCTTACGACTTTTTTGGGGGGCTAGATGTGCCCATAAAGGGAATCAAAATACCAAAGCAACCATAGCAGCCATCTGTGTAATTTAATATTAAAAAAAAAAAAAAAAGGCTGGCTTCCTAATCCCTGAGGCTGGGTTAATGCATACAGACCAGCAGTGACTCATTAGATCCGTTCTCATCTTGGTGTCAGGGCTCTGGGGACACCGCCAAGCTCTTCAACCTCTTCTCCCACCCTGGGGATTTGGTTTATGGGATGCAGACAATGGGTCGGGCTGCTGGGAAAGCAGCTAGATAAGGAGAAAGAGCTGTGAGAAACCTTGCCAGGGAGCTCCCCTTCTCTCCTGGGATCCACGTTTTGCTCAGGCCTCAGCTGTGGGCCTCGTTTGAGCTGTGCTGCAGGCATGCTCTGCCTGGCCATGCACCTTGCTGATCCTGTCTTCACAGCTTGAATTCCCAGCTGGGTGCCTCAGAGCAGCCCCATCAATCTGGGCATATCTCCTTCAGATATTTGTTACTACCATTTCATTCACCTGCTAAATATCAAATTCCGATGAAAAAGCAGCACTTAGCATCCCAAACAAGCCTACAAACCTGTGCTTGTGAGGTGGAGACAGGGGTGGAACATGGCGAGAAGATGTGACATCCTGGTCACGAAGTTCTCCAGTGTTTAGTGCTTTCTCAGATTATTCTGTGCTTCTTACATGGCAGGACAGCAAGAATTTTGTAGGGACAGAGAAAATGGAAGCTTAGAAAACGTGGTGCTTTCTAACTTATGTCAAAATATTCCTGCTTATTATTGCGTCATCTTAATATATTAGTGCCTCTGCACCAGTGCATGCAGCTTGGGAAACAAACAGGAGGAGCTGGAAGCCACTGTGCTACTAGAACACCATGACATAGTTGCCATCACTGAAACCTGGTGGGACGATTCCCACAACTGGAGTGTGGCTGTCCACGGCTACAGGCTGTTCAGAAGGGGCAGGTGTGGAAGGAGTGGAGGAGGGGTTGCCCTCTATATTCAGAAAGGAGTTGAGTGTGAAGGGCTGTCCCTGAAGAACGGCCATGAGCGAGTCAAAAGCTTATGGGTGAGAGTTAGAGACCCAGGCAACAAAGGGAGCCTTAAGGCTATATTGGTGCATTTCATGCACCAGGATGTTATACTCAGGGTCTGAGCATTTTCAGGGAGCTCTGGCTAGAAGACAAGGGCAGAAAACCTCAGATACCGGGTGGTAGGGGAAGGGACCAGGCCTGTGGAGGAGAGGGGACTGGTAGAAGCAAAGGGGAAATATTTGAGGGGGAAAAAATCACAGGTAAAAAAAGGACAGAGGAAAAGCTCTAGTTGGATAGAAGTCACTGTACTTCATAGCTCAGCAACCTGCTTCACCTTAATTTTCTTTCAGCTGCGCTGTCAGTGCATCATTCAGGTTATTCACACATCACACCGTGCCGTTCTGTGAGAGCAGCTCTGGTCTGCGCTTCCATCACGCAGAGTCACGAGCTCCTGGGGGCTCAGAGAAGCCAGACATGATGGCACAGAGGGGGTTTCTGTGGGCACTGCTTCTCAGAAGTGAAGTGAGTGCTTTCCTGCAGGGAAACCATCTCTTTGGCATACTTCAGTGCTGAGATAACACTGTAGTATCTGCAAACAAATTATCCGTATTGATCTGTCCAGCTAGGTGTGTCTGCCAACATGTCATTAACTCCCTGCTCCAGGAGCCACAGACACCTCATGTAGCTGATAACACAATTTAAATGCATTCTTCCTGCAGACGTTTCATTCCCCTAAGAACCCTGTGGAATTAGATAATCCTTTTAGTCCCTTCCTGGACCATTTCAGATTCAACCATTTAGTAAACTTGCTACAGCTATTCCAGGAGATAATAAAGTACATGCTTGGAGCTGAGAAGATTACTAGATTCACAGCCACTGGTTAGGTTTGTATTCACAAGCAGGATAGGCAACTGTAACAACTAGAAAGAATTTGGTATGGAAAAAAAATTAAAAGCAATCACAAATATTTAAACATTTGTTTTCTGAAGAGGAATCTTGAACTAAAACTGGTCTGAGGAGTTCATGAAAACACGTGATCTCCCCTGCTTAGTGTATTCCCTTGAAAAGTCTTGTCTCCCTTCTTCCTTGTCTTTTGCCTAAATCTTGAAAAATAATTATCATAATATCCTGTGTTCCCAAATTTTTTATTTTTTTTTAATGACAGGCTAGCTGCATTTTTTTTTGTTTGGTTGTTTTTTGTTTGTTTCTTTGTTTGTTTTTTGAGGAATATTTGAAAAATGTACCAATCAATTCCTGAGGCTTAGCATTCAATGTTGGTTCAGAAGCTTGTAATCTATAAAAATTAGATTTATTTTTAGCCATCTGGGAGAAAATTTCTTCAAGGAGCAGGGGACATAACTTCAGAGACTGATATTGTCTGTCCTTTCAGGAACTCCTGCCATTGCAGAATAATCTCTGAAGCTCTCCCATTTGGATTTGACATGACTTTGTTTCTCTTCAGCTGGCTACACAGCTCTTGTACTTGAGGCAACAGCAGCATGCTCCCTTTGACTTTACTCCTCCACAGTATTGATATCTACAAGACCTGTAGCTTGTGTTCTAGCCACTTCCTGCAGCTGGGCAATGGTGTGAGCCTGGCAAGAGAGGAAAAGGAGGCACTGCTCCTCAGGGCTTTCAGTCCCTTGTCAGCTTGCAACAAATAGTTATCTACTCACCTTTCTGAGGTTTTGAAGGAGAGAAGGGCCACCAGGCCTTGTGGTGATTGGAAGAGGGTGTAGTACAGAAAACACCACAAAATCAAAAGGAGCAAAGGGAAGTCTTAAAACAACAAGTTCAGCAGTGGAATTTCCAGTTAGAAACTGGAATAATATTGCTGGAAAATATCACACTTTGTTTGTTCCAGTACTTACACTCTTCCCTTACAGGTACTTCTGGCCCTTCTGGAGACAAGGTACTGGCAGAGATGGGCCTTTGGCTTGGCTCAGGACAGCTCTTCTTACACCCCTCAGCAAATAGCCTACTTAACTGGGACCTGGGGAGGTATTTTTGGCTTGGGCTGCTTTCTGGGCTGGCAGGTCAGATGCCAAGATGGGACATTGAGAATGAGGGACAGAGGTTCTTCTGTGAGTATTTTTTCTTATCAAAACTTCAAATACCAGTGTGCTTGGGCTCTTTAAACTCAGCATGTTTCCCATTTCATCTTGCCTTTTTTCCCTATCTAATCTAAACTGACCTAATGATCTAGAGAGTCCTGGATTCCTTTAACCTGACTTCAAGTGCCAAGCTAAAGAATCTATATTCGGATCAAGGTCACCGTAGGGTCTCTCTGCAGTCAATGAAGAATGCCAGGCAGCTCCAGGGGTGATTCATATCATAGGTGGGCTGCATCTCCCTCAGGAAGCATGAATTTAACTATGTAGGAAGCCTAACATGACCTTGTTTCTAATTTAAGCACATCAGCTAAATGTCTAACTTGTCAAGGCCTTGAGTTATCTAAGAATATAACTTACTGTCCTTGTGCCTTGTTCTAGAGATTTATGTGCATGCGTAGTGAAAAGTCATTGGCTCCTTCAGACTTCTAAAGCACAGAAACCATGGCACAACTGTTGTGACAGGAATGTAAAATTAAAACGTACAATAAACAAAAATGAAGGACAGCTGCCTGGAATCCTCCATTTCAAATTAGTTTCCATACACAAATAATGTTATCAGGATAAAACAGAACAAGTGTGATAAGCAGGACAGAGCATGCATAGCACCATGTAAAATCAACATTTTTCCACTATGTAGCGAGCAACACTGGTCCTGCTCTAATACATGGCTAATCGTTCTTCATTTTCCAAGTACAATAGCAGGAGCCATAAGGATTTTATTTGCCATACTATTGTTATATCTGTTTCTATTGGAATTCCTTTCTGATTTAGTAATCGAGCTAATTTTGTACACAATAAAATGTCATGATAACTTAATTTTGCTAGGAAAGAAGAAGCAGATACATAAATGAGATTTCTTGCAAGCAATCTAATGGAATGTGATGTGTGAAAATGAGACTTAACAATTCTTACTTGTAATACACAAGGAGACACACAGGTACCACAGCTGTCCTTTGGAAGCATGTAAGAATCATAAAATTATAGAATCGTAAGGGTTGGAAAAGACCTCTGAGATCATTTTTCACCAGCAGCAGAACTCTGGAAACCACTGACTTTTTTTTTTTTTTCTGAAGAATTTTATGAGAAGAGTAAAAGTAGTTATGAGGTCTCCATTTTGGTAATATCCACACAGATTAAGACGGTTAAATGCTGTTTCTCAGGATTTTACCATCTCAGTTTTTGTTTTATGAAGGGATGATTCATAAATATTTTGTGCACTGTAATGATTTATCAAAAAGTAAGATTTTTCAGTGATGCTTTCAAGTTTCTTTTGTTTGGTATGCCCAAGTATTCTCATTTTGCAGATGAGAAGACTGCTGTTCAAGCATCCTCACTTTTATCCCCAGAGGCTCATCCCTGTTTCTTCGCTGACACAGACTGTTTCTCCTGATGTTGTCACAAAGCACCAGCTGGCACAGGTCTTCATATTAATACTCGTGTTCATGCTATAGCATTTATGGGGGAAGACCATGTCGGAGTCCACTCCAGTCCCTCCAAAATAAACTTATCTATGGTGTAGTTGAGACTCTTCATCCCAGAAGTAATCTTAGTCATGAAATGGGCTACAGTTTAACAGTGAGCCCCAACAGCAGACTGTTGGATCTCAACCTCGACTGTTCATGGCATAAATTAATGTACATCAATATGGCAGTGTAACAAGATACCTGGACTCAATGTCGGTCTGTGCTATAGGCAATGTAGTTTCCTTACCCTAGTACTTTACTTGGGCACTTTACCAGTTCATGTAGAGACAGCTGAGGCAAGTTTACATGGTGCATGGTACATCTTCAACCTATCAACAGAAAAATCCTCTCCCAGTAAGCCATTAAAACCAGGAACAGCTCTCATTGCCCCAGAGCTGCCTGTGGACCTCCCTTCATGGCAGTCAGAAATAACGTACTAAGCATAAAGCTGGGGAAGAATGAGTGAACAGTCTCATTTTTCACTAAATCACAAAGGGAGCTTAGGGAGAACAAAATGTTTGGCCAGCTGTGATTATGGCCAGGATATTCACATACCATCAAGCCATAGTGATATCCTGAACAATAGCTGGAAGTGACTGACACCGTGATGTTCTGTCTCATGCTAAAGACAGTAATTCTGTCATTTTCCAACTTTTCCACTGTTTCTCAGCAACTTGGCATTCTCCAAATGTCTCCTATTCTAGCTCCAGCTCAGCCTTACCCAGCTTTAGTTGGAAGGCCTGAGAGCAGCTCAGCCATGATGCCAACTGCTCTTAGCATGACGCAGAACTGTGTGAACACCAAGAGAAATACACGCTCTTACCGAGCTCCTGGAAGAAAGACTCACCAACAAGGACTGAGACAACAAAAGTGGAGCCTGCAAAAGACCTCAGGGTGTCATTAGTTTATCACACTCTCCCAAGGAAAAAAAAAAAAAAAAAAGCAACTGTATCCACACATAATTCAAAGCAAATGGTAGTGCAATCTGTTCTGAAAAACTTCCAGTGATGGTTTCAGGTTGGCAACCTGCCTTCCTACATTAAGGAAACTTTATTTGAAATCTCTTACCATTGCTAATACAGATTTAAACCCAGTGATTTTTGCAAGATAGTGAATCAAGCAACAATAAGCTGCTGACTCTTCCTTAAAACGCCTTTTCTATAAAATCAGACCAATGTGCATTCAAATTGCTGGGCTGAAAACTGCAATTTTATTGTTAAGTAATTTTTATGTTTCAAAATGATGGCAGTCAGGGATTGTAACAGAAGCTGAAGACGGTGTTGAAAACTCTTTCAGTCCTTGGCTACTTACGTGCTCCTATTTCACTCACTTTCTTCCCTTCTTCGGAAAACTAAGTGCTCTGTTGCAATCACACAGAGGAACTCCTATGTGAAAGTAACCATTCTTTTCTAGGGCAATGGGAAGTGAAGAGTTTTTCCTCTCCATTTGCTTAAGATGATGCCAGCTTTTTAATGCTCTGTAAGAAACTTTCCAGAAAGCATGTAAGAAAGTAGGAAACAAAGTTGATCTGTGATGTCAAATATTCAGCATTTTTAAAGGGACAAGACTCCTGCCTCTTCCTGGAAAAAGACCCTTGCTCTCCCGAGTCTCTTGCTGCTGGTCTTGTTTTGCCATTGAGGTACAGTTGTTCCATAAGGAAGATTTTGCACAAATAGAGAGATGCTAGCATAACAAAACAATACCTGCTTTCTTGAAACAGCTTTTCAACATGAGTGAAACTCTTCCTGTGTGATTCTCTGTGATGTGGTTCAGCTCATTATCATTACCTAATACTAACAAATCAATCTAGTGAAAGTTAGTTTGCTTAAGAAAGAGCTAAACAGGTTTATTTAAATTTAAATATTTAAGTGCATTCATACACAATCCATGCTACCAGCAACAACTTCAGAACTTCACCTTTTTGGGGGCTTTGGATTCAGAATCTAAAAAGCATTGTCTTACCAGATTGTTTCCCTGTTAACTAAAATGAGAGGTAAGAATTTGGCTAAATCTTCTTTCCTTCATTTGATTTTTTTTTCTCATGACCTTCTTTTTTTTTTATTTTCTTTTAAATAGCTACATTACTTCCAGCAAATAAATGTTCTTAAAGACAACTGTATTTATTTCATTTGCATGCCAGTTAGAAGAAACAGAGCTGTCCTTCCTCCCTTTTGTATTTCCTGGTTAATTTCTCTTTATTTAAAATAATCTTTTCTCCCTTTGCATCTTTTTTTCCTGGAAATTTTATTGCAAATCAAGACTTGAATTCCCCCAAAATACAAAACATTCCAACTAGGAGAAAAGAAGAATTTTCTGTTATGATAAATGTCTTCCAGAGATATTTTTGTGAGAATATGAACACAGAACCTTTCATCAATATATTAAAGCTCAGATCCTTATATGCTTCTCAGCCCGTCATTATTTATAAAAATAATGACGTCATACATCTGTCACGACTCTACACTCTTGTTTGAATTTGCAGTCATAAGCACCCAGGGTAGTGGAGGTGCCAGCGGTGCTTGAGCTGTGAGCTCTTTGAGAGAAGTGCCATTTTACTTGGTCTGTGACTGTACAGTACCTACCACAGTCTGATCTGGAACGATGGCTTCGGCTCGAAGACAGTAGGCCAATACTCACAGCAAATAATGAGAAAACCTGGG
>VXAV01003394.1:272542-283945 GCA_013399715.1 Alectura lathami
CATCCTGCTGGGAAAATAATGCTTGACAGGAAGCTGAAGGCACTTGGAATTTTCTTTGGCTTCATGATTCATGCACTGTCAGGCCATATTGCCTAAGAACAGCAAGAGTTAATTAGGAGTTGCAATGTGACAAAATGCTACATGCATTGAGTTTGTTGAAAGTAGCATATTCTGTTCGCTGGCATTTCTAGCTCTTCTTTTGTGTACCACTGTGAACAATTTCAAAGAACGCGTCACATAACATGCTATTCAGTTTTCTGCTGTATTACACTGCAGTACTAAGCTATTTAATTTATTGGGCAGCCAGTACACATGAGCTGGGTTGACAGCGACATGAATATTGCCTGTGGAGCACAAGCCTGATGTTCTCACTTTGTGTAGGCAGTGTGGGATAGCTGTCAAAGGTGTGGAAGCCTCCTTTCCACCACAGCAAATGACCTTTGGCGACCTAATATCTCAGGACCAACATTTCTCATGTTCCTCCTTTTCGAGTGAGGTCAATGGGAAAAGCTGGAGCCCAGAATTTCTGAAAATCAGGTTCTTCAAGCCCTATATCCTGCACCTGTTCAAACCAGTGTCAGTGTTCTCATGGATTTCAATGGAAAGTGCACATTCCTTTGGATCTGAAGCAGAAGGTCCTTTCTCAGAGACACTTCCCGAAAAGAATGGATCCATGCTGAGTTATATCACTTGGAGACATGGTTCTAGGCACATTAAGACAAAAAAAAAAAAATCTAGATTCTTGATATATTCTCTGTATGTATCTACGACAAACTTCCATGAAAGATAAGCCACACACAAATTCTAACATGCTGCTGTATTACCAAAGTCTAAAAAGTCTAAACAGGTTCCCCAAAGGCAAAATACCCACCCAGCAGCAAATATAAGCTGTTATGAAATGTTGTCATCATGCTGAGTACAAAGCTAAGACCATGAGTTCTAATTTCTGTAACACAGTGTTTTTTTATGATCAGGGGACCACACGTTCCTTTTTCTCTGTTCGTACCTGCACAGCCACACAGAATTCTGCAACTTCAGCTCAGGGGAGTGAAAATCAAGCGTGGCCTTTGGTCCTTTTAAGAAAAAGTTATCCGTGTCTCCACTACTGGGAAAATGTTTTAAGTTCTCCCTGGAGGAAGCTTGGGAAGAAGTGTTTCCCACCGGGACTTACCAGTTTTGCTTTTATCAATGGCCTGTGTAGATTTGTTCTGCTGCATGTTGGGAAGGGTTTTTTAATCCTCTTACACTATTTCTAGGAGGGAAGGTAGCATACTGGAGGAAATATATTGCATTCAGGGGTTCAGAGATTTCGATTACACCATCATGGTGTTTGCGGACATGTGTTGACAGGTGATTTATTTATGGTTCAGACACTCTTCTCATTTTTGGAGTCCAATGGACCACAGAAAGCAAGCTCCTTGTTTTGAGAAAAGTAGACTTAGAGATGGCCTAGCATCTGGAAAAATAGAATGCAATTTTGGATCTTCTCCTTGAATTCATTTAATCGTTTAAGTTGCATGAGTGTCAGACGAGGCGCTGCTGACTGTCTAGTCAAGGAGACTTTTCTCTGTGCATTGAAGTTCTTGCACAATAGTCAGATGGTTCTTTCAAAAACTATGATTGAATTCTGAGAAAGTACCTTAAACGTACTTCTTTCATACTTAGAAACACAGAGCTAGTTAAAAACTGCCTGCTAGAAGACAGCTAGAACAAACCCTCATAGTAACTGAAAACGATAGGAAGCTATAGATGCATATATACATAAAATTCCAAAGGAAATTAATATCTTTAATAAATATTTCTTACAGAATTTGCAATTCAGTGTGAGAGTCCTAAAGTAAAAATGACTGGAAAGTAACTATTTTTATTGCAAACAGAAGGAAATGTACAAGGTAATCAACCAGCATACACAATGAAAGAAAACTATATTTCTGACGCTCGTCCTGTTTTTAGTGACTCCCACGTGGCTTTGCAACACAAGCAAGCAAACTCATTTATTTATAAATACTAGACCAAATCTTCACATCTTCCCCATTGCCTTCATGCCACTCTAATACCATAGGTGACACTAAGTTGGTGCCTTCCCAGCTAGCTTGCAAAGCTTGCACTCTTCAGCTGCATCCAGGGTCAGCAGAGGAAAGAGGAGGGTTGGACACAGACAGAATAAAATTTGTTACTTTGAGCTGGGCAAGGGGAAAAATCACACACAGCCAGGTACATGTGAAAGAGCATTGTCTCCGGGCTGCTCTGAAATGTCAGGGGGGGAGCTGAAATGGTGCAGATGAAAAAAGCAGAGATCTACTCTATCCGACACGTTAAGACATTTTTTTCCTTTATAAAATACAAGATATTTTCACATTTTAATCAAAATGCTCGGCTACATGTGAGATAGGTTGGAAATACTGTTGGAAAGCAGGAGTTTTTACCTCAATAGTGATACATAAGCAAACCAGTCAGCCCAGACAGGTTGCTCGGGAGCCCCTCTAACTGATGGCTAGCGTTTCTCAGTACGCTTCAGCATTTCCGCTTTCTAAGTATTTTGACTTTGTAACATCAAGAAAACTTGGCAGTGAGTCACGTAATCTGAGTTCCCCTCCTGCGTCTCCCCTCATTTCCCTGGGTGATCCCAGACTAGTTACTTCATTAATTTTAATTGGATGCTGTCATGAGAAAAGGCTTGTTGGGCTGGACTGCAACTCTGCAGGCATTCGATCCTGGTTCAGGCAAATGCCTAGTAATTCTTGTAGGGCTTTTCTCTGTGTGAAGCCTGCAAGATGTTCCACAATGGCATGTGCTTAAAAGGCTGCAACAGCTGGATGTTGATTCTGGACCCATGAAGGTGATTTACTACAGTCTGCTATGAATTCCCATCCTGTTGTCTGCCACTTAGGCACACTCAGAAAGGCTCCTCCTCAGACCTTGCTGCCTGGTCCCAGTCACAGCAGGCATCATCAGCTGAACCTGTATTTCTTCTAGCAGCTTTGCCTAAACTACCCAGACTCCAGGCAAGTCTTGGTAATGAAGGAAAAAGCACAAAATAATCTGTGACTTTTTTTCTTACTGTTGTGCAGCACTAGACAATTGTTTCCCAAAAATCTTATGTTCTTGTCCCCATCTCAAACTGGGTTGTGCACAGCCAGAAAGAAGAATCACACCACACTGGCTTCAGTTGCAGGAGAGATCAAGCCAATTCTCCCCTTCAGCAAAGGAGACCAGAGGCAGTTTAAATAATTCTTACAAGATTCTTAAGAATACTGCAAATAAATGGAATGCAGCAAACCGTGAGACCGCCTGATTTACATAGCTTTGTAGAGCAAATATTGCTATTATAACTAAAGCAGTAACAGTCACTGATTAAACCATATCCTTTTAGTTGCATACGAGAGTACAATAAGAATATATTAAAATTTATGAAAAAAAAATATTGCAACTGTGTAAAATAAGGACAAAAAATATAGTATTATGCTCTGTTGGGACTCTTTGCAATTCCTCTCACTCTCAGTTCTGGTCCTCAGTAGACTGGGACAAGCACGTGGCATGTGGGAGGGATGAGGGGGATGTATTTGTGAACATTTGCTTTCACAACTGAGAAATAGCTCTGAAAATATTTGTGACTTCTTTTTATTTACTTATCTGTACATTTTCCTTTGCAAGTGTTTTTGCCTCAAGAGAGCGTCAGGAATTTCAGCGGGCATGGCCAGTCACGCTGGCAGCACTCCCTAGCTGCCCTTAGTGTGAGGGTCAACCCCACAGGATTCAGAAACCCCAGCACGTAAATGCCACCATGTGTTTGGGTAAAGGAACAATTACGGTCACTGTCACCATGGTTAGCATTAAACAACTCCAGCTCCCTAATTCTGCACTTGCTTCATACAGGAGCCCTTAGGCCCCCGGTTTTCATTCCAGCCCTTACAGTTCCCTGTCTCTTGAGTGCTTCTCTTCTGCCCTGATACTCACTGCATTTCTATATTTATTCCCTTTTCATCTGCAGCGCCTTATCCGCTTCTCTTGTGACACACTGAAGCACCTTATATTTCCAGTCTCTGTTCTCCAGAAGCCCCAAAGCCTGGCTTTTCTCTTTCCCCAAGCCTCTCCCTTCCTACATACCACCCAGAAGTCCAGGTTGCTCTCCCTATTCATGCACAGTGGGCAGCTCAGTGCACTGGATGTTACTTGGTGGGTCAGACAGCCTGAATATGACAGAATACGAGCTGATGTGCTTTCTGGCAAAATACAGAGTTTGTTCCATGAGAAGGAAAAATATTTTAGCATAAATAAACCAAAATCTACCCAATAACACAGCATACAAAACAGTCCTCTATTTTACTGACAATAATGGAAAAATAAGGTTATGCATCAGATAGCTGGTGTTACTACCTCCTGACACTGATATTGTTTTATATATTTCTTCCTGAAAAAATTTCCATGAGTCATCGCCCATAGAACACCATAGCTACGCAGCCATCATTTAGCAAAAGACAGCGAAACTGAAACATCTTATTAGGCTTGTGTTGAAAAGAAAAGGACCTTAGTTTTTTAAAGTCCCACTCATAACCCCTTCCTACAAGAAGACAGAGAGCAGTATTTATCTAGCTCGGAGAGAAGTGGCTGAGTTCCAACATGTGCTTCCAGAAAGATCAAGAATTTCTAACACGCTTGGGTCACTTCTGCTTGCTTTCTCCCTGCATTTGACTCCCAGCCCATCAGTCAAAACAATTTCTTCTGATTTCTGTCAGTGATGTGCAGTTTTTTAATGTTTGTGTAGCACATAAAAATATTGTCATTATTTTCCTCAAAATAAACACAGTGCCCCAAGAATGCCTGGTTAAGGGACTGAAATACCCAGCAACTTATTTCAGTTCTTTTTCGCAAACAAACTGTTTCTGATACACAAGAAGGGAAGGAGCAGCATGAAGCAAGCAAATTTGCATTGAAGTTACACTTCAAAGCGAAGATAACATTTTGTAACACACATGAGGACCCAGATCCTCAAGGATATGTAGACGTTTTACTCTGATGCCTAAAAAATTTTAAGGATATGGGTAGAGGTGACTTAGAAGAACACCTAGAAGTCTGTTCTCCAAACCGCCTGTGGTCGGTGTGTTCATTTGTGGTAAGGCTTGCAAAGGGGAAAATGCTGGACAGAGAATAATACTGTGCATAACAGAAATGAAAACACTGTACGAGCGCCTGAGAATTTCTAGGAAATACTTGGGCAGTGGTGAAGGAACTGGTGCAGCTTGGCTTACCGGCGTGTCACACGTATTTCTGTGCATGGTTGCAATAAGTCAAGTGCTGAAAGAAGGATTCGGCAGGACCATGAGGGAGAAGCACGGCATCACAGGCAGGTATCATCCCAGTTTCCATTTCAGGCAGGAGAGGAATTGTTCTGTGGAGTGAAAGGAACCTCTGCACCCTTTCCTAGTCCATCAGAAACAAATCCTAAACAGGAGGATGGAATACTGTTCTGGATGTTATTGGTCCACAGAGGATTTAGATTACAAACCACTCCCATTTATGGTAAAGACATATCTACTGTATGCAAACCCTAGCCCAAGTCTGGCAACCTAAAGCCTGTGCACATGGACCATGGTGCAAAAGAAAGCTATTTACATGATGGTTTTATAATTCATTATTGCTGTGTAATTGCTCTGCACTGTTAGATTCCCTGGATATTGAATACAAAGGAAAACACAAGCAACTCTGCAAAGTGTGCTTCAGCCTCTGGGTTCAGCTCACCCCTTAAAAGTCCGTTGACCCAGCTTTTGCAGTTGATTACGTTACAGTGGAAAAATCCCCTCACTGGCATAGTTCTATATTATATGCTTCTCATTCAAATACTTTTTTTTTTTTTTTTTTCCCCCAGAGAAGACCAACTTCAGGGGATATTTCCAGTGATATGCTAACACATGAACAATGTAAATCTTTATTATAGTAGAGAGAGGAGGGAGATGCAGCATCTTTGCCCCTTCTGTTGAGCAGTATGTTTTGACACTTGCAATGTTTTAGGTTTTCTCTCCAATAACAGGGATTAATATGATGTGCCTACAAAGAGATTACGTGAATGAATTACACAGGAGATTAGGGAGAAATCTCATTTCGTGCGCCCATCAAAATAAAACCTTTCCTGACTCAGAGAAAAGCAGCCTCCCTTCTCTCCCTCACCGGACCAAATCATTAAATGTACCACAGCTAATGCAGGACTGAAGGACACCAGTGAACCCAAAGCCAACCTATATTCCTAGCAAAATCCTAAGTAATCTGCCCTGCAAATGTCATTTATGCCAGCTAAGAAATTGGGACATGCAATCAGTCCCACATGCCTGCAGTTCCTCTCATTTTTACTGCACACCTCTACCAGCCTTCAACCCCATAAAGCAAGCACTCATCAGGGGTTTAGCTGCAGGAGAGCTCCTGCTGGCTGATAGTAAGCAAATTGCAACAATGCCAGTGCCTTCTTCTCCGGAGAATTTTAAAACACCTTACAAGCAATGTGTCCCTAGCACATCTGGGAGATCAGATATTTTTGCGGTTATGTTAGAGGTAGCTAAACTAAAATGTTATCCACTCATCACAGGTACCCAGAGAATCAGGAAAAAAAAAAAAATACTCCCAAGATTGTGCTTTAACCACAAGAAAACCTCCCCTGTTTGCTATTGGCCCTGCTTTGGTTTAGTCGTTCCCAGTAAAATACAGTCACCACACATCTGTTTGGCTCCTTCCATGTCAAGGATCTCAGTCTCCACTAAGCATTGTAAAAGATACTGCTCAGCAGCCGCAATCCCACTCCTTAACTGTAGCCTTCCTGGGGCTGAAATGTAGCCACTGCTTAACGATCCAGCTCTGTGTAATCCCCCACAGGAAGCGAACAGTGACAAAATGAAACTTCTGGAAAATCTCTTAGCTGATATGCATTGTACAATAATTTAAACTGTCAGTTGTGGAGAACATAAAACTTGTCCCAGCATTTGCTGACTTTTCCCTTCACACTTCCCCATTTAATTTGCGTAACTCTATTTACATTGCCATTGTTCTCTATCATTTTTATTTTCTTATTAAGGATTCCACACCCAAGTCCAAAAACTGCATCTTGCTGCACCTCTCTTCCTCAGAACTGGAGGTTTTGGCTGGGCCCTGTGGCCACAAAGACCTGCTTGGATTTTGGAGAGCCAACTCCACTTTCTTCCTTTCCAGTCCCTCGCTCCCCTCTCCATCAACACGAAGTTACATGATCCCGTCCAGCTCTGACTCCTCTCGAACTGACTGCTTCACTGCCACATGCAGGGTGATTCAGAAGGGCGAGTTGCCTCTGAAGACAAAGGTGCCCTCACAGAACAGTATAAAAACCCCTTTTTGCTTTTCCTGGCAGACAGGAGCACTGCTCCAGCTCTCCACCTTCTGCTTTACAAGCCTGTTGTAACGCCACCAAAAAGCAGAGATCTAGTAATCTTTTGGGAACAATGGAAATCATACATTTTCTCTTAGGCAATCAGTAGAAAGAGAAAGAGCAAGAAGTATCTAGAAGAAAGAGGAGACGTAGCTAGGCAGGGGACAGCCTCACACAGCTATTGAGGGATAACTAGCCCACTGCATAATATTTCTCTGACAAGCGCTAATGGGTTTTAAATGTCAGGTGTTGTAGCGTAACCCACCAGCTACACAAAGGAGTAACCAGTATTTTTTATTTGCTTACACAAAAATAGTTCCCCTCGTGTCTCTGCCTGCTGAACAGCAGCTGCCTGGGGTGCATGCGAGTGGGAGAGAGGTGCTGCAGTCTGACTTGCTTGGCACTCGAGTGGAGGAGAGAGTGTCCTGCATTCACAGTCGGCTGCTCTGTGGGAGGAGGAGTGAATGTCCTTCCCTCCTTGATAACAGGACTAATGCCAAGCCCACGCTCCGGGGTGTGTTCTGAGGCGAATTTATCAGGATAAATCCTTGCCACAAGCTATCATCAGCCCTGTGTAATGCCGCGACCCGTCCCACTTCCCTGGATAGGGGCTTGGAAATACATACTGTATTTGTGGGCATGTGTATAGGGGAGTAAATCATAGGGCTGCACATGCTTGCATCACTATCGTTAAGTATTGTTTTACCTTTGTTATTCTGTATTTTCTTTCAGAAAACCAAGTGATTTAAAACAACAGAATGTTTCTGCTGTAGCTAGTCATTCCAAACCCGTGGCTCCAGTGACGTCTACAAAAGTGTATGACAGTGTTTTGATTCTCACTCACCTTTTAAGTGTCAGTTTCTTCTTGCAAACAACACGTACATATATGCATGTACATAGACAGCTTGGACAGCAACAGCGAGGTCTGTCCCTGAGCCATTTCCTTGACATTTGATTTTGAAAAACGTCTTTGGCAATCGTTCAGGACCATGTGGTAGCCAGGGCCACGTCCAAACCACCTGAGTCTGGACTTCCCTGTTGGCAGTCAGCACTTTGATTATTAATTCTCTACAGATGTCAGCACTTCTCATCTGGTAGGATCTAATGCCTCGGGTGTACCTTGTTAGCATGCAAGTGCCTCAGAAAAAATTCCATGGATATTCCCCCTAGATAATACTTAAAGATGAGTTATGACAGATGGGTGAAACTGAGAGAAAACTCTCTTCTCCAAATACTATGTGGAAACACTGTGAGTTCGATGTCATAACAATCCAATGAAAGCTATTTAAAGCACTAGGAAAGGTGAATCAGCCACTCCAGAAACGGATCTGGTACTGACACGTGCTGTCCTTCTGCGCTCGTAATGCATTGTTAAGATTCCCTTGCGTGGTGTAGGAAAAAAAGCTGCGTGTACGTTAGCAGTTACACAGAGGGTGAAAACGTGCGGAATTCCAAGGATGGAACAACACATCCTTGCTGGGTTTGGCAAAGGATGACCTTTAGTGATGAAAACCTGAGAAACTTGGGGTCAGTCCCACAAAGACTCACACATGTGCTTATCTTTATGCGTGACTCATGTGTGTAAATCGTTACACTTGGCCATATCCACTTCAGCACAGCGTTCTGTACGGCAAAGCCCGGAGTGTGATCTTGCCATTACTGAACTCAGCAGGACTTTCCGTGTGAGCAAAGCTACAAGTGAGCCAGCATCGCTGGGCCGTGCGTGGCTAACATGGTAAAATAGCTACGCAGATGTTGTGAACTTTAAAATAGTGCTTTCCTGTAGTTTCAGGGGAGGAAAGGAATATGTGCATAGGGGTGCTATGCTATTTTTCATGGTTATATTAATTAGTATGGTATAATCTCAAGGCCCAAATGAGGTTCCCATTCAAGGCTTCTTCATACTACAAATACGCAAGCAATCGCTGCCTGGATTGCAGCCAACTTTTGTATTTTTACACAGAACTCTGTATCTGAAACCTTGAAGTAGTAGAGGTTTGAAATAGTTTAGGCTTAACGAGGAGCTCTGTCACCATGCCCAGGAGACCCGACCCCTAATATTAATTCCAGCACTGGCTTAGGCAGAGGTGAGAGATAAACAAGTTGCTTCTCCTCTTTCCTGTTTAGTGTCATTCTCCATACCAAGGCATGCATTTTAAGTCTACACAGTGATTGAAGCTGTGATTTTAAACAGATTTTATTGTATGAGAGATCAGTGCTAGAGCTGGAAGACTTGTAGCTATTTAAGAAAAAAATAAAATAAAAAGTCCTCTTCCCACTACCGAAACTTAAGATAGGTTTTATTTTGTATTTACTGCACAAGAGCCATACAGCATCACGCAGATGACAATGAGGCTGTTGGGACACAAGCATTTGGTTGCTGCATCTGGCATTAGCATGGGATGGCAGAATCGCTGATCAGGATTTAATTTTCATTTCTTGTTCTAATTTGCATCTCCTGCTACTGTTCACTGCTTTTCAGCCCTGTGGGTTTGGGAGCTGACCAAAACATCAGTTGAAGGCTCATACCAATAAAAGTCCAGCATTTCTTTCTGTCCTCAAAATAGAGTCAAACAAAGATACACATCTTCCCTCCTGCTCTTTCCTCTCACAAATATACACGCTCTACAATGTTTCTCCTCAGGAAATAAGCTTAAATAATCCAGAATCATTTGTGTCTTTTTTAAACGAGCTTTTACTTTGGTCACTTACAACACTGACATGGATGAGAGTACAAGTGTCACTGTAATAGACAGAGAAGCCCGGGGGGGAAAAAAAAAAAAAAAAAAAAAAAAAAAAGTGTCTGAAGCCTGAGCCCCTCACAAGAATGGCTTTGAATCCGTGTCTGTGTGGGGAGAGCTTCCTGGTTACCATCTGCTTAACAAGAAAAACAAATGGAAAGAACAGAAAATTGCATGGCTTATTGCTCTTGTCCTTTCAGGGCTGAGTTAAACTAAGGGATCAGCAATACTACAGAATGGCAGGAAAAACAACAAACGGGTTAACTGGTGGTCCACCACTCCTGTGCTCAGTAATTACTTCATGAAAAAATGCCAGTGGCCCACCTAGAGATAAGGAGCTTTATTTGGTGCCTGTGGAAGAATTAGTCCCACTGGGACAGCATAGCCTAGTTTTATGTGGCTGTGTAATGAGAGATCCTACCGTAAGAAACTGGCACAAGCCGATGGGAGACTTTGATTTCTGTTCGAAATCATTCAACTCACAGATTTTTAAACAACTGGCTAAGCTGAAGAAAGTCAGAGTTTATAATTTTGCCTGATTTCAGAAGTACAGCTGGAATGGCTCCTTTCCATGAGCAACACCTGTGCAAGAAGTGCAATTCACCTGCTCACGCATTCAAAACAAGAACCTTCACACAAGGCTATCAGTTAGAACATGTCATGGAGAGAGATCCTACTTATAGGGAAGCAGCTTAGAGCTTGCAGATCAAGTTATCAGGCCGCCTAATTTAAATGTAGCTCCATCCCCAAAGAGTAAATAATGTACATGTGGTGGGCATGAGTCATCACTCCTGCAACAGCGTCAGTGGAGCTCCCTGCTTTGCACGGTTTACGCATTAAAATGTAAATGAAAAATAGCTTTTGTTATGAAATAAATTCGTATGAGAGATCATTTTTAGGTGGCGGCTTAAGGCAGCCTTCTCCAAGATCACGACTGCCTGTTGGGCTAAGGAGCCAGAGGACAGGCAGAGGAAGCTCTTCCCATTTTCAGAAGAGTGGGCCCATAAATCGGCGCACACTCTCCTCTCCCTCTCTCTCGGAGCCTTTGTCTCAGAGGAGCAGGCTCTGCCACCGCAGCAGCACGGCCGCATCGGGTGTGCGGATGTCCTCTCAAACCGCCCCTCCGTACTCCCGGGAGCTCCCGGTCTCTCGGCGGCACATCGTTACGAAGCAGGCAGGCTTCGCCCGCTGCCAGCCGGCGCTCCCTCTCACAGACCCCGAGGTGGCAATCCCGCCCTTGCCCCTGCGCGGAGGCTCCGGCTCGGCGGCAGCGGT
>VXAV01003394.1:285923-300240 GCA_013399715.1 Alectura lathami
TTCCTTTTTTTTTTTTTTTTTTAAACCTTTAGCCCTTATTTAACGTAGGACAGCCCTTGTGTCCTGCTGTTATCCAGCTGAAATAAACGATTCTAATCCCATTTATGCAAACAACCCGTCACTGCCTTCTCAGGCGAACTGCATCAGGTTCAGGTAAAAATGTGACTCTTTGGCAGTTTTAAATATCTACTATAATGAAGAGCACGTATCCAGCAAGGAGATGCAATGGTAGGGAAAGAAGAGACTGTAACGTCGAAGGACAGTCATGATCGCTTTCCTTCGTCTTTCAACCAGAAACAGTTCTACCAGTTTTCATAGTTTTCCAAGAGACGTTTGCATGTGTAGTGATCTGCATAGAGGCACTGGAAGGCAGGGCGCAAGAAATGTGTTAGGATACACGTTACTAAATGCTGCCTGACTGATGTTCGGTTATAAACATTGGCGGTGTTAGGAGCAGTAAGTTAAAACAGCAGGGGAACTTGAGTAAGAAGTGTTCGTTTCTCCTCTTTATTGAAATGTTCTTTTTAAGCAAATAACCTGCGTCTGTTGTAAAATAACGATCTCCTTCATACCCCGAGGAAGAGCCTATCCCAAGCAAAGTGCTAAACATATGCCTCATTCCAAATGCATTAGTGTTTTCCAGTATGAGCAGACAAATTGCGCTTTGAGCATTTATGCAGATATTCTAAAGAATCAAAGCTTGTGACCTTGTCTTTTATATTCTGGTCCTTCTAGCAGCTTAGGAGTTAGTGAAACATCTGTCTGGAAATATCTCTAGGAAATTGAGGACTGTTACCAGCACTAGTGAAGCAACTTTTTGACAAACCTATGCAAAGAAAGAAAGAAAAAGAAATGACGCCTTAGAATCTCATCTCCTTTGGATGTCACTGAATTACATTTCTATTCTAAACTAAGTGTTTACTGCTTAGCGCTGCACAGTGCATGTAGGTAGATGGAGAGTGAGCTAGGTTTTACTCTGTACTTTATGTCCTCTGCACAGCTCAGTCTTTTATTACTTGTGGTAGGAAGAACATGGGTATTCCATTTCAGTTCTCAGACCCTAGTAGCTATCAGAGGAAAAAGAAAATCTTCATCTTATTTTTTTAAGATTGATAACAGAGGGCCAGAAAGATGTTTCATAAAAAGCCTGTATTTTTATAGTTATTTTTCAGAACATTATTCACTTAATATTGTGAGATGATGTCCAGTTGTATGAGGTGCTGCTGCTAAAGGTGTTCTGTTTGAGCGAGTGGAGAAAAGCAGCACGTAGCTCTGAAGGCTAAATCCATAGGCATGGATGATGGTATGGATTTATACTAGATTTTACTCAGCATTATACCAACAAAACTTGGGTATAATGTACTTTTTTTTTTTTTTTTTCATAAATAGAAGTGCTTCTGGCAGTGTTAATATTCAAGCTATTGCTCAAGCTGCATATTGCTTAAACTTCACTGGCACGTGGAAGTGAACTTGGTATTGTTTGTGTCTGTGGTGTTGGACGTCCCTCAGGTGGTTTGGAGAAAAAGGTGCAGGACCAGTACATACTGGAGGTGGCTGCACTCCTTTCTCTGTAACTAATGGACTTCGGACATGTTGTTTCACCCCCCTCTTTCTTCTTCTCCCTGTTCCTTGTCCCACCGTTTATCGTTCAGTCTTGTTTATTTGGCCTGTAGGATTTTCAGTGCAAAATTTTGTTGTGTGCAGGTGTTGCGCCCAGGCAGATCTCTGCTGGAGCAGCAAAACGCCACTGCAATATGATAACAAGAAATGGTGGCCAACGTTTTTCCTGTATCGGTCACTGTGGTGTCTGCACGATCAGTAGCTGCTGTCTGAGAGGCGGGGAGATCGGCACAGACCAGAGGGGAGGAGGAAGGGAGGAATTGTTTCTTTCAGTTCTGCATATTGATGGCAAGGGGCTCCACAATGGCAGAAGCCAACAGTAAGGAACTGAAGCTGAATCCCAATTATGTATTTATTCGTTCATTCTCCTTTTCCTGTGTTGTAGTTGGAAACTCATCTGTCTTTCTCCCAAGTACCCTTTGTAAGCTTATAAAGCACACAGCTTCATGTGGCAGCAGTAAGTAATGACCTTAGGAAGGTATGAGAGCTGTCTCTGCGTTATTCCAGTTGGGAGCTTAATTATGCTCTTGGTAAACTACTATCAAAATGTTTACACTTCCAAATACAATGTGCTTGGGGGTAAGTCCAGCTGTGACTGTTTTGTTTGGTCTCACTTTGCAAAATCGCCCTGCTAATGGACACTGGCAGTTTCTGGCTGGGGCATGTCCTTTCCTGGGAAAGGTTTGGATGGGGTGAAAAACTGACTTTTAAACTTTTAAAAATCACGTTTCTGTTCTACACGGTAGATTGACTTGTTTTGTCAGGATTTAGTTCCCAAAATAAAGTAAGATAAAGCAAAGAATATATTTCCGCATATTACTGGAAAGTGAAGTAAAGCTGTTCTGTTTTGGTCAATTTATTCCTCTTAAAGGTGAGATCCCTTGCATATGAAGGCCTGGAAAAGCTCTTTTCCATCTTTTCCTTTACATGCCTTGATTCTAATAAACGCTGTACAATGTTTTCAAAGTGGCTTAGGATTTTAAGGCACAAATTTGAAATAACACAAAGAATTTTTCTAAACGTGCCTGGAGGGGATACAAAACAGGTCTCTGCAATGCCTAATGTTGCACATCTGCAAGCTGGCGTGCACAAATTCACTGGTGACTTTGGAAACTTTGGACTTGTGTCTGTTTCCTACTTGAAAATAGAGAGATGAAAGGAGACATCAGCTCAAACTTGTTACTTCCAAATCTTATTGCTCAAGCAAATAGTGGAGTTGAGTGGCTGCAGGGCTGAGCCAGTGGTTGGTTTGTACATCGCTGCAATGTGAACTAGAGGAACTCCGAGGAGCAGAGCGAATTGTTTTTCTCGCCAAGTCCCACTGATCATGGTATGTCCTCCTGTGTGAAGGAAGAGAATGCATGGAAGCCTGTGAGGACTTAAAAATTCAGGAAGAAGTATGGCAGCCTGTGAAGACAGACATTTTAAAAGATTTATCCAGGTATTGGAGACTTGGGTAGTAACACTGGTGTTAACAGTCACCAGTAAAAGCCAAGTCACAATGTTTGATTCAAACCTGAGAGCGAGCAGAGCAGACTGTCTTACAGCTTCAGAAACACCAGGCAAAAGGATTTGTTTCAAAGGCCCTGAAAACAAACCTGTTTGCTGGCCTCTATAGGTTCCCCAGGATGAAGTCTTCATCGTCCCTGGGCCTTGCTTTGCATCAGTTGTAAAAACCTCCTCCTCCAGTGGTGGGAAATGTCTGCAGTGCAGCTCAAATCCAGAGAGGATGTCTGTTGTTGAGAGAGAGGCCAAAACCACAGGCAAGCAGTTTGCTACATCATATCTTTGCTCTGGCATCCAGATGGTGGCCAGTAGATTTCAGAAGCTTCTGATGTCTTTAAAACCCGAGAAAAGCATAGTGCAACCTTGGGAGCAGTTATTTTTTTTTTTTCCTCCCATGCTTTAACTCTGGATTATTATTATTATTTTTTTTCAATCATGTTGGTAAAAATATAGGCAAATTTATCTATTATCAGTTCGTATGTCAGAGGATAGATTTCTGCTTTTGTTGGTATCCCAGATGCACACACCTGCACAGCAAAACGGAATCAAGGAAAAAAGAACACCCCACCCCCAAGAGATCAATACCCAGCAAGAAAAACAGATGACATTCCCCACATACAGCTCAGTACCCCTTGTCCATATATAAAGCCTACAGAGAGGAGCCGTGGAGTACTTCAGGCGGCATCTGAACCTTCTGGTGCTGCATCTGAGCTGCCTTATCTTCAGCCTGCTGCTTTTGTGGTAGGGCTGCTTTGCCCAGCCTGTATCCCTCGCAGGAGGTGAGCTCTGGGCACACCAGAGGATGGGTCTGCGCGGGGCAGAAGCTGAGGTGCTGGCTGGTGCTCTCTGGGGTGAGGCCTGGCCTCGGTGTGTGCAGCAGCCCCAGAGCAGCCTGCATGCTTCTCCCTCTGAGGCTCTCATTTGTAGGCTGACCTTTTCGCACCGGTGAAGCTTAGCAGGCCCACACAATTTTGTCACTTCGTGCTGGGATGTCTGATGATGCAGACAGGGAGTCTGTTCCTGTGCTATTTGGAGTCAAGGGCAAAATTCTCACTAATTTCCATAGGAACAAGTTGTGTTCCTAAACATACTTCGGTAGCTGGAAAGAAACTTCCTAATAAAGAACCAGACCATAACATTGCACAAAGCATCGGGCACTGTTTTATGCTTCAAACCTCTCAACAGTGACATGCTTGCAGACCAACTATTGCAGACAACAAACCTCAGGGCATTCCTGGAAGGACTGTGGAGGACTGCCAGCCCTCTGTCTGTGCTGAGAAACAATTGAGGCTTGATCATGTTGCTGATAAAATCCTACGTATTCTAATGGGCACTATTCAGTCCATTAGAATTCCATTCCTGGTACAATCTGGAAGCAGTGAAGTGTGAGTTCCTGGCATTACACAAAGGATTCACTACCTGGAGCAGAAAAGGCAGAGTTTTCAATTTACCTGGAGAAGCAGAAGGCCATTTCCCATGCCGAGAAGGAGACTGGAATCTTACTCTTGGTGATTACCTTGCTGACACTCCTGTGGCTTACTTGACAGAGGAACTTTCTCAATTACAGGGTTTTTCTCTGGGAGCTATAAGAGTGAAATACCTAGAACCTGTTGGAGGTAGGGGAGTTCCAAAAAATGTGTCTTGTAGATCTTTACAATTCAGTGCTTGCTTTCTGAATATTTCTCTAGTTCTGCTGCTTGAGAGACACTGTTCTGTCTGAATAAAGCTGTCAAGGTGCAAGGGGGTAGTCACATGAGTCATGTACATTGTGCATTTGTCACCTGTGTAGCATCCCCAAATACGAGGGCGCTAGGGCTGATTTTCCACATAATTTTCAGTTTGTAGGAACTGGAGTACCATTTTCTTTCATAACCATGCTTCATCTGGTAATCTCCCATCTTTCACTGGTTTACTTTTTGTGGTGAGAGTTTGGGAGGCTGTGTCTTTTTTCCTTTTCTTCTTTTTTTTCCAGTAGAGTCCTAACAGCATCAACCGACTCCTCTGCTCAACTATTCTTACAGATTTTAAAAAATAAGAAAAAAAAAAAAAAAAAAAAAGCTCTAGCTTGTAAAGTGTGTGGCTGACATTCTTTCCTGTTATGTCACTTCCCAGGTAGTTCATCTTACCGTTCGAAAACATAGGCAAAATTCTACAGAGACAAACCTTTCCAAGGAAGTGGTGTTCTCTTCAGACACTTTTTCTTGAATTGCAAATGTGAATCTTCAATACACATTAAAACCTCAAGCACTGCACTTTCTTACACTGTTAAGATGTTGGTTTTCTTTTTTTCTTATTGTCACAGATTTTCAGCATTATCGTGGCATGTAATTTGGAGAAAAAACCTGCCAAAATAGACCAAATGAGAAGTTATTCATACCAAATGTCCCAAAAAGCATAAATTGGATACAAAACTGTTTGACTGATTTACTGTAAAGCCATCAATGACAACGTAAAACTAAAGGCAAAAACGGTGTCAGCCCAAGCAGTGAGACTTCATGAAGAACTTAAGCTACCCAAAAAGAAGGAAAGGTCACACCAAGCATGTGCGAACGGAAGCCGAACTGTGACATCTTTACAGGGCAGTCTTCACTGCTGTTTTCAAGAGCTTGCAGCTGCACCAGGGGTTAAATTCTCCCTGTTGAGGTGTGGGAGCTCTGATGTGGGTGAAATGCTAGTTGCATACATGGCCTTTTGGAAGAGCTGCCCACTGGCAGATCGGGCTGGAATTGACAAGTCACGTGAGGAGTCAGTCTCTGGCTGTTCTAAATATTGGAACTGTGTTTATGAAGGAAGTTCAGGGTAATCATGCTTGTTAGCTTTTTTTGATTGTGCAGAGTTAGAGGAATTCATTGCGATCCTGTTGTAAGGTGTGGTGGCATAGCAGCATTTCCCTGATGATGACGCTGCTGAATTTTCATGCTTAGAAATACCATTGGCAGGGACTGGGAAAGCTGGATTCTAGCCAGAGAATAAACAATCGCTGTAGCCAGCTACGCAGGGAGGTTCTATACGCACAAGTCGGAGTCTGTTAATTATTGCTTTCTGTGGCAGCCTCTCATCTGTGTTTGGGCAGACCTGTGGATTCCCACGTGAAGCAACTCAGCAGCCTCAGCCAGTGCAATGGTTCCTGGGTCGCATCCTGCCCCATGTAGCCCATCCAGGACTTGTGGCAAGTGGAGGAGGTTTTTCGGGCTCAGTGCTCTTCTAGTCTGTGACTTGTGACAGCCTTCAAGTTGTTCTATTGCTAGGAAAGTGGCAGTGCACAAATCACTGTGCAGTCAGCATCTGTGCTGCAAAGATCAGATCCAGCCATTCTTAGCTATTTCCCATTCCTCTTCTCTGATTTGCTTATTTGCGGTTAACTCTGCATGCACTCTGCTGTTCAGCTGTTGACTGTAGAGGTGTATACTTCATGTAAGAAACCAGCCTACATCACACATCACTCCTATTTACTTTTTAGGAGCCTAACAAATGAACTTTTAATCTTTAAGTACAGTTTTATCTGGCAATAAAGGATCAATTCACCTATGTTATTTTTTTTATTTTTATTTTTTTTCTTCTCCCCCCTCCCCTCACCCAAGTAGAAGAGCACAAGTGAAGACTTGCTAAACAGGGTTCAAACTTTTATTTTTAATTTGAAGTAACTGTTTTCAAGATACGGTTCCTAATTTTATAAGTCTGTGGACAAATTCCTGTTTATTTGAATGGAAGCCCCATGTGTCTGAGGGACGCTACTGTGAAAGCAAAGCCAAACCCATGCTGAGTCCCCTCTGCAGGAGTCAGGATGCGCTCCAGGCCAGTAATCTAAATATAACAATGTGAAACTTATGAGGAAGGGAACTGGCAGTAATGATACCATTTTTGCCTCTCTGCTCTTTATCTCTAGCTTCCCACACTTCAGGGTCATTCTCGGCAGGGTGCTGTTCAGTCCATTAATTGTCTTTGTGAGACGGTCTCTGTCTTCTTTCTCATAATGACATATCCATAGCAGGGAGAGTTCATCTATCATTAGTCACTTAAGCCCTGAGGCCATAGTCCAAAGCCTCTTTCCTCCTTGTTCCTGGAATCTATTATGCATAAGAGGAGTTAAAGTACCCACGTGCACACATGCTTGCGTAGCTTTCATTAAAATGGACTTGCATAATGTATGTTCGTTTTGTACTTCTGTAATGGCCCTGATCTCTCCGTGATAATACAAGCGGTGCAACAAGGTTACTCCTTGTGGCAAATTTTGGTCCAGAGTTGGAAACCAACCCGCCTAGCCTCTCCCTACCAGTTTGGGCTTTGGGCTACAGTGGAAGATTGGCAGTAGCATAAAGATGGTGACCTATTGAATATAAGTAGCAGCTTCCTAAACCTTCTGCAGCAATGCGATTGAAATACAGAAAAGCATGTTCACAAAAGTTCAGTTTAAAACATTTACTAGATTGTTTTTCATTTTGTCCTTCTCTGACGTATGAAATTTAATCCAGCAGTCCGATCTCATCAGTGGTATTTATAGTCCAGCCTTAAAGCAATCAAACAGGAGCTCTAAAAATACACGCGTGCTTCTCAGATGTGCCCTGTGCTGCACCTGTCTCACGGCAAGCCGTAGCGAAGGCTCGTGGTGCTAGGTGCTTTTTAAGGAAAGATGAGAGAAGCAATATTCTCCGTGAATTCAGCACCTTTCTTATGCAGGCTGTGTTTACAGTAGTGTCTGTTTTGGATCATTAGGCTTTAAAATCAAGCATTGTTTTTGCAACTTTCTGCTTAATAGTTATATTTATCTACAAGAAAAATTAAAAGCCATGTACAACATTTAAATAACGTTTGCAGCCGTAGTGTTGTCACTAAACAATCAAGGCTGAGCTTTCTCTTCCCTTTCTGTTCTGTCTGCCTTCTCAGTCATGTAGCTCTCTTTAGGTAGGTTTGGGCAGGCACACAGTAGAGAGTAATGGGAGCCTTGTCATTCTTTTTTTTTTAATTACCAAGTCAGGACTATGTTTTGCAGCCTACTGATGGCATGGGCTGGGCCCATAAAGTTTTGGTGTCCTGCAAACCTCTAAAAATCTGCCCAGCTTCTGTCTTGTGAAATATCTATTGTGCCTTCTTCCAGTTTGTATCTAGCCTAGGTGGCACAGAATGGCCCTCCAAAGGAACACAGATTTTCCGAGTACGTAATGCAATGGATCTGATTCCAGTGTTCTCATGATAGCAAGTCCTCTTTCCTGGAAGACAAGCCCTGTCTTCTTGCACAAGAGCATTTCCCCTGCCTGGGAAACCAGAGACACTTGCAGTTTGTGAAGGCTTTAGGAAACCATTGTGATGGGATGAGGGGTGTGGAAGGAGCTTGTTTTAAGGAAGTAAATTACCCATATCCTTTTCTTGAAAAGAAAGCTAAGACAGCCTTTAAAGAACTTTATAATTTGAAGCCTGTACCCACACTGGCTATGTTTGCCACAGAATCACAAACTTTGTTACCCAATTCCAAATAAAGTGCTGTTAATATGAATAAAATATATATATATAGATGCCAGCTGGGTCATATGGTGGCATTATCTCACATGCAGTTTGTATATCCACGCTGGATGCAACCCATCAGCGCTCCTTTTGGAGCATAGTGGGCCTGGAAGAGGATGTCCCTGAAATCAAATTGCCTGGCTATTGGTAACGAAGCAGACCCAACGAAGTAAGCCATCTGCTGCACAGCTCATTACTGCTAACAGATGTAATGATACAGCAAATTCAGAGTCCAGGTTTTGAAGCACTGGGTGATGATAGATGTAACTGAAATTCATTGGGACAGCAGAGACTCAGACCTTCCTTCATCGGGGAGAGGGATGCAGACCTTCCAGGGGGACTATGCTTGTCAGTGTTTTAAGATACACAAACAAGCACCTAAGCAATGTTGTTTATTCTATCACAAGAGTGAGGGCTCTCTGAAAATGCAGTGGCACAAGTAATGAGCTGTGGATCTGCCTCATTAGAAAGCTGAAATAATGTCTGAAGAACATGCTTTTTTAAGCTGGAAGTGGTAAAGTCCCATTGTCAATGAATAAATGCAAGTGGAATAGAAACTAGAACTCTCAAAGCACACAGGTGACCAGCAAGACACAAGTAAGGCATATATATGTATTGAGATTGTGAGCAACAGAAGGTCCTCATTTCTGTCCCCTGATGATAACAGATAGAAGCAGCTTAAGCACTGTACAAGTCTGTTTTTTTTGTTGTTGTTGTTGTTTTTTATGAAAACCTTATTCTAGGCAGGCAAAAAACTAAGCAGTGTGCAGGCTGTCCCCTTCAGTCTGCTAAAGTTTGTGCCAGCTGTATACCTTGTGCAGGGGATAGGGAAACTTGAAGTTGGATATCTAGGTAGGATGTGTCTATACACCAGAATAACTACACACCAGTACAGGAGCTTTGGCCTTTTACAGGAATTTACTTTCAAGATGTACAAGCCTATTTGAAGAGTTCTTTCGGGTGCCCTGACCCTGGGTTGTGACTTCGTTGTATTCTGTGGCTTGAGAGGATCCAAAGCTGGGTTAGCTGCGCAATAAGACTCAATGCAAAGCAGGTTCTAAGCATCAGCTTGTGTTGAACATCAGAACTAGAGGCTACACTAGTTTTTATTTGCTCAGAAGCAGACTTTCAGGCAGCCTGGAGTAGGTCATCCAGTACCAAAAGGTTTCAGCAAACCACCATCTTTGGGACCATCAAAAGGTGGCTTAGAATTTGTGATTTGTTCTTGTAGAACGACGCTGCTTTTTGTTTGGTTGTTTCTTTGTATAGATGTTCTGCAGGGACGGGAAGCTGAGTGAGGAGAGCGGACTTTGTGGCCTTTTGGATAGGGTAGGTAACACGGAAAAGGGATGTGAGAATGGCTATTGGGGTCAAATTAAACACCCATCTAGTGTGTTGTCATGTTAGTAATACCAGCCAGAGTAGATATGGTATGGTGTAAGGCAGACAGATTTCCACAGATATATTCTCCCAGCTTCTGACCATTTGCATCACAGGTACTGTCTGCATTAGAGATCATAGCTTGGAGTTCAACAGCTGTTGGATGTTTTTATCCATGACGGTTGTCTCACTGTAGAATAAAGTTGGCTGTTGTCATCAACAAATCCAGTTAAGCTGCATGCTGCATGGGGAAAAAAACAACACACCTCTTCTTGTTTATTTTCAAGCTGCTGCCTGACAACACTGCTGGCCTGCAATTCTTGTGTTGTGAGAGCTGATGCACAGCTGTGGCCTGTTCAACTTGTCCGTGCCACTGTAGATTTCACAGACCTTCATGAGTTCCTGTCACAGCTGAATCTTCCCAGCTGGTTTAATTGCTTCCATACAGAAAATATTTTACACCTTTTACTATCCTTATTCTCTCCCATTCCCTTTCCAGCTCTAGTATGTAGATGAGCCTTAAAGTTACACCAGGACACAATGAGCTTTTCTTTAGTTTTCTCAGCATCTCCTAAAGAAGGAGTTAGCTCATGTAAAGGAAAGTGTGTCTCAGGGCTTGTCATAGCTTTGTGGAGTTGGAGCTAAGTTCTATAAAATAATTCTGGTCAAGAAATTCTCCGACCACATCTGTATATTTCTTGCCCTTCTGCTGCAGTCTTTGGAGGAGTTAATGGACAAGACTTGACAGCCAAATGAGGTTGAGGAGGAGGACTGATGGCAGGAACGTGGAAAGCCTGCCTTCGTAGTTTCAGGATCAAGGGCAGCAACAGGATAACACAATTCCAGGAGATAAGTTAATGAGAGGAAGCGAGGAAAAAAAGACCTGGAGTCGGAAAGAAAGGGACTAAGGTTGCTCCTTACCAGAAATTTGTTAATTTAGAACCACAGCCTATCAACATTCAGCTACTTGGTTGGTTGATGGCAGAAACATTCAAAGAGTCTGTGCACTGTGGTTATAGTGGTCCTTTTAGATTTTCTTTTTTTTTTTTTTTTTTTTTTTTTTTTCCTCTCTCTTAGCAACAGTGAATCAGTTCTCTGCTGTGGCTCTTTGCAGTGTTTGTTGTATGGCTGAAAGTTTTGGAGACAGAAGCGGCTCTTGGTGTTCACCGCCACACAGTGGTGTGTGGTCAGCAGCAGGAGCTGGGCTCCTTAGCGCTGAGCGAAGAGACCTTCAGAATGGTTTGGGTGCTGCACGCCAAGTCAGACCGCTTTAACGCCGAGAATGCCTCCCTGGGCGTACGGTACTCGGTCTCCTCGTGTAAAGGAATCTCAAGATGCGTATCCTCACAAAATGAAAAGAAGGAAAAATCTTTAAGGCTGTCAAATCATCCCCTGCTTAATCTTAGGTTTTGCCCACCTGGGAAATAAATAATGCCTTCACTGAGTCATCAGGTATTTAGGGTTTTTCTCTCCTTGTGTCTTTACCTTTGCTAGGTCGTGGGTCATCATGATTCCCTTTGGGAAAGTAAAATTTGGTTATTTTCTCTCTCCTCTTTTTTTTTTTTTTATTTATGTATTTGATTTGTTCTTCTGAGCCAATGTCTAAGTTCTACCTTCTGTTATACTTCACGTGCATGACAAAAGGCTCCTTTTGACATCTGCGTGCTAAGGCACAGACTGCAGAGTGCCTGAGCTGTTTGAGGTCTGCCCTGTCCCTTCCTCTATCGTAACAAAGACCTTGGATCTTTCCTTAGCACTTTTAGATGTGCAGGGATGGCCTGTCTAGTGAGCAGTGAGATACAGTGGTGGGTAAGTCCTCCTCTGCCATATTGTCATCAGTTGCACCTAAGGTTTTCTAAAGCCGTTGTACATTTGCTGGTGCTCGGCGCGAGTGAGTAGGATGTGATTTGTTAAACTGGATGCATTCGAGCGCAGTGGAGTTCATCCACCAGCGTTCAGTGGAGCCAACAGCATGCTCAGCTTCTTCCGGATTGTGTTGTTCATATTGATTTGCATGCTGAAAGTGCTTCCTTATCCATTAAACTTAATATAGACATAGATCTGCATGCTGCGGAGAGCTTTTTAGACATAGGTGAGATGCATCCCGGGGGTATTTAAATATCTACTGGAGCATTTCTGCTTAGGGACCCCTAAATTACCCTTCCTTGACTAGAGGCAGATTTCTTGCCCTGGTGTTGTTGTTGGTTTGTTTGATTGTTGTGGTGTTTTTTGTGTGTGGGTGGTGGTGGGGGAGGAGTTGTATGTTTTTTCTTTTTTTTTTTTTCTTAGAATACCATTATATACTTGATTTTGGAAATGAAGCAGGGAGCATAGCACTCCTTCCCACAAGAGCACCAGCCAGAGTAACTGGATCTAGAGATGGGAACCAAGAGCGATGATCGCAGATAGTCAGTCTGTCTTGATGGGTAGGAGGACAGTCCCTACTTCACACGGTGTAAGCTTACCCACGGGACTTATTCCCAGTGTGCCTCCTCTTAATCTGTAATGCTGGATAAATACTCAGTCCATTCTTTGGAAGAAGTTGGACAAGCAAAGCAAGCTGAGACAACAGAGCTCTAGGGCACAGAAAATCCAGGGCCTTCACAGGTGTGTGCAGCATTGTCTAGCTAGTTAATCTAATGAATAAATGAATATTTTGGTTATTGTTCTGAAGTGTCCTGAATTCTGTATCTTGTTCGCTTTGACTGTTAACAACCGTGACCAACCACATTCTTTGGAGATGGGAGATTGAGGAAATGGGAGGAGAGTCAGCGAAAATCACCCAAGTGTCATTAAATAGAAGTGTGCCAAAATGAAGCAGACATTATCAGAGTCATTTGGATCTGAAGTACTGGATAGCAGAACTCTGGCAGTGTTTCGAGTGCTGAAGGAACTGTTCTTTTTAAGTAGCTTATGAAGTGACTTGACTTAAATCATTGCTTGATGATGATTGCTATGGAAATACAAAATGCTACTCTTACTTGCATTTAAGTCTTTCAGCTGCATTGATTTTTACAGGAATCCGAACAGACTTTGAATCTTAATCCTTCATAACTGGTTGTAGTGTCAAAGTGTATTTAGGGCAGAAAATCCTTTTAACCGTTCAAAGTGTTCAAGTGTTCAAAAATGGTTTGCATGTACCGCACAGTTCACTTACCAGTAGTGAATAGGTACTTCTAACATTTTCCTAAACGTCACAAAAAAAGGGGGCTTTTACAACCTGAAGATAGATACTTGTTCAGTTGGAAGCTAGCGTGTTTGTTTGTTTGTTGCATAAACTTGCCTCATATGTGCATCATCATTTTCATTCCTGTGTCACCATTGGTCCATCTTCTGACTCCTCATTTTTATTAATATCAATGTACCATGATTTCTGGATTCATTCATGCAAATTCCAAAAGATCAAGCGAGTAAGTGAACACACATTCATGAACTCACCAAAATTTGAAGTTTTGTTGCCCTGAATGTGTAACACCTGTTTCAGTAAGGTAAATCATCGTGTTGTTGACAACGCAAGGTTTGGGAATGCTGTGTCCTGACTTGCTCCTGTTGTTCTGAACCTGTCCTCTGCCCTTCTCAGAGCACAGAAGAAGCCTGGATAATGGGAGAAGTTACTCTGGCGGAGCTTAACAAATCTCGTGAGGATCTACTGCAAAACAGGGCCCCATTATAACCAGTCATACAGGACAGCAGGTCTCCTGCTCTGCAGATTACAGGGAACAGCTGCAGTAGAGTGGCACCTGCACAGCTTTATTGGTGCAGGTGTGGCATTGCTCAGAGGGGAGTGTGAGTTTCTAGCAGTATGGCTTGCTGAAAGCAGGAGTTGTTTAAGAAAAACAGGAAATAGAGAACATTAATATCCAAGAATATTTCCTGTCACTTAAGATGAACACCTGAAAATGTCTGCATTGATACTTCTATACTGCAATACTGCAGCAGAACTGTGCTTACCCGGGGGAAAGAGGGTGTGCTTGCAGCAACCTGTCAGCTGCTCTGCTGTCAGACTTGGACCTGAGTTATCAACTGGCCATGGAGTGTTGAAGCAGCTGGGCTGGTTTTTGGCCTCTATAGCTGAAAATAAAATACAGAGTACCACTTGAGGCTGTTGGGTGCTGCCTGCAGACTGTGCTGAAATATTTGGAAATATTCCGTATGTACATTCTCAAATTGAATCAGGTTTGTTACAGTGAGAGAGAAAATATTAGTATGTTTAAACCAGTAGTCATCTTGTGTTGCAACACTGCTGATTTTCCTGATGGAAAACAGCTTTATTTAATTATCCACCAATCCAGTTATCTTTTTTTTTTTTTTT
>VXAV01003394.1:303668-345153 GCA_013399715.1 Alectura lathami
CATCTCGTCGTGAAACTTACTGTTAATCTTGTTGTCTCACTGTATCTCAATGTGAAGAGGCAGAAAAATCTTAGAAATCATGCACATGGAATAAAGTATTATTCTGGTTTTTGAAACCTGTGCAAACCCTTCTTAGTGTAGCTGATCTCCTGTAATCAGTAAGATTTCAGTGCTTTAGTGGGCATGAAAAGCATTATGGGGAGTGAAAAGATAAGCACTACAAAATGAGCAGGGGTTGGAGCTAGATGATCTCTGAGGTCCCTTCCAACCCAAGCCATTCTATGATTCTATGATTTTCATGCATCTTCTGTAAAATAGAAACAGTGCCAGCTCTCCACTGCTCTTTCTTCATTTCTTTAGACACTAAAATGCCTGGAAGAGGAGAGAGATTGCTTGACTGCAGCACTGCTTGCTAGTAATATCTTTGCTGCGTAACATGCCTAACGAGCGCCATGCTTCCTTCCCTGTGTATGAATTATTTGGAGCTGGTATGTTTTGCCAGTGGTGTTCTGTGTGCTGGTCTGCAAGGTAAAGAGGAAGTGATGGCTACTGTTGGAGAGACCATTTCAGAAAGCTCTGTCAAATGGAACTACGTTGTCTACTGCAGCCAGAGGACCAAGTAATAGTTGGTTGCTGCAGATGTGAGCAGCTGATCCGGTTGCATTCATGACAAAACTCCCACAGACTTTAATAAAACCAGTGTTTTGCCCTGGAACTTAATTGTAAGTTACCGAAGGAGCTAATCAAAATATCACAGTGAAGTTACTTTGCACAATATGCAGAAATAAATGCCTTTTTCTGTGTGGGGGAAATTTATGTAGCATAAACCAATTGATCCAAATAAAAATGCATGGCTGGTGATGTTTATTTTATGCATGACTCAGCGCACTTTCCATCTGCAAGTCATAAGGTGCTTCCTGTGAGTGCGTGCTGATGCAGGTTGGGTTTAGAAGGATGCTGACACCAGAAATGTAATACTGGCTTGAAGATGGGTCAATAGTTTGGTAGGAATGCTTTGTTTTCCACCCTAGAGCATGGCTGTCAGCTCAGTGGCTGACACATACACGGGGTGGTAATTCCTCAGTCAGTTGCTTTGTAGCCATGAGCCCACATTCTCAGGACCATTTGCTGTTGGCTGGGACATGGGGTGCTTGTGTCAGTGCATATCCAGCATATAGCGTGAACTCCTCGACTTCCCACCAGACTTGCACGGGTGCCAGGCAAAGGTGAAACTGTATATATGTAATTAGTGATGCAATTTTGCATCCTGCTGAATTCAGTGACTGAAGCCAAGTACATTCATCAGCCTTCATAAGGGCACTTAGTGCTGTTATATTCTTCAATGCAAAAACTGAATGCCTAACGTTTCACTGTTTAAGAATACAACACTAATGCCTATCAATATTGGAATTTTTCAGCAAAGTGAGTAATTCAGGTGGTCATGCAGAGAGAAGTGTACATGGAGGTCACGTAATCAGTGCTAGCTTTGTGCAGGAATGACCCAGAACAGCCTGTTAGAAGCTGTTCCAGGCACAAGCTGAGCTTTGGTCCCTGCTAGCCTGTACATTGGGCTTGGAGTCTCTTTCAATCCAAATTGTCATGTGTTCTGCTGTAATCATAGACATACAAATGACAAGTATTTCGGGTAGAAGCCATTTCTTAGGCACAGGGCTGTGTGGAGCAAAGCATGGAGTTGATGGCTGTGGCTTACACCTGGGTTTCACTATCCTGCTGTGGTACTCGAGCACCAAGGAGTATGCTCTGTGCATGTAATGTATGGGTGCCCACTGCGCATTCACAAACAAATCAACAAAAGAAGCTGCTTGTGAATGAATTGTGCCTTCAGCCTGAGGTAGATCGTTGGGTTTTTTGCTTGGCTCCAGTGGGTTCGGTGGGGTGGGTGTTTCTCAGTGCTTGATGCATGCACAATCAAGAAACAGCATTTTTATGGAACTCCAGACCAGTCTTTTCAAGTAGC
The DNA here is from genome assembly GCA_013399715.1 of Alectura lathami. Classification (NCBI taxonomy): domain Eukaryota; kingdom Metazoa; phylum Chordata; class Aves; order Galliformes; family Megapodiidae; genus Alectura; species Alectura lathami. The sequence continues at coordinate 305,647 of VXAV01003394.1, forward strand.
TTCTCTCACATCTACTTCTGCACAGAGAAAATCTGCAGAAACCCCAAACTGCACCTAAAACAAGCACTTGTTGCATCCTGTAAAACAAAGGATGTGAAACAAGTGTGATGTGGCCACCAGCCACACAGCTTTGTTTTACCTGGTAGCTCAGTTTCAAAAATACGCACATAAAAAGTAAAAGTTTAAACTGTTAAAAGCCACTTTTCTGTTGCTCTGCATCTCTCTTTTTCCCTTCTGTTTGGCAGCCTCCACACCTGCTAGTCCGACTACTAAAGCTTGTCCTTTCTTTGTCCTGCAAGCCTTTCTGCCCAAGAGGAGAGGAGAAAGGATTCACTAGTTCTGGTGCCTTGTAACTTTCAAAATAAATTCTTTATTAACAATTCAGTGTTTGGGGGGTTCCAAAATTTAGGTGTGTGTTTGTTTTTTAATTAGAATGGCTACATGCTAGTATGGTTGCAGTAGCACCAGCAGGTGATGCTCTTGAAGCCAGCTTTTTGAAGCATTCTACAAGTGTATAGCACTGAGAGTGCATTTTCTGCAGCAGGATGATGAGGCCAAAGAAGGGGTGGAAAGAAGTTACTCCCATCTTCTGGCACACAGCTTTTCTCCGCAGCAGTTGTTGGTTCAAGGCTCTCAAGAAATTTCCTTCTCCTTAGCTGGTGTGGTGACAGCTCCTGACCCTGTTCCAGCCTGCTGTACGAACTGCGTTCAGCTGTGATGCTCCTGATGTAACTTACGTACCTTCACAGATGTCTCAATCTCTCGGTGTTCTTTCTCAGTTTACTCTGACAGGTGTTTTTCATCATTTTGTTTAATGAGAGCATGAACAAGACCTGACTAAAATGTTTCCTGGAATCCAAAGAGTTATTTGACTCTTAATGCAAAGCTGATGGCCAGTTTCAGACTTCAGAAGTGAGGAAGCCTTGCCCTTTGAACGAATTCTTACTGAAGCAACCCCCTCCCAAAACCAACACCACACAACAATCGTGTAGGATTTTCCCAGTTTACCCCAGGTAGCATGTCTAAATTGAAGTTTTTACTGGGTCTGCTTTAACTTTTGCTTAATCTGCTGCCCATATTTTTGTTAGTTTGTTTGTTTTCACTTTTGGGCAAAATAATTTTTGAAACTGTGTTACAAACACAGAGTAACAAAAGGCTTAGTAACAAATCTGTTTAAATACAGATAATAATTAACAAAGTTCAGGAACATGATAATGAAATAAAATTTAGATACCAACAGACCTCTCACAGAAAGGTTTGTGTTTTCAGAAGAGGCAATTTTGAAAGGAAAATGGGTCAAAAGTGATCCCACAAAGACTGTAAGTAGTCCTTAATTTCTGTATGTATAGAGTTGACAACATATTGCTGAAAACAGAAATTTACCCACTTATTTATCACCAGATAATTTATTTCTTGATATATTACTTTTTTGCTCAAGTGGATAACAAAAATTCCCTAGCCAGATTCTCTTGCATGCTGATACATGCGCGCTCTCAGGTTCTAGTGCTGTTCTGTAACGTAGGTTAGAACTACTTGTCTGTTAGGCTAGGGAGATTTCAAAACATGACTGCAATAAAACTTGTAGTCTTACCTTCACCACTGTGTTTTAATTTTCCATAACATCTTTAAAATTACATGGAAAACTGTTTCCAATAAAGTAGTAAAATTTACATTATTAAAGTCTTGGAGTACTGTAATGTTTTAATTTGAAATGTAATTGCTCTGGACCTGTCCTGGATATGGCTCAAAACACAACATTAAGTTTCCTCAGAGAAGAACTTTGCATTTCTTAAAGGTGGAAATGATATCTTGATTAGCAGTAGAGATTTGGAATCATTTTAAAATGAAGCTGTGTATGTTTTGTTGTCATTCCTGCCTCGTGGGAGACCAAGATTGGTCATAATTTCAGAGTCAAACTCTAGTTGTTTGGAATTACTTTGTTCTGTGGATAGAACAGGCTTGACAGCTTCATCTTGATTAGATTTAATATACTGATTAATTTAATGTTGCAGTCAGATTAGCCACCTGTGTGAGCTGGAACTAGGAGCTGGTTGCTCAGCTGCTTTGCTTGACGCCGGTATACTTCCAGGTGTGTGTCCAAACCTTCAGAAACACATTCAGTTGATTAAAAACAAGGGTCCTGGATGGCTGTAATAAATCTTTGTCAGCTGCCTACAGTTGTGCTGATACAGTAGACACAAATGAGAACATTTCAGTATTTCAGTCTTTAAAAAAAACAAGTGTTTTCCCAGCATTAGGGGAGGTTGTAACTGCTGCCTGCAGAAGGAATTTTGCTTCTGAGAAGTGAGAAAGTTGCCAGTAACTTGTAGCTGAAGTTAGTTACCGATGACAGGAAATCATCACAACTGTAGCTGTTATTTTTACACATCTCACTGCCTTCCTTCTGAATTACTTCTTCTTTAGTTTTTTTTTTTTTTTTTTTCCCCTCAAAATGAGATCTAGTGTATAGAGTGAAGGGCCAGTTGTAGGGCAGAAAACAATCTATAGTTTTCTGACTTTCATCAGCAACAAATCCAGGAAATCAAGTATTTTTCCTACCAGCTGAAAAGATGAGATGCATTACACCAAGAAATTGATCACCCAAAGTTTCTCTGGAATCCTGCAATAGAGCTATGTTATGGCAATACCTTTAAGGTCTTTGCTTTTGCTTTGGAGACAGTAAGGAATCTGTCTGTCAATAAAGATTTCATGCTAGCTTAGGGAATTTTCTCATCAGTTAAATTTTGTGAATTTAAGCTCTGAATGTACCACTGAAGCTCTAAAATTAATTGTACTCTTTTATTAAGTCAGAATCAGAATCTTTCTGATTGTCATTCTGCCGCACAGTGCACTACTGCACAGTCGGGGCAGGGACTGCTAAAATCCATTTCCAACTGGCAGGCATGTGTCTCTCAGGCTGTAGGAAAGGATTTGAGTGTATTGCTGAAATGGGAAAGGGGTGAAAGAGGCAAGAGATAAATGAGCAGCTTTGGTGCTGTTGTTGGCAGTTGTAGCATGTACAAGTTTCTTGGCCTTCGCTTATTAATAACAACTATCAACTGCTTGAAGCTTGCGAGATGTTTTCCAGGCAGCCCTTCATACAGAACTTTATTTTCCAGGACTCCCATGTTGTTTCCTCATGGTGATTTAGCAGAGGGAAGATAATTACCATGGGAGGTGGTGGTGAAATAGACTCATTCATGTTTTTCAGTTTTATATTTCATGAAAACAAGGGGGAAGAGTTTCATGGCCAAAGCAGCATGATGTGAGTTTGTTCTTCTTTAGCAGTGCTAACATGCAAACTGCATGCTTTATCTGCTGTTACATGTTGACACGCATGTCTCTACATCTTACATGCTTATCTTCAGGCACATCAATTAAGATGCTTGTGCAGAAATAATGAGTCCTGCTAGTGCTGCACTCCAATCCAGAAGGTTTCCTACCAGCAATTCCCTTGCATTTTAAATAATTGAAATAAGACAACTGTCAACTTGGAACTAGTATCTGTTTTTCATAAACACTTTTTGAGGTTACTGCAGTGTGAAACCACGTTTTCTTAATAATCAGGTTTTCTTTCCTTCCAATTGCATCACTCCCTTTGTAATAAGACTGTAATTTCATTGTAGCAGCATGCATGAATTCATTCTGAAGGTGTTTTTCAGCCTGTGTTAACGTGAGCAGTTAGCAGAGCTGAACTAGAAGTTAGGTTCTGATCACAGCCTTATCTTTGCATCTAATTTTAAACAGTTTTCTCAACCACGGTGACCGCCTTGACCATGTTGTGTGTCCCCTTACTGCTGTCACAATCCATCCTGTGTTGTCTGTTGTCCTGACAAAAGCAAATAGGTTAAGAGGAGGCCATTTCCCTGCTTGTGACCCTCCTTGCCCCAGCAGTGTATGATGTGGAGCAAAACTAGTGCGAGTCTGAGGTACTGAGGGTGTTTCACCAGAGGAGACTGGAGAATAAGAGGTCATGGAAGGCAGAGCCTTCCTGGGTATCATTGAGTCATCGCTCTGACAGGTGGCTGCTGTGCCCCCGGCGAACGGGGGGCAAACAGGAAGGAAGCCCACTGCTGCATCTGCCACTGCTGGCATGGTGTCCCAGGGCCAGGTCACTGGTGCTCACTGAGGTTGGAAGGAAATCAGAGTGAAAAGATGGAGCCATCCTTAATTATGTCACATGTGGTGGCACATCCCCATGTGAGTGTAGCATACCTGTATGTCTTTTGGTTAACTGCGAGAATTAGAAGAATCACAGAATCATCCGAGTTGGAGGGGGCCTTTAAAGGCCATGCAGTCCAACTGCCCTGCAGTGCGCAGGGACACCTACAGCTGGATGAAGCTGCTCAGAGCCCTGCCCAGCCTGACCTTGAAGGTCTCCAGGGACAAGGCATCCACCACCTCTCTGGGCAACCTGTGCCAGTGCCTCACCACACTTATTGTAAAAAAACTTTTATATCCAGGCTAAACCTCCCCTCTCTCAATTTGAAACCATTTCCCCTAGTCCCATCACATCAGGCCCTGCTGAATAGTCTGTCCCCTTGTTTCTTGTACCGCGCCCTTCAGATATTCGAGGGCTGCTATCAGGTCTCCCCGGAGCCTCCTCTTCTCCAGGCTGAACAGCCCCAGTTCTCTCAGAACAGAAGCTCTGTGGCTCTCTGCACGTTTGTAACGCTGTAATTTTATCTCACTTGGAAGAGCTGGCAACTGTAGGGATATTTAATAGGACCTTCTGGGCACTAACAAAGTATAAATTAAACAACTGAAACAGTGCTGAAGGCACACGCACAGAACTGTGTGACAACTGTGCCATAAATTGTAGAGCAAGATTTATGGTGAGGCATAAGAAGTATGTTCTTGAAGGAAAGCCTGTCAGAGGTGGGAGCTGTTAGCTGAAGAAAAGACTGAGCGGAGGTAGGACGGCCCTTTCTGTACAGGTTAACTGAAGGCTGACACGGAGAGAGGTGTAACCCATGTACCAGCTCCACTGAGGACAGGTTGGGCTTGAATCAAAGTGAAGGAGCAGCCGGTTTGACACAGGAGAAGCTTTCTAGCCATGAGGCTGGAGACACTGGAAGGGAATTTCCTGTGAAGGCTGGAAGGCCCCTGTGGTAGTGGCGGTCCAGTGAACTTCTGCTAGCAGTGATGCGGGTACGCTTGATCCTATGACAGAGGGGTTAGATGCTCTTGAGTCACTGCTAGCCTTATCTTCTGTTATTCTGTGCGGAGAGCTAACCTGGGAGACAGTGCTGATGTTTTTAATAATCCTCTAACTATCACCTTTTGTTCTTTATTATAATAATAATAATAAAAAAAATAAAAATGCCATGTCTTTCAAGCATCTCTTCTAAATGTACTTTTCCTTCAAAGTGAGGGGAAGAAAATTGTTCTGCATAAATTCCTGCCACGTGGAATGGTTGATTCTCATGGCAGCTTTTCTTTCAAATGATTCACTGATTCCCCTACAGAAAACCCTGGTAGATAAAACCATGAGGATAACCAACGCAGCGTACCCAGCAGCAAAGATAAGCTAGAATGTCACGGTGTATGACTAAAAGAAAAGTCTGGTGTAACGACGAGGTGCATGTATCTGGTCGCTGCATCTGGTGATCGCATGGTGAGAGGAGGGAAAATGAGTTCAGTTTCTGTTGTGGTGGTGGGGAGAAGAAGGTGCATGTTGGCAGGAACAAAAAGCTACCCACCTGTTGCCTCATATTAATGTCTGTCCTCCTTGATGTGAACATCACAGCACCTTTCTTTTGAATTTTGGTCGCTGAGTCATTCATTGTTGCATCGTTGGCAAGGGAAAGCGGTATTCCTAACATAATCCTTGTTCTGTGAAAAGGTAGCTTAAAAAATTCAGAAGGACCGTTGCTTCTATTTCATAACAGGAGTGTTGAAACAGAGAGAGAAAAAAGAAAGAAACCCTCTAAGACTGTGATTCCTCAGCTTTTTGTTTATCCCAGTGAATGAGGTAGCTGTAGTGATACTTGTGATTGCAGAAAACAGGAGGGCGGCGTAAGGCTAGGACTGGCTTGGTAAGGGTCAGGGAATAGGATGACTGCACTGACCACAGACAACCTTGAAATTGTGAACTGAAAATTAAAATGGGTGCATTAGGCCACACATCTCATTGCTGATTTACAGAACGAGGAAGAAAACCCCTAACCTCAGCTTCCAGGCCCTTTTGCCTTCTCTACTGAATTTGTCACAAGCTGTTCAAATTGTATTAAAACAGAAAAAAATTCCTCTTTCCTTCAAATGTGTTCTGTTTGCTTTTATAAATTTTGAAGCACCCTGTCAGTCTTGACTAATAATAATAATCATAACAAATTATTCAGCTGTATCACTGTCAATTACTGTGTTCCTCTGTTGTGTGGCCAAGCATCAGGACGATTTCTGTATGATTTAAGCCTTTCTTTTTCCATGCCACCTGCTCTCCTGCTCTTCCGTTCCACCTGGCTGATCGAGTTCTAATAGCTCAGAGACATCCTCATGATACCGCACTAAATATGATTGCTTTAGTTGAATAACAGAATGTGGAGGGGGAACAACAACCAAAAGTCAAATAGAGAAAGGTTAGTTGCACTTCCATCCTTCTAAAAATGGTCATGTCCAATGTAAAGCACTGAATCAGTAGCTCCAAAGTCAGAGTATTTCCCTGTCACCTCTGATCTTCTGAGCTGGCGCTTAACAGAATTCAGGTGTCACAAGACTTGGATTAAAATGCTGGTTTCGTTGTTGGCGCTTCTGTTGGACACAACTGAGTGAACCTTCCCCTCTCTGAAAAGCTTCTAGATTTCTGTGTAATTATTTCTTCTAGTGAGCTTGTACTCTGTTACCAGCAAGACTGGACTTGTTAAAACATATGCATCTTATTTCTTGAGTTAGTCTTCCATAGCGGATATGTTGTGTTGTTATTTTGCCTTATCCTCATGTTTGGTCAAATTGCATACAGTAGTATGCAATAAATAAAATATTTTAGAGACATCTATTATATTATTACTGTCTTTACTGGGCAATGTTCATCAACAATGATACTGAGAGACATAAAATTTGCTTTCCATAAGCCCCCGGTAATACGCATTAATTACGTTACTCTCCTTAACTAGTTATTAATTGGGTTCTACATTAACCATTCCATTAACTGTATTCTCATCAGGCTCCCAAGCTTATAATTACCTGGATTATCCAATTTACTGCTTAAAATGTCATTAGGTTTCAGCAAGTGCTCTGAAAACTACCATAGTTTCCCAACTAAAATAATGGGAAAAAAGGATCCACATGGTCCTCAGCCATCTCTTCTTAAATAACTGGCTACAAATTACGCACAACTGCAGATTTAAAATTATGAACTTGGGTATCAACTCATTAATGTCATCCTAAATTATTCTTGATATGGAAATATTTAATAATCTCAGCTATGCCAAACATCTGTCTCTTCCCAGGCGCACAACAGAAGTGCATATTGATCTCCTTTTAATTAACTGTTACTAAAGCCAAGGTTTCCTCCTTGTAATGAATCACTATCAGAATTCCTGCAGCTTTGGTTTTGTATCTGTTTTGCTTGATTAAACTTCCATATTCTTAACCTCTGCCTTGTGTTCAGTATTATTCATTTTTATGAAATTCTAACTTTTAGTCTGCTTGGTGTTTTAATGGATGTGATATATTCCTTCTGAAAAAAATGGAATGGCTTTTTCAAGCAGAGTTGATGCTTAGAGAAATATTCTTAAGATGTTCCTAGTTAGCATTCATAATTTTCTGTACAATTTTTTCATCTCGTCGTGTTATGGCTCTAATTGTTTTCCCCTTTGAATTGATTTATTTTAAAGCTGCAAATGTGATAGTGGGTTGGGTTGTAGTCATGCTTGCAGGTAACAGTGTAGTCTGTCATGATTTCTTGTACAAAAGTTACCACTGATTTATAGGTTTATGATCTGTTTTCTTCATCTGCTAAGATGACTTCGTAGAGAATCTCCTTGGTCTGGGCAGAGTATTTTTTTAACAGAGAGAAATCCGTTAACTCTAAACATTTTGTAAATAGCACTGTCTCCCCGCCCTGTGCCCACAAATGTTACTCAGAATGCAGTTGTTCATTATAATGCGGGTATTTTCACCTTCTTTTTAAAACGCAGGTGCAATTGTCTTGGGGTTTTACTTTGCTGTAGTCTATAGAGAAGAGCAATCAGTAAACTACATTGCATTTCTCCGTTATAGCACTGATTTCATAAGCTTTTGGCATCATGTTGCTCTTGAGCTGGCAGAAATAATTTAATTTTTGACATAAAATCCCATTTTCCTTTCATTTTTCCAAGTCACTCCTTAATCAACACCCTTATTTATCGATTTAACAACCCAGTATTTGCTGCATCCCAACCACCCCCAGTGGTACCACCTAAGGTTTCTGGTGCACGGGCTGAGCCCCCAGTGTTGTTGTGCAGACCAGCAAATTCCCTCTGTTATTCTCCAGTGTCCCCATGAGCTCAGGGTGCTGAAGACCAGCGTTAGCCTGCTTTAGCCATGATGACAGGGTAGGGTGCCAGCAGTTCCTGCTGGTGCTGGTGACAGTGTTTGCACCGAGACAGGACCTCGGCTCTAGATGCGTGACCTACAGCTGGTGCCGTTGAATCAGTGCAGGTGCAAGATGCATTTCCCCAGCTGCGGGGCTCTTCTGCAGACAATTAGGCTATCCTTTTATGAACAACTGCCGGACAAAGTGCATCACATCTCGCCCTCACTTCCAGGAAAATAAGAAATAAGAATAATCCCATGAAATGCTTTGATTCTAATGAAAATACATGTTTTGAAGTGTTTCCAACCACCTCAGTTGTTCTACCCACTTTCTGAACGACTGCACCCTCTAATGGGGTAAAACAGATTGGCTTTCAAAGCAGACAGTTTATTTTTATATTGTTTATACCCTGCCAGTTCTTACAGGCATAATACAGCAGCCCATTGATGTGACAACAATACGTCGCAGTCTTGCTGAAGTTAGACTACAGGGGAAGTGTGAATATCCAATAAAGACTTTATGTGATTTCTCTCTGCCGTAGCTTAATGTGAAGTATGTAAATACCTGTATTCATCAGGGTGAGATGAGAAGGGAATTGTAGAAAGGAGAATGCATCTCTTCTAAAACTCGGTTCAGAAAGAAGTATGATTTCTTTTTTTTTCTTACTGTGTGAAGCAATCTAAATTAACCAAAGCTTTGTGGGGGAAGTACGTGTTTGAACAGAAACAAAGTGAGGTGAAACAGACGATTAACCACGATGTTGCATCTCCTCAAACAGGTGATTCTCTAATGGACCAATGAAAGCCAACGATGACAAGTTGTGGTCAACAGTCCTTGAATGTGCTGATGGTTCTCCTTTCATTGCTCTTGTCAGCAGGTAACTTTTGTACCTTGAATTTATCTATCACTGAGGGTTGTGGGGAAAAATTAATTGCAATTTAATACTGAATTCCTCCAAAACAGTGAGGATAAAATGGATTGTTAATTGAAAAATAAATAAAGCATCCTTGCATTTAATAACTAAAGCTGAAATTTGAAATGCAATTGAAAAATCAATTTAAAAAAGCAAAGGTTGTGAGACATTGACATGGTAAAACAGGCTGAAAGGTTAAAAGAAACAAAGCCACTGTTTTCCTAGACTATTTTTTGAGCTCATGTAAAAGAAAAAAAAAAAAAAAAGTAAGTTTTGCATGACCATAAAATCCAACCACTTTGCTAAGTATGTATTTTCATATGTGCACACGAGTACGTGGGCATGTAAGGGACTGAACATGAAACTTCAGCTGATTTTGAGATAAGCTGCATCACATTTAATGCTTACTCATATTAAATATGTTTACATACACTTAAAGAAAAATGCATGACATCATGGTATGCAAGCATTATGTTATTTTCCTGTGTCTGAAGAATTGGCTGGATCAGGGAGTGGGTGCAAATTTCTTTCTGTAGATGTTCACTAGATCTGCCTTGGGCGTTTGGTGCTAGCACACAGAAGGGGTTTGAGAAGAGATCTGTCAGTTGTTAGACTGAGAATTAGTTGAGTGCTATGATTGCTACTTGCATTTGTTCTTTGGGAGTCTTCTATGATGTTAATCTGTAGTGATTAATGAATATTTAAAAAAGGAGAGGAGGAATATTCATAGTCCAAATAGATTTCATCCTAGGAATTTTTAACTCTGTGTACAACCTCTTTTACTCTCCATTCTTGAAGCGCTTTTTGATTCAAAAGTATTTTTTCCTTCACTGCTCTGTATTCCCTTGTACTACATCACATCCATAATCACCATAATACTTTTGTGAGCTGTTATATATCTTAAAGTATCTTTGTGCTCCAGTAAGGGTTGTCGGAGTACTGTGTCTGCGTGGTGCCTATAACGCTGTGTCATATCCTCATCGATCAGTTGAAGCGTGCGATTTTTTGTCTGCAGTCTTGATGCTTGTTTGCAAGTGCTCAAGTTGATTCTCGCTAATGACAGTTCTTTCTCTAGCTGTAACTGACACGCTCCTTTTGTGGATAATATCGTAATATTATCAACTAGACTACTGCTCTGCTTCATCTTCAAACATTATTTTCCTGTGGAGTCCTTTCACTGATGTCCCTATGTAAGGCGCTGCGTCCCTAGTTATCTAGCTACCTGCCTCCGATGTGCCCGAGTCAGGCATAGGGGGTCACAGCAACCTCTTTGTCATTTTCCAGGTTAAAGCCATTTCAGAACACTGTTTCCCTGGTGTAAAAGTGAAGCCAGTTAGTCAAGAAGTCTTCGGTGTTTGTGTCCCACTGATCAAACATCACAAGACTGTTCCAGCTGCTCCAGCCTCTTCTATTGATTTTCATCATGTTCTTATACATCTGCCCCTCTTTTGAGGAGGGGCTTACACTGGAGGCCTCCTGAGATCCCACTTCTCCTATCATTTTCTCTAGGTACTATAAATACCCGTGTTCCAGCTGACCAGGACGCTACGATTGCACAGCGTGCAAACAGTAGTAGTCAGCCTCTGGTGCAGGTACCCTTAGTGCCTCAAACCCAGACACAAAGCCAGAGTTCTGACGTGGTTTTCTCTTAGGAGAAGAAACTTACTGCCTCTGAAATACAACTTTTTATTTGAAACTAATTACATACAGCTTTAACTTCTTACATGATTTATCTATTAATGTCAGGAGCTACTGTATTTGTAAATGTACCTCATCTTCTTGTTGCTCCTTGGTTATTAGTATTTTATTTATCTGTCATTCGTGGTTAGCATGCAGAGTGCAGGCTTCGTTTGGAGTCATCGCAAGCCTTTCATGCCAGCCTAACTCCACTCCCTGGGGAGTTTTACTGGGTTTAGGCCATTGCTAACTGACATTTTACAGGACTTTATTATTTTGCAGCAAACATGAATGTACAATTTTTGTCTAAGGTAGACCGGCTTCCATAATGGAAAACTACAGGCTTCATGCAGTGAGAATGATGGTGGAAAAAAAGCTGCTACTCTCTCTGATATGAACATCATTCTTGAACTGAGCTGAAATGAAAATCTAAAGGCAAAACTCCTTCTGAGTTTCCTAGATTTACAGTCTTAGGTCTGTAAGATCATGCCTCGCTTCCAAGTCTTTGATACACTAAGACGTGCCATCTCAGAGCTGACGTTCTGAAGTCTATGTGCATGGTTGAAATCTGCACTAAGCATTGGAACTGTAACTGTCGCTGGATCTGCAGGCAGAGGGAAAGGGGACAAGTAACAGTCAAGTTCCCAGAGCAGCTGTTCTCAGGGCGCAGACTTCGTTTCCTCAGAAAAGGAGAGAAGCAGTGACAGTGGAGAAAACAAGTGAGGTCAGGTATTAAGGTGGTGGCTAAGGATGAGGATAAAATTTGGCAGCTTCAGCTGTGTGGCTAGGAAGGAGATGCAGTTGCCCAACATGGGCAAAATGCTCTCAGAGTAGGAAGAAATAGGTTGTGGCTCCATGAAAAAGAGGGGGTGGAGGGAAGGATAAAATCAGATTGGGAATACTGAAACTTGAAACCGATTTTATTTCAGTGTTATCACAGTGGCACACAGTTTTAGAATCTGTGGACACGTATTAGCTGTACTAATGGAATAGGGAGTGCCTAATAAAGGGAGGAGCAGCATGCAGTCATGCCATAAGAATATCCTTTCTGACCACTGTAACTGCTAGATTTACTCTACAGGAATATTGATGCTTAAATTCATGTAATGGATTAAAACACACTTATAAAACCAGGGATGCAGCAAAGCTTGTGTTAGCAAGCAAAAATTAACAGATTATTTCCATGTTACGGTAATTATCCTTTCAGTTAAAAAATGAATGTCTATATAGCAAAATTGTCAGAGACTCAAATGATTGGCATTGTGCTAAGTAAAAAGCTTATCTGTGAATGTTTGTACGGATTTGTATGGAAAGCTTATAAAGATCCACCATTCTGAAAAATTTGGGACTTGACAAATTCAGTGGCTAAATTCAAAAAAAAAAAAAAAAAAAAGAGAAATGAGCATTATACAGATTAACTGTGAACAGATAGGGAAGTAGCAGCATGATACTACACCGGCTGTTTACTTCTAATGGTAGAGTAGATAAAGTTTTATATGCTTCAAATGACTGATTTGAACTCATGACAGACTATTCTCTAGAAATCAGTAGGAACAGAGATGGGAGCATCTATATCACTAACCTGTCCAATAATAGTTTTCAAAAACAGGATGAGAATTTGCACATGCAATTCCACTTCAGAAGCAGCTGCCATCTTTGCAACAGACAGCTCAGAGCCTCTCAGTTGTCCTAAGTATTTCTGTAGAGATAAGGCTCTTCTGTGCTCAGGATTTAAGTTATTTTCAGAAAAATACTTTGTAAAATGTTATACTTTGTTTGCTCTAGGAATCAGAGATCCAATAAACAAATGCAGCAATTGAAATGATACAGATTGCAATACGTCGGTAATGCTTTTTTCCTGCGTACTGGATTTGGCTGGCATGGGGTTAATTTTCTTTCCAGCATCCCCTGTGGTGCTGTGTTTTGGACTGGTGACTAAAACAACATTGGTAACACATGAATGATTTAGCTGTCGCTGGACACAGCTTCCACAGCATCAAGACCTTCTGCTTGTCACTTCCCTCCTCTGTCCTGCCAGTGGTGATGCTGTGGGGGCACACGGCTGGGGCACCCTGAACCACGTTGAAATTTTACTATTTAAGGCTGTGTTTGGGAATATGTTTTACTAGAGGCTTAACTCATGCTCAGCCCTGATGTTATCTTCTATCCTCCCTCCTCTCTGTAGCCACCCTTCCCCACGTTTTCGTCCTCAGAGAACTCCATGTTTAGTTTTCCTTTTCAAATGGGCAGAGAACCTGTCTTGGGATCAGGGGACATTTCACATGGCGCTGATAAGTAAACTACTTTGCAGTGAGGAGTAATCTAAACCTCCCAAAGTCCTATAGCCTTCTGATGCGTTCTCACACCACAATCTCTCTTGGCGCTGAATAGTTCCAGAAGCGTGGAAGTACTCAATTGCCCATGAAACATAAAGAACAAGTTCCAGTTCTAACAGCATGTGCTCAGACGCATATCCAAGTTGGGTATAAACTCACAGGGCTGCTGTTCTCCTGCTGTAGTTTAACCTGGGTGTAATTTACCCAAGCTAAGCTGTAGTAATGACACAGGAGAAATTGTGGTTTTGCTCTCCTTTTGTTTTTCAAAGCTAGTTCTAGCATTTTCTCTTAATGTCCCAAACGTGAAACAACCATCTATACTAAACACTTCAAAAATAACTAACTTGTAAGTGGTTGTAATAATGTGACATTTTTAAAGGGAAAATGAGTTAATGTATCTTAAGCCTTAAAAAGCATTATGCCAAAAAGAATTATGCCTGCATTGTAATGTATAATATATATATTATGAAATGTATATAACTATAAATAAACATGAGAAACACAGGTATGATGAGATATATTCATATCTTAGTAGAGCATTTTCTGCACAGCTTTTTCAATAAGGCAGATGTATCTTCCTTTGAAGCATCTGAAGCTGGCCATTTATCAGAGAAAGATTAGAAAGATTGTCTTAAACAATGCCACAAAGCCTGCCGTAACAAAAACTATCAACCAGTTGAAATGCTGGCAGTATGTGGAGCCAGATATTGGCTATAGGCTTTTCTTGTGCAAGACTTGTCAGATAAGCCAGGGAGTCACGTGCAGGTGGTTAATGACCGCGCTGGAAGGGCTCTGCCTGCTGCCCACCTGCACGCTCGGTTAGCTCAGGCAGCCCTGGAAAAATGTTCCCAGAGATGTAGTAAACACTTTACGTGAGAACTGAGCAAGGAAGACCTGTGAGAACTCCCAGAAGTAGCTGTACTTCTATTAGTTCTATCTCATTGCAAATTCGAGGTTGTTCAGATCTGCCAAACTGTTTTGTATTTGTTATTTCTGGCAGAATAATCCATATCAAAGAACTGCCTTTACAGTGGAAAAGAGACTTCTGTCAATAGCAGTGCTGTAAATTAAGTGTCTTCAAACTTGTGTTGCAATTTTTGTATCAGCTTTTTGTTTTTATGAAGTCATCACAGGAAAATCGAACATTGCTGGATCTTTGTGGATATCCATATGCTTAATGTTGACAATATGAAAATGTTTCCATTAATACTTGTGTTTTCCATGTGGAAGGCATTTCTTCTCTTCCCTTAAAAGAAATAATAATCAGAAACACAGCAATAATAAAAGTAAAAAAAAAAAAAAAAAAACAAGAAAAATGTAAATGCTGTAATTTCTTAGTATGAAATGTTATGATGTTGAAAGTTCTGAAATATTAACATTTTTCAGAAATAAAAAACCTGTTGCTTAAGCTCAACCAATGAAAAATTATAGTTCATAGCACCACAGATAACGCAAGTCACTCACAAAGCCAATTTTGTTCTTTGTTTTACAGTGCTGTCCGCGCATTTTCGGGTCTGCGAGCCATATACGGACTACAAAGGACGCTACCACTTCGGTTTTCACTGCCCCCGTCTTTCTGACAATAAATCTTACATCTTTTGCTGTCACCATAACAACACAGTGTTCAAATACTGCTGCAATGAGACGGAATTTCAGACTGTTATGCAAATGAACTTAACAGGGAGCGCAGATGGGTATATGCATAAGTAAGTACATGAGTTTTTAAGTGCTCTTCACCAAAGTGTTCCTGGTCTAGTAACATAGTCTGAGGCGCACGTAATGGTGGAAGCAATTAGAACAATCACACACACACTGAAACGTTACTGAAAGGGTTGTGCTGTTACAGAACTCCTAAAACAAACGGTATTTTAGCTGTGGTTTTGTTGCTTTGACACCCTCTGTAAACATCACTAGAGCAGTATGTATGTAGAAGTTGGATATAAATCTAAGAAATACAAAGTTACATTTAGAAGTTACCAGTGAAAGGTCTCTCCCCAGCTTCAGTCTTATCCAAACTATACTTAAGTGTATATCAGTAAAAATAAACCTCAAAACCGTGTCTGTAAGGGAGGAGGGAGTTGGCTTTTGCCATACCAACCCTGGTTTGAGTCTCAGATGTTTTGCATGTTCATCTCTTGTAATCTCTGACCTTGGGAAAGAGAGTGTATTTCCGTAGATACCAATGCTTTATGGTCTCCTTGCCTCTTACCTGAGATACTTCTGTCTTGTTCTGGGAGCTGGCCTCTAGGTTAAAGATCAGTTATTTTTTTCCTAAGGAACTAATATGTAGCAAGCAAGTTTTTGGTGCTGATTACCTATTTCTGATGTCAAAGTATTCACTTGTGATCTGTTCAATATTTGGTACTCTGGCCACACTAATCTTCTGTGATTTTTCTTGGTGCAGAGGGCAACTTTCAGCTGATGTAAACTCCTGAGGTCAAATTCTAATCTAACTGCTTTCCCCTGACATTTTATTCTGGTATCCAGTCCCTCCAGGGCAAGAAGGGGGCAGGTTAAAGACAGCTGGAATTTCAGGCTATTGATTTTTTTGGTTACTACAGGGATTTCAGTGTTTTCTGCTGCAGAACTTGGTCAGTTTGTTGTCATCCATTCATATGGGACAAAGGGCAAGGCTGCCAGGAGGCTGTGGTGCTGGAATACTGATGTCGGCTCTTTTAACACACTGTGTGCAGCTCCTTGACAATCATCTCTCCTACGGCTCTGCATTCCGAAGGTTGAACCTTGTACAGATGTAGAAATTGCGTACTCTGACTTCACAGGTGTTAATGACAATCACCACAAGCCTGTTTCATGTGTACTGTTAAAAGATTATGATTGCAAAATATCCCCTGGAACGTAGCACCTTTCTCTGCCTCCTGCCTTCTCATTTGCACGCCCACTCACAGGTACGCGTGCACAACACACGTGCACGCACCCACAGAAGTAAACATAGAGCTGTTCATGTTACAGGGCTGTGGTGTGTGAGCAGTTGATGAATGGGAATGAAGGTTGTTTGGCGTTCTGTGGGCTACAGTATCTTATTTTCATTAAAATACTTAGAGCCTAGTGTAAGCATTGTTCTAGCTTTAATCTAGCCATCCATTTTTTAAAAAGTCACCTCATGCAGTTGTGATGGAGGAGGAGCTGTCTCTGTAGTCTTAGCTGGTAAGAGTCGCTGGTGAGAACCACCTGCAGACCGTGCATGTCTTCAGTCCAGAACTTCCTGTGGACATTGGGTACATGCTGATCTTTTGCCAAGGTATGTGAAAACATGTCAAATACAGAACTAAGCTTTTTCAGATGTAGTTTAGAGAAGTGCAAGTGTGCGACAAGTGTTCCCTTTCTGTCACTTCCTGAAATGTTACTTCTGGGTCAGGAAAGCGAAGAGAAGGAAACTTTCTATTTAAGACTCCTCCAGTGTAGAGAGACAGGGAGAGACATCTCATCCTGAGCTCATGGAGATTGGTAGAAGACTTCCTAATAGTTTTGGTGTGCTGTGGAGGAGCAGAAAGAATCAAAGCCTAGATGCCTGCACTGAGGCCATTGTAATAAACATCTTCATACACTCTGACTTCATGTAACATGTATAATTTAATTTTATTTGGATTCTTATACAGCTCGGGTTCACTTTACTGTTACAAAATCAACTGTTTGTTTGGATCTAATTTCACACACCACTGGGAAAAAAAAAAGATTCTGATGAAACCTGTTGTACTGTGGCTAGGGAGAATGAGTGATTTAGGATATGGGAATATCAGTGAACTAAAAAAAAAAAAGATTATAGTTTTAAGGGAAGGGTGATTCAATATATTATTTGGTTTATTTTTCCCTGTTGCCATTCTTGTGATCATCAAAACACACCTCTTGTTTTATCACACAGTTGAGGGAAAACATTTATGAAGGCACGTGTAATTAATTTGTCATGGCATCGCTGAAAAACCACATTCATCTTCTGCAGTCATACGGTGCGACTCTAGCCAGTTTGCTTACAGTATTTGCACTCCCATAAGTGAAGATTTCTGTTTGACAAGTGCAGAGTACTGGTCTATTACATCTTTGTGATCACACAGACTAATCAGTTTATATTTTTGAATGTGAACAATTCATTTAGTATTAAATACAGAAATGCCGATGATGTCTAACAGACAAAAAACGTTCTGCCATCCGAAGCTTTTTTTTTTCCATAAAGCTAAGAAGTTATTATTCTTAAAAATAGTATTAACTTGAGTCTTGTGTTCATCCTCTCTCAGACTTCCTATTGTGCATGTTCTGATGAGAATCAGCAGTAGTGCCATGTTAGGAGCCCTTGATCTGATAGTGGAACAGCATTATGGTAATCTGTAATGCAGCCATGTTTTCCCTTATCTCGTATTCCAGTTTTTCAGGGTTGAATGGATTTAGCACATCACGCTACAACATTGCACCAAAAGGAATGTGAGGACGCAATAGCAGAATCTTTTCTCTGTGTACAGCATGTCCCCTGCAGAGCTGCCATTTGCTTAAATATCTCCCAGAAAATCTTCTTTACAGGAAAGCAAAGCTAAACAAATACATGGAATGTTCAATTCCACTACCAACTGTTCCAAACAGATGTAATGTAGCTGGGAAGGCCTCTTAGGCACTACAGGAGTGGATTCTACAGGAAAACAGAAGATGGAACAAAGATCTTGAGGTATTTTATATGTTAGTGTACACCTGAAAAGCATAGAGGGGTTTCCTCAGAAACAGAAGTACCAAGGCACTTGCAAGGTAAGCTTGTATTTGCTTGGGGCAACACCAAAAATGTGTTACTACTGCAAGTGACAGCCCTGTTTAATTAGAATAGGGAAAGAAGCAGTTTCCGTGGCCATCTGCCCACATTTAAACTGCAGCTGTAGAATTCTGCTCAGAATTGTTTTGATTTGTCGGGGTTTTTTAAGCCTGAATTCCCAAATGAATTATTTTCTGTTCATGTGCAGCATATAAAATAACAACAAACTCTTCAAAAAGAAAAGAATAGCCTAGTCCTAAAACTGCTTGTCATCTCTATCAGAAAGTTAGTAAATTACATGGAAAGGGACCACATGGGTAAAAATAATAACATCATCTGTCTATTTTCATTTGTGTGTTAGGGGTGTCAGAGAAATCTGAATAGAATTCTGTACATGAAATAGGCTGAGATGGGTTAAAAAAAAAAAAAGTATTTGTTTTCCTCAGAGAGCCCAATTGAAGTCTTCCTGAAGTCAGGACCAATCTTTACATTTACACAAGTATGCTCTGAATCAAGTCTATACCAAATACACGTTGCAGTTCTGTAAAAGCTAAAGTATCTTGAAACAGTGAGCCACTAAGCTTTTCTGATAGATCCATGAATTATCCTGTTTCACGTAGAAGGAAACAATCATGTAACTTTACTCCAGATTTAGCTTCTGTATTTGTGGGCCTGCAACAGCAGAGGACTGGGCAACATGGCTCCAAAAGTCATTTTCAGTGTCACATTGCTACCACTCGTGTTGAACCTAAAGAGAAGCTCCAGAACTTGGGGTGGGAGAACTGGGAGGTGAGGCCAAGCTCTTCAGATGGGGCCGGGGAGAAGGAGGCACAACCACACCAAAACAGCTTATTAGACTTGACTGTCCCAGTGAAGGAACAAACCCCAATAATTTGCATCTCAACAGATTTGGAATCCTTTCACACTTGTTTTTCATTAAAATGAAACTTCTGCACAAAAGTACACAAAAATTCGATTGCAAGATGAAAGTCCTAGGTGTTGTGATTCCCAGTTCTTTGCCATGTCTCTGGCCCTACCGTTATTCAGTGGTACAGAAGTAAAGTTGTTTACTTTCTAATCAAGGCATCTTCTTAATTTGTAGAGAAGTTTTAATTTTTAATGTAAAAAGTAAGCAAGTGTTTTTTACCAACTTAATAGTTTGAGCAACAAAATATATCAAAATATGGCATTTCCCTCTGTGTACAAAACATAGTACTCTATTAGTTTTGCTTGTGGTTTTTCACAAGGCCCCCTTGATAGTGATGTTGTCCCACTGTCTCTTAGTTTAAATACAGCAGCCTTTCATTTTTGTACTTGTGAGAAACAGATGTTATTTAGAAGGAGCAGATGGAGAACTCACATACAGCATGATTAATAAATTGTTGCTTTAAATTGAAACACTCAAAATAGCTCTAATTTTCACTAACCAAAATTCTGAGGGGTAAAACTAGATGCTTTAAATACTGATGAATTCTTCTGAGGTAGCTGTAAGAAATGTTCCTGCCTCTCAAATTGCTGCCAAAACGAAAATAACATGTTTTCTAACATTTCCATTCCTACTGTGGATCAAATACAGCTCACCTATTGATAACATGGATCCTGTTGGCATTAGTGATGCATAAGAACAGAATTTGTCACGGTGGATTTCTTTCTGATTTCTCTGGCCTTCACTTCTCTTTTATTTATATTAGCAGAAAATAGAAAAGTTTACTTCAATAGGAATAAATCCACTGAAAATCAAGTGTAGCACTACTTAGAAGCTGGGGCTTAACCAGATCCTGTTATACCTCTGAGTCCTTGGGCTGCAAAGAATTCAACGCATTAGGAAAATCTACCTACTGTTGGGTGAATTTAGGCATGCAGGTGTAAGCCTCTAGCAGACGCTAGGGCTCTCGAGTTGAAGGTTTTCAGAAGCAGTAAGTTTTGTCTGCTTCCAGTCCTCTGAAAAGTTTTGAAAATCTGGGGCTAGCATAATCCTAAAGTTGCACAGAAGGGGTTTGTTCACAGCCCCGTCTTTCGTCTCGCTGCTCACAGTTGTTTGCTGTGGAGCCACATTTAATCTGAGCATGTTTCAGTGTGGTGGAAAAATCCTCACTGGAGAGGGGAATCAGATGGGCGGCAACAAATTGAAATTCTGATTTCTCATCTGATTTCCTGTTTCAAATACAGCTTTAAGTATAAAATCAAAGAGCCATGCAAAAGTTTAAATGGACATGAAAGTTCCAAGCAAGGGCTTGAAAAGTTTTAGGTTTGAAAGAGCTTGGGACATATGCTTAAATAGTCAAAGCAGCTTTCTGGCTTGCATCTGTAGTATGTCTTCTCAGCCTTTTTTCTTCTAAAAGCCCTTCAGTTTTGATCAAAGTTCTGATGAAATACAATTCCCTCAAAGTTTCTCAGAGTGTCTGTGAGAGCGTGGCTGACCTTGTGTTCAATTGCATTCACGTAAGTTCAGGCCCACATAGATGGGGGATGCCTACTGATTGCTCAAGAGAGATTTTTCCCCCCAAGACTGTCTTCCTAATGACATTTCTTACCAGTATCCCTTCTGCTACCTTGTTTTCATAGTCTCTGCCACACCTATCTCCATGTAACCTCTGAAGTCTAGATCAGCGTTCTTTTTGGTACAACTAGCAATTTCGTTCTTGTTTCTTTCCTTCTCTGTTCTGACCTCATCTTCTTCACTCACAGTTTCCAATCCATTTACACCCGATAGTCATTGTTTTCTTTTAATATTACTGTATCACCTGCAGAACTTTAGCACTTTTTCCCTTTTGATCTCCAAATTCTTGACGACTTTTCTTTTTTCACTTTTCTTTTAATAACTCATCTGTCTTAGCTGTAAAGCAGCTTTTAAGACTAGGGGTTTGTGATACATGTTAGCAGTGAATGTTTTCAATAGGAAACACCCCGCTGGGGTCAATGATTGCAGCATATTTTTACATGGTTAATCCTCACTCGTATAAGTCCCCTGTTGCTTCCCGTGGGATCATAGAATCATTTGAGCTGGAAGGGACCTTGAAAGGTCCCTATTCATTGGAGGGGAGTTGGACATCTACAGCTGGATGAGGTTGCTCAGAGCCCTGTCCAGCCTGACCTTGAAGGTCTCCAGGGACAGGGCATCCACCGCCTCTCTGGGCAACCTGTGCCAGTGCCTCACCACACTTATCATAAAAAGCTTTTTGCTTACATACAGGCTAAACCTCCCCTCTCTCAGTTTGAATCCATTTCCCCTAGTCCCATCACATCAGGCCCTCCTAAAGAGTCTGTCCCCTTCTTTCTTATGGATGACTCTCCGGGAGAAAGAATTTGCAAAAGAAGACATAGGGCCCATCTGTAAGGGTATGTAGAAGGAGAGCGCCTGTCTGCTCCTCTACAGGTACCTGGGATACTAAGAAGGGGAGGCAGTGATGGACACCAAGACTGGTTGGTCACACTGCTTTATAAGAGCAGCTGTGAAAGTAGGAATGTTCGTTCCAGGAACGTTATCTGATGGAGAACTTCTAAAGTGGGGGACAATCACGATAAACAAACTTCCCAGTCACACTAATTGATGGCTTAATGGGCTACAGGCAGTACTTCCACGAAGGATTAACCTTACAGCTGATATGACTGTGAGCCAAGGGTGCCCAGACAGGGAGGGTGCCAAGACTGCAGAGCTCTGCAAACCCCAGGGGGTGTGAAGAGCTGGACTAGTTGGCGAGTAGGTGACCCGTGAAGTGGATATGGGGCCCGGTGTCTGCGTAGGAGTGCCAGGCAGACAGAGGGACCGCACCAGTACTCAGGGATCTGAGCAGTGCTGGACAGACGGAGGCCGTGCCAGTACTTGTGGGATCTGGGGGAGTGCTAGATGGATAGAGGGTCTGTGCCAGGTGCTCAAAGGACTGTGAATGTGTGCTTGAGAACCTGGAGGGCACTGTGTGTGGCTGCACTAGTGGCCTTCTGTCTGCACCAGCCAGAGAGGGACAAGGGGTCGCTGCTCTCTGTCTCTGCTCTACATGAGTATTGGGTGTAAACAACAAAATTTTTGTCATCTGATTATGTATTATATTTACATAATTAAAGAAACAAAAAACCTTTAATGCGGTGACCATTACTGGCATGTTACCTGACTTTCTCATTTTCCCTTTTTTTCTTTCACAGCAACTACAGCGCGCTGTTAGGGGTGTGGATCTATGGCTTTTTTGTGGTGATCTTGCTGGTACTGGACCTTTTATATTACTCTTCAATGAACTATGACATTTGCAAATTTTACCTGGCACGGTGGGGAATCCAGGGAAAGTGGATGACACAAGGACAGAGCCGATGGATTAACCCTGCTCAGGTTCCAAGCCAAGTACAGACACAGCCTCAGCCAGAGACACAGCCTCAAACTCAGCCTCAGCCACAGCCTCAGACGTCACAGACAGTACATACTTTAAAAGGAGATGCTTTAAGCCCACCCCTGATGTCTTTTCAGAGTACATCTGCCTGGTAAGCAAGTTAAGCCATACTGTGATGTATTTTTTGACTCTGTTACTTTGTAGTGTGAACAGTCACACGCGTTTGGAAGTGTCTGCAAATTCAGGGTGTGAGGCAATGTTTGAGTACCTGGGATGTAATTCTTTATATTACGAATAGTCTTATATAATCACTGCTTAGGAGTGATTTATTATTCTGGGATATCTTGCATCATCTTGCAATACTGTTCTCTCAGAGAAATAGATGCTGCCATTTTTCAGTGCTAAATAGTTTTTCTACTCCCACACAACCTCCTTGTCTCTAAATTAGAGAGAGATGGATTTGAAGGGTGGACTATTTAGTGAATGAAGAATTGGCTGCATGTCCACGTCCAGAGAATTGCAGTCAGCTACTCTGTGTCCAGGTGGAGATCAGTAATGAGTAGTGTTCCTCAGAGATCTGTATTGGGACTGGTCTTATCTAGTATCTTCATTAATGACAGACAGTAGGGTTGAGTGCGGCCTCAGCAAGACTGATGACACTAAGCTGAGTGGTGCAGCAGATAAAATAGAAGGAAGGGATGCCATCCAGAGGGACCTGGACAGGCTGGAAAAGTGGGCTCACATGAAATGAATGAGGTTCAACACGGCCAAGTGCAAGGTGCTGCACCTGGGTGGGAGCAGTCCCAGACAATAGTAGAGACTTGGGTGATGAATGGATTGAGAGCAGCCCTGCAGGGAAAGACCTGGGGGTTCTGGTGGACAAGAGGCTTAATATGAGCTAGCAGTGTGCGCTTGCAGCCCCAAAGGCCAGCAGTACCCTGGGCTGCATCAGAAGACGGGTGGCCAGCAGGGTGAGGGAGGGGATTGTCCCCCTCTGCTCTGCCCTCATGAGGCCCCACCTGCAGTGCTGCGTCCAGGCCTGGGGCCCCCAGCACAAGAAAGATGTGGAGCTGCTGGAGCTGGTCCAGAGGGGGGCGCAAGGATGGTTTTAAAAGACTGTGTAAACAGCAACACTTACTTCAATGTGAGATGTCACAAATCCACACCATTTGAGGTATGAGACACAGAAACAACATGGAAACCAGGTTAGTTTTTTATATGCATAGCTGAAAAAGCATAGCTTAATCTCATTTGACAGGATGACACAAGTAGGCTACTGTAAAATTAAATCCAACCAAAACAAAACAAAGCAGAAAAAAAAAACAAAAAAAAAAACAACCAGATCAAATGGGAGGCAGATTCAGAAGCAGTGAGAAAAATACAAATGCAAGAAACTGAAGACTGATAACCAAGGGACAAAATGTCACTAAATGATTTTTGGCCCTTTTTTTTTTTTACTCTGAATAATGTGTCAAGCGGGGCAGGTGATTTTTTTTTCCTTGGCAATATGAGTTTTCTAGACAGCATATAGACTTGGCATGTGTGCAGAGGGTGCAGAGTCACAAGTGTGTTTTAGAAGTGTTCCAGAAGGCTGAGGGCTAAGTTTTGGCAAAATAAATTGATCCGAGAATGAGCAGGGTGAAAAGGATGACTGCAGTTTCTGATGCGGTCGATCTTGGTCTGAACAATTTGGGGACACTGTGTTGAAATAGTACGATGTTAGCAGCAGTCCTTTTGCTTCATTTGTTCTTTAATTTTAAATGTAAATCTAGAGAAAAAGGGTTGAAGACTTGTTTTTTTTTGTGATTGGTAGGAAAGTTAGTGATGACGAAGGACAAGGATCAGTGAAGGAGGAGCTTGTTTGGTGTAGCAGTCAGTGGTGGATGTGTTCAGTGCAGCTCAGACTTGGGGACCACTACAGCAGGTCTTGTCCAAATGGAAGAATCCCAATAAAGCTACTGAAGATAGAGACTTGCTTGTACTTCGGTATGAGCGTTCTTCTCTTCTTCCCCTCCTTTTCTTCTTTGTCTTCATCCAATCCTTGCAGCTTTTTTGCGCATTGAATTCAGTCTTTAGTCAGAACTGCCATACAGGCTAAAACCAACACTTGTAATATTGCACCGATTGTGGCTTAGCTTACTATATGCGTGCATTCATGTTTGTATACTAAAATGTAATGTTTGTGTGAATATGTGTGCTTGTATTTAAAATACTAGGCTCAGTTATACCAGCTGGTAGTTCTGCCATACCATTACAAGTCAAAGGAAACTATCCAGTAATTTTTGAAGGCTTTTTGATCACTTTCCTCTTTCTTTACTGACTTTTGTTGTTCTTTTTCTTTGCACTTTTTGAAGCGTTAAGCGGAGAATGTATGTTAGGATCAGGTGAGCACATCACATGCTCCTTTTCCTGTGTTTGCAGGAGATGAGCATTGATAAGTCACTGTAGCAACCCTCACCCCTTCCACACTGTGCTGTGTTCCCATTAGTTCCCATAAAATTATTTTTATTTCTAATTCCTTTCATTGCTCAATGAAAGAAATAAGTAGCTCTTCCCTTAGCAAGTCCACATTTATCCCTTGTATTTCAGGACGTGAGACACAACAGGACATACCATATTTTTGAGTTTATAACCTGCAACTTTTGAAGACTCACAGCCCTGTAACTAAATGCATAAATGTCTCAGTCTGTGCTGGACAGATGAAAATACAAAAGAAAAGGCAGGAGGCAGCGGTGATGCCTGCGCAAGGTGAATAGCATATGGGAGGGGTTTTTAAGTAGAGAGCTCCTTCAGAAAAATACAGGCTTGTGTACTGCAGCAAGTGCCAAGACAACGGGGAATAAGAGTGGGTTCCTGGCTATTTATTTCTCCGTGAGATAATCTGCAGGTTATATACAAGGAAATATGGCAATTTGGCAATATATGTATAGATTAAGTTTAGTTTCAATGTCTGTTTCCGCTGCAGCCTGTGTTTGGTGGATGACCTCAATACTGTCTTCTCCAAATTTAATCATGCTGTCAGTGAAGGAGTGCAGTGGAGTTGCTGGATTTATCATTTCCATCACTGCTTTTAAGATTGCTCCGTTATTTGTATCTTTTTGTTTTGTATTTTATACTTCCATTATTCCAGATGATGATACCAACCTCTTGAGCTGCTTAGGCAACAGCAAGATTCTACTCTATAAAATCAACTTCAAGTGTCAAACCTATCCCTGGTTTTCCCTCTGCAGAGAAAATATTTTTTTAGCACCTCACAAGCACACTCACATATATAGGTGGTGTCACGCCCTAAGAACAGTTCCAGTTTACAGATGAGCTTTCTTTCAGCTCGAAAATAATAAAATATTATATAAAAATACAAAGATTTTTTTTTTAATCCTGTGAGATATGCATATATCCCAGGGCATAAGAAGTTGAATACTGCTAAAAACATTTTTCAAACAGTTTCACAAGGTTTCATGACAACAAATGTTGTCAAACTTGTTAGTTTCCTGTACTACATTTATCATAATACAGTTAAAAAATATGTCCACTCTAGAAGATGGTACTCCATGATAATGGGAAAGTGACAACAAAACAACACTGAAGGCTGTCTCCTTACTGCAGAGGATTGACAGTGTAAGAAGGTATCCCAAGAACAATGGCGGGATTAACATGTAGTTTGTAAAGCAATTTGGCGTCGCCCTGGATTAAAAAAAAATATGTAAGTGCTTATTATTGTTTCATTTATTGTTCTAGTTCAAGTGCTCTGAAACCAATGGCTGCAACAGATGTCAGGGAGAAAAATCAAGCAAGGCAGTAGTATATAGTGGATGGAACCATCCCAAGGTGTTTAAACATCTTGCCTAAGCAGACCACTTTGTTATTTACTTGAGACGAAGAGGGCCATGTATAGTCATAATATTATTATAACTAAAGAAGCCTGGAATCCATTATACGTGCTGCTGGCTGATCTGCAGAGGGCTTGCAGTGTTGTGTAAGGACAGGAAGGAAAATCATTAATCTCAGCAACATCGAGCCTGATTTAGAGTAATGCTGCTTCATCATGTAGTGTATGGATTTTGTGGCCCAACTAATGCTGATTTCTTCTTCAGTATGGAAACCATCTGAGGGCTGTCCTAAAGCCTGTGTGGTCTGAGTCCATGTCCTGGTGGATGTTCCTCCCGCAACCCAAACACCGTCATGGACTCAGGAAAGAGGCCTGCAAGTGACTGAGCTTTCACCGCTGTGGTGGTTCCTCCAAGTCCTTGCTGAGGTGCGTGAGCTGGGCCCTTCCACGCTTACTGGTCCGTGTGAGAATCTGCAGGCTGGTCAGCCTGAGCAGAATTTAACAGCTGGGCATCACACAGCAACAAGCAGCAAGGAAATCCCTACTGCTGCTCAACAAAGTACAAGCCAGGGGACAACAAAATATTCTAAGTTGGGTCATCAAGATCCAGACCAATGAAAAAAAAAGTTGTTCTCACTACCACAGGAATATTGTTAATAGTGAACAAAAAAGGTCAGACTAGCAAGGAAGATCACACAAGAGGAAGCGCGCGCAGGGGCAGCCTGGCAGAGTTTTCCAGACTTGCGATGGCGGTGCTGTAGCTGTGAGAGTCGAACAGATGAGTGTGATCTGCCTTGTTCTGGTGACATGAAACTCCTCCCCATGCCCATGAGGGATGCATAGCACAGGGCATGCTGTCTTGAAGGCTAACGTCTGCCTCTGTCTTCCCTGGCCTTCTGCACTGCAGCATGCAGAGGCAATGCCTGCCCTCTAAGTGACCATGTACTTTATGCCACATGAGCTACAGTTTCAGAAATCTGCTGCTTGTCCAGGATCAGGAAAGCTATCAGCCCAGCAGGGTGAGCCTGTGCTTATTTCCTTTATGCAGCTGGAATGGGTTAGACTAAGGCAAGACTACTTTACTTCCCTGTGTTAACTGTTGCGGTCTGCTTTTGCTGTGCATTCCTCTGAGCCACATTGTCTTTCAGACAACAAATAGAATAGGTTTTAGCATACCACTACGTCACACATCTTCACTTACAAAGAGGGAAAAAAAAACATAAACATATTGGCATATAAAAGTATATGCCAATAAACTTTTAAAAGTATAAAAGCTAGCAGTAGCTAGGCATGTTCACAGTAGTTGTGCAAAAAAAAGTCAGGGAATAAATACTTTGCTGATGGCTAAAAAAACTATGCGAAAGAATTCCCTGTGATACTGTTTTGAAAGAGAATACATGTCATCGCTGGATCTAAATATCCACATTTGGTAGGTGCTCTGGTTCAGTAACTTTTAAGAGCTGCACAGGCAGCCTGGCGGGTGTCACCTAGCTGGGGACACTGCCTCTGGAGTGCAGCCGCTGTGTGGCGTGACTGTGGCCACAGTCCAGCTAAAACACTCAGCACTGGGCTGGCAGGAGTATTCTGGGCAGAGGCTGCTCTGGATAGAAGGTGTTTACAGTCACAAAGCGAACGTCTGCCACGTTCAAAGCACTGTTTTTATTTACAACCCCTCGCTGGACTGTTGTATCATATTCAAGGCTAGGTGTGGCAAACCAAAGCACCAATAGTTTAAAATAAAGAAAAAAGAAAGTGAAATAACCTTTTAGAGCTTTTATGATAAAACTACCTAGAATACAACATCCTGGAATATCTGTGTAGTAACACACGTCAAGTGTATCTGCTAACATCTACTGTTACCTGTGCACTTCCAGTCCTTTCATGATCTATTCATCTAGAATAAAGATGTTGTTAATAGATGTTGTGTGAACGTTCTTGTCTGTTTGCTAGGAAACGCATAACTGTAAAAACAGAAATTGCTAAAAAACTAAACCAAAGCTTAGGAAATCACTTTCTGCTCCTAAAAAAGCCAGCCGATGAACCTGGTTTTGCATTGCAAATCCCTTCTGCCTGGGCTCTTATATGATGTCAGGGCGGGAGAGGAGCAGCACAGACAGATGTGGAACCAAGCACCCCGAGGTCCTTAATGCTCTGATTCTTGCTTACTTGCCTCAGTACTATAATCATGCAAATAAATTGAAAGGTTTAGTTTTGTATTTCATCATTTTTGTCTAAGCAGTTCAAGATGCACAAGTTACTGAGAGCTCTCGTTCTTGTTTTCAGAGATTCATTATTGACATGAAGTTAAGACCATGTGCAAGGCTTCTGCCCACTTCAGTCTGAACCCAGGCAATCATTTGTATTTGCTGGTAGACATTGCCTCTTTTGTTGCTGCAGAAATAATGTATATGGTTCATTTCATGCCTATTCTCCTTTGGTTTTGTAAGCTATAGACTCAACATTGCAACATTTATTTCTATCCATTGTTGTCAACTGCAGATGCACTGGATACAAGATGATCAGTATTCCCTGTGTAGTTATTTCTCGGCCTTTCCATCAAACTGGGACTGCCATTCATCAACTTCATGGAAGTCTTTCTTTTAAATAGACCGTACAGTTTAAGTCATTCAGCTAACTTAAATGTGGTAATGAATTATTAGAAAACAGCAGTTAGTAGAAAAGTGAGTAGCTAAATGGTTGTCTGAAGACTACTGCAAAACTACACACTGAGAAATGGAAGCTAGTAAGAATACTGGAAACAAGTTCTGAACATCTCTCATATTTTGAGTAGATCGTCTTGCCACCAGATTCTTAGCTCATTACATTATGACAAATCCAGACTAACACTGCTGGAGTAGCACCTAGCAGCATAAATCCATGTGAAATCAGAAAAGATCAACTAAGCCAACAATTTTACTGCATACTGTCACAAGGCTATAGTGTCATACCCAGGAATGAGCATGACATCACAAGTTTTATCAACCAATCCTATCATTTCTGTCACAGCAAAAGCCATGTTAAATATTTTAGAGACTGTGGTTCTTTAGTTAGGACTTTCTCCTACCTGTTGCCTCCTCCTAGGAGCCAGGTGCTCAGTGGCACATGCACTTTTCATCCATCTTATACATGCACTGAGAAGTAAAATGACAAGGTTATTCAAAAGCTCCTGGCTTCACACAGAAGCATCACAGAGAAGCTTTAAAACTCCCCCAGGCACTTTTCAAGCACAGCTGAGCACAACTGCTGAGCTTCCAGGAGAGGTTATGCGTACATTCATGCACTCTGGCCATTTCTCTTAAAAGCAGTTCAAACGTGTGCAGTCTGGGTGATTTGAAATTCGTGTTTGCATTTTAAAAGCCAAGGTAGGTGCTCACTCTTGATTTAGATCTGTAAATACAAATGTAGCTGAAAATCAGCCTAGCTGCATCTGGCATGCCATTAAGAGCAGATGGATCTGGAGTGGCAAAGGCATGAAGCAGTGACTTGCTGCCATACTTTGTCATGAATTTTGCAGCCTCAGCTGAGTTAAACTTTAACTGTCGGGGACCAAAAATTGTTACTAATGAAATGCAGTTAACTGCTTGTCGCTTCCTAGAGACTAAACAAGGCAGGTGGACGAGCAAGTGACAGGGAGGCTAAACAGCTTCAGCCAGTGGCTTGGCAGATGGTAGAGGAGAGAAGGGGGAAGGAGTTGAGGAGCAGGAGTTACTGGTAGAAACAGGCAAGCCTTCCTGCATCCGTGCAAAGTTGCAACACAATTTCTGATTAGGAGATTTGGCATAACCTACCAGATTTCTGAACTGAAAGAAAATGCTTTTCAAGAAATAAAAAAAGAAAACGATGGACAGAATATTGTCCATCTGAAGTAGAACTCAGAGAACTGCTATAAACCTGCAAAGCGACTATCTATGTACGCTGTGCTTTTAGCAGAATTGAGAATGAAGAAGAAGAAGGGAAATAAAGAGTGGAAATAAGAGCCTCTGAATTAAAATCTCATTGCTTTCAGAGTCTGGGAAAGTCAGCTCCAACTCCAGTTTTGGTTATCGAGAAACATTACACAGAGAAACAGACTTCCTAGCTTGAGGAGGAGCAAGCAGGTGGTATGGCTGCAGGTCATGTACAAATCAGATTCTTATTCTCAGAGTTATTATTAAACAATAGCTGCATGTAATAATCCTTTTATAGGGTTGCAGAAGATCTTTTAGAGTATGCTAACATTTCTACATGAAATCATGGCACGCCATCAAATACCAAACAATAGTCAGATCATCAGAAGCTGATGTGATCGTGCTGAATGTGACCGTAAATGGTAACAGTGTCAGGCAATTATTTGCAGTGAGAGCTGAGGTCATGGATCTCCCACATCGTTACTTCTGTTGTCACTGTTCCCTGATTAGCTCACGCCACAGATAACTACAGCAAGCAATTAGGCATTTCATCAGAAAAGTGATAAAACATGTTTGTGTGACCTTGGTTTTATATTGATCTTTCACCACACAGTTCAAGAACAGGCCAGCAATTAGACACAGACAGTTTGTTCGTCATTAGGAAGACATCAGATAAATGGCTGCTTAAGCCTCCAAAGCAGAACAGATCATGAAGCGCTGGAATTTGAGAAACGTTAGACTCATTTTACTGTCCATTAGGTCATGAAAGAACACTCGTGTCAATTCGCAAACCATTTTCCAGAACTTAAAAGGGTTTGGAGAGGTTACACGACCAACGCTGTCATAGGTGGGTGTACACAAATATCTACAATTGCAGAGAAAATCTATTGACTGCAGAAAAAAATGCCTCTGAAAAGACTTTGAAATCCACTATAAAATGTTTCAAATGTAGAAAGGGACAAGGGATGCCAACAATTTTTCTTTCTGAAGGACTGGTGCTACGAATTTGGGTGGTTTATGCATGAAGGAGCCTTCATGGCTAAGGGAGCGGTGCGTGTGTTAACGGTAGCTAATCATACCGCCGAGGTGAGTTCTGCGTTAGAGCAGTTCCTTGTAGTCATTAAAGCGATGCTGCCATGAGAGCTGGAACGCGCTGAGCAGTCTGCCTTCTCCCTGTTCAAAGTCATTGCTATCATGTAGCAGCATGTGGGCAAGTAATTGCAGTGAGTTTCATCAAAAATTACAGGAAATTAATTAAAGTAATTAACTATATTCTGTGTTGATTGGTGATAGAGATTTTAATCAGTCACGCAAATGAGGGCGGCAAGTTATTTTCCATTGCATTCCCAACTTCTCATCTCTTGAAAGCGGAGAGTCATTGAAGCTGCTGAGCACAGTGCCTTTTATCATTCTTATGCTAACAACTCATCTCAGTCACCATTTCACCTGAAATATTGTAAGGAAATTCTGATTTGAAAGCAGCCAGAATTCATCCTTTCCAATCACTAAAAACATCTCAAACTTCTCTTATGCTGCTGAAGTCAATAACTGAAATACCCTGCAAAAATGCTTGACTGACTTTTTTCCCTTTTACTGTTCAGTGAATCCTCTGAAATGTCAGAGTGAGAATGATGTCCCAGCTAAAAAGAACCCCACTGTTTGGTTGCACAACTAGAAGGAGATAAACATAGGAATGGATTTTTGTGAATGTGTTAAAAATGCAACTGAATTATGACGCTGCTGAAACCAAAAATAACTTTGGTTCAGCAATTGCCAACCAATTGTTAAGGCTGTTGTTAAGGCTGACTGTTTCACCTGGGAATGCATAAAGTAAAAGGAATTCAAAGAGTGAAAATACCTGAAGCAGCCCAACAACTATGCTTGACTCGTAATGCACGAAATGGTGCTAGCTGTAGTGGAGAGGTTCGAGAGAAGCAGAACAACAGAAAAAGAGCTTGTTTAGCATTAGGACAGTGACAGGAGTAATCTGAATCTTCCCATTACGAGTCCTGATCTTCCAGTGATTGTTGCATTAACAAATTTCTCTGGCATGGGTAATCTTTGCCCTGTATATTTTTGTTCCTTTATTCCATTTAGATCAGTGCAAACATGGTCTGGAAATTTTACAAAACAAAATTAGTGAAAAATGAAGGAATTTGTTGGTGTTTCCTTATCTTTCTTAAAGTCGGTTCGCATGACCGCTGGCTGTAGCTGGAGTTGCATACCGCTCCTGTATGTTAGAGAAGTAAATGAATGCTTAATGCTCTGTGGTGTATTTATCCTCCCAGTGATCATGGGAGTTCTGTTATTTCAATTTGACAGATGATGCAGAAAACCTGGTCTGGTTACTGAGGGCCCCACTGCAAGTATTTGACCAGAGCGAGAAACTGACCCTGCCCTCTCCCCCCAGGCTCATACTGCGGTTTCCAGGGGTTCATTCCTCCTCTGTAACTAGCAGGCAGTAATCCTGAGACTGTGGAGATATGTAGGAGTCTGTAGATTCTGGCTCCAGCCTTCCCGAGTTCAACCCGTCCTATACACAAACACACTGATTTTTTCCATTTGGGTTTCATGGAAACCTCATGGCAGCACACTGAGTGGATTTGCATGTACAGTGCAGCACATAATCGTAGAATCATAGAACCATTAATGTTGGAAAAGAGCTCTAGGATCATCTAGTCCAACCATCAACGCAACACCACCATGCCCACCAAACCATGTCCCTAAGTGCCACATCTACATGTGTCTTGAACACCTCCAGGGACGGAGACTTCACCACCTCCCTGGGCAGCCTGTTCCAGTGCCTGACCACTCTCTCAGAGACTTTTTTCCAAATATCCAACCTGAACTTCCCCTGGCACAGTCTGAGGCCGTTACCTCTCGTTCTATCACTGTTACATGGGAGAAGAGGCTGGCCCTCACCTCACCACAGCCTCCTCTCAGGAAGCTGTAGAGGGCAATGAGGTCTCTCCTCCTCTTCTCCAGACTGAACAGCCCCAGTTCCCTCAGCCGCTCCCCATCAGCCTTGTGCTCCAGGCCCTGCATCAGCTTCATTGCCCTTCTTTGGACACGCTCCAGGGCCTCGATGTCCTTCTTGTAGTGACGGGCCCAGAACTGAACACAGCACTCAAGGTGCGGCCTCACCAGTGCCGAGTGCAGGGGGAAAATCTGGTTAACAGCATCTAGTGCTTTGGCAAGGTTCTAGGAGGCTGACAAAGAGAAGACAAAGGGGTCATTAAAGGATTCTCAAATTGCTGGCACTGCATGCAGTTTCTACATACGTCTCCCCCTTAGTTCCATAGAAGTTTGCAAATGTATTACAAAGATTGACTATACAACAAGCTATAATCTAGCTGTTACAGACACAGCATACTGCTCTCTGCTTTGGTATCTGAAATGTAGAGCACTTTACCTGGGCAGCAAAGCTCCTGCCTCACAGCACCAAGATGCACATTTTGCATGATGTGATAGAAAAAGGGCGCATAAAGGTCAGGGTACAGGCACAACCCACTCTTGACTGTTCTGTTGTAGGCATTACTGATTCCATTGAAATTGTCCTGGAATAC
This sequence comes from Alectura lathami, assembly GCA_013399715.1. Taxonomy (NCBI): domain Eukaryota; kingdom Metazoa; phylum Chordata; class Aves; order Galliformes; family Megapodiidae; genus Alectura; species Alectura lathami. Next base: position 339,439 of record VXAV01003394.1, read on the forward strand.
AGTAGGCGATTAGCCACCCTGGGTCTCCTGCACCACGTGATGACTAAGCAAACTAAATAAATAATTAAGTATATAAAGACAGAGATGCCAGTTAGAAGCAGGGAGCTGCTGGCTCACTAGCAGTGGTGATAGTGCTGGAGGGAAACATCACCTTCACTGGCTGTAGCAGAAAGCATGATGATGGTAGGCAGGAAGGCATTCAGAAAAGAGCAGTGAGCTTATTTGACTTCTGGAAAGTCTGTTAAACTGTAAGAAGTTTAAGAAGCTGAAGGCTAAAAGAAGATTAAAAAGCAATTTGATCCCGGACTGTAAATTCTTTGTGAGAAGGAGATTTCTGATAATGGAGGTCTGTAGCAAACAAAGACAGAGAAAGATCCAATACCCGGTAGATCGATTTACTTAAATCTAGAGTGGCAATAAAGAGCAGGATTAACCTCAGCCATTTTAGCCATCCAACAGTCAAGCATCCACCCCAGGCTTGTTGTTTGGGCACCCTCACTGAGACACGGAGAGAGGCATTTCCAGAGGGCTGTTCAGCCCCCTTCTCTTAGGGTGGAGTGAATCACTTGGGTGCCTCTCACTTTTGGTTTTTTGGTCAATGTGCTGGAAGATGAGCTTGTACAAGTCACTGACATTGACCCAGCTGAAGTCTGACAAAGGCGTTCGTCTCACTTAAGTGTACATTTCTTTTCAGAAGTGTACGTTTCCCCAAGGAAATTACCTGAGATTCACCAGAATACCCCTTACATGCGATTTTAGAACTGGGCAAGGTGGCATGTGGAACGTAAGCAAGAGTCATTGGCTGGGAATCTGGGTCTGCACAGAGTGCCAGTGTGAGGACCCAAAGCAGAATGGCTCATCAGAGTCTGGTTTGGCTGGGGAACAGGCGAGGCTGGGCTCCCAGAAGACACATACCAACATCGTTTTTTCTAGCACTGCATTCTCATCAGACTTACAGAGCAGTCAGAAAGCAGGGGCCAACAGCTGCACATCAAAATCACACAATTGTTTCATCTTCCAACTGTTTCATCCTCTACATTTGGGAACACAGGGGACAAATGTGTACTTCTTCCTCCCCACCTCTTCCAATAAATGCCTAATTACGCAGCTGCTGCACAATAGCTGCTGATGCCAGTGGGACTGTGTGGTGACTGCGTAAGCAGACCAAAGAGTGGAAATCTCTGGGCAAAGTCTGGTCTCAGCACCACCTGCCACATCCTCATCACTACTGTTCTGTGGGCACAGAAAGCCTGTGGTGCCAGGAGAGCTGAGGAGGTGAAGATTATTTTTGTGTGTAGTGGGCTTCCAAGTTTTTATGTAGAAGATTGTAGTGGACACAAGGACATTGACACAACACAGCAGGATTCTCTGTTACAGTGCGTGCTTGTGATACCTGTTGTTGAATTATTCATTCTGAGTCACTGCTTCCTTTCTGCCTCTTATCGAATGTTAAAGTGCACACCTGAAAACCACAGTCACAGTGGGCAGCTGCAAAATGCATAAATATCTGTCCAGAAAATGTGAGCATGCAATGGATCCACAATACGAACATGCAGATACACAAACAAGTGAATAAATAATGAAGAATAACAGAACAAACAGAGAATAACCACCAGCTGGCCGTCATAATTGCTCAAAACAAAAATTCCCATGCTTCAGACATTATCATTCAAACCGAGTCATACCAAGTAGAATACAACAGCCTAATGATGCCAGGCAAGGACTGCTTTCCTTCCTCTGCACTCAAGAAATGCTCCTCAGCAGGGGTCATGTGCTGTCACTGATCTGTGCACAAGGATCCTGCTGCAGCCAGAGGAAGCTGTACGCCCGAGCAGCCCGACAGCTAGATGCAGCTGTGAAACGATATCAAGGTAATCAGCCAGTCACAGTTCCACGGCTGGAGTCAACGCCTGTGTCTTTGTAAAGCTGACAGTACGTCTCAGGTAGCCACAGAAGAAGATTTCAGCTCTCCTTTGCTAGAATTAGATTGCAGGGCTTGGGTTCTCCTCTCTCCACATCCCAGCACACCTCCACTTCTCCAGGCCGCTTTACCTGGGGAAGGCAGGAGGGAGAGGGAAGGGACGCCCTGCAGGAAGCTCTCTTCCAGCACGTACTGCTGCTTCCCGTGGTGCCCTTGCAGGTGTTACTCTTCTGCTCCTAACTACCAATAAAGTTAAAAATTATTTCTTGCTTGGGTAGTTGTCTGGAAAGAAGCATATGTTAGATCTACACCAGGAGGCCAAGCACGGTGACCAGACTACATTGCAGCAGGTTTGCCCTTGTTTTTTTCCAGTTGTTGCCAAAATCATTCTGTTGATGTTAGAAAGGTGTTCTGTGTTCCTATCTGAAGTGTCTTCAGACATATATTTTAAAAGAAATAGGTTTAGATTTCATACTGCTGGAAAAGCCACACCAATTCAGTTGAAGGAAAAAAAAATCCTACAGAAAAAGAGCAGTTACAGGAAACACGATGACACAACATTCCGTCCTACCTTGAAACCTAGCTCTCAGCACAGAAATTGCTACCTTTTCTCTTGAGCTCTGAATCAGAAGACTGGCCTTCATAGTACTGAGAGGTGAAAGTCGAAAATAAGACTATTTGGTAAAAGAAATAACTATTTCAATAAATACGTTTTTTTCCCATATGTCACTAATAATCCTTTTGTTTGAAAGAATTTCCTGTATGGTGCTGAGGTAAATAAAATGCTAATTTAACTGAGAGTAAGCATAAGACCTTGGGTTAAACGAGACGTTTGGGACTCAGAGTTCCAGCGCTGCAATAGATTCCTCCCTCCTTCACTGACCATTCTGCAGCTGGAACAAGTTTGGGCTCTGACGAGGCTGAGGGAAGCAGCACGTGCATATTGCTTCAGCCTTCCTGGAGGGAAAAGGAGAGCTCTAGAAGGTCTTTGAAGTACGGGAGAAAAAGAAATAGAAGCAAGAGCAAGAAAGGGGCGTGACTGAGTAAGCCAAAGAAGCGCGGAGGCGAGGTGGGCACTGAGGAGCGGTTCCATCAGGCGGAGGGACGCGGCACCTCCCTGGCTGCTGGGTGATGCAGGATGCAGCCACCTCCCTCTGCAGGCCGCTGCTCAGCCCCCATCCCTGCACAGCCACCTTGCAACCAGGTAACCAAGAGCCCGGACCGTTCTGCAGCGTCAGTAGCCATTGCGGGTGATCCAGCTGGGATCCAAGCAATACATTCATCTGCTCTGCCATGCAAATCAGCCTTGCTGCCTTCTTGACAATGGAATCTGGAAAAAAATCTCCTTCTTCTAACATAATTCCTCTGCAAATTCAGTGTGTTTAGGTTTTATCGATCTCCATGGGACTTGAAAGAAGTCAGCACCTTGCAGCTCTGCAAGTGGCACCAGCACATGCAAATCTAATGCTTCGGCAGGTTTCCAGGAACGTGGGATTTTTGTGCTCTGCTGGCCTTCAGGATGTGTCACGCTGCAATTTTAATAGGATGCACGTGGCTGATGCCAATGTGGCGAAGAGCACCAGGGCAAAAGGAGATGTAAGGCAAGGAGCAAGCTAGTCACCTGACGAAGGTTAGCCCACCTGTGTTTAGCTCAGTCGGTCCTTGAATTTTACAAAGAAACACGGCTAGTTTCTGTTCTGTGCGTGTCCACTTATGTATAGAATCTGGCAGAGTATATAGAGCAGCTGCGGGCCTGACAGTTATAAATAATAGCTTAAAAATTAATGTGATATGCAGATGTATGCACAAATACATGCATGTGCACTCACACTCTGATACATGTACTCATGTGCTTACAAGGGCCACAATTTTCCTTCACTTGCCCTCTGTTCTGTGCAGCTCCATTAACTTTGAATCACAAATGCATACACATCATCCAGTATTTCAAAGCCAGCACTTGACCTCTGTTCCAAGTTTCAAAGACCATTTACTGCACTCAGTATTGACCACCCACCTGAGTAAAGATACCCCGAGTATAGCCTGAATAAATGTTCTTTTGTCCTTCATTAATAAATAAATTATTGGCCCCTGTATGGCCAGATGAATTACAGAAGATAAGTTACTATACTTAATAAAATAATATTCTCCACACCTGCTCTTCTTTTTGGATCAAGCATTGCTGTTACAAGCAAGTTTTGTTGTTCTGTGAGTTTTCTGGTTTTAAAATCTCCATAGCAAAGTTTTCGGGTCCGTTAGGAGGCTGTGCAAGCAGGGAGTGCAGTGCAGCAGCACACAGTGTCTCACATCACATGGCATGCTCGTCACAGTCTGCTTTTTCAACCTGGCTTTGCATTTACAAAGCAAAGTAATATCTTATAAATTATATGGAATTGTTAAATTCAAATTGTCGGCCAGCATGAAAGGAGCCTTTTTCTCATATCATGTACTTGAATTTTACGTAGAAGGGCATGCTCTTGTAAAGCCTCTTGTACTTCTCATTGTGCTCTCTTGGAGTTTAGACGCAGGGGCTGGCTCTGCTGTGTTAGAGCCCTGCAAATGCGAAGAATACCTCCATATCTTAGGTATGTCAAAGCCCCTTTGTGGAAACAGATCTTGAAAGCCCGTAACATCGGCTTTTGGGAAAGTGGGATGAGCAGAAATTGGAGACATTCAGACCATTCACTTCTTACCACTGACATAGAAATCTTCAGAGGTTCACAGATTTTTTAAATAGGTTTTACAGCAGTATCAAGAGCATTCACCGTGCAAAACCAAAAAAATGAGCGTCAAGCCCTGCCCCAAAGAGTGCCCTTCTATTGCCCATCCGGGGGGGGCCTGCAGGACCTGCAGTGTAACCATACCTGGGGTTCAGGGACACTTCTGTCCTGCCTCTGAGCCTCTGGGCGTTCACAAGGGAGAGAAAATGTTTGGGGCTGCACATGCACATCCAGTGTAAGAAGCTGCTTTTCTTTCCAGATGTAGCTGTGTACGAGGAGATACCTACACAGCTTGGGTTTTCCATCCAAATCTTGTAGTATCTTATAGGTCTTCAACACATGAATCAGATCAGCTCGTGAACAAACCTGAGGCACTAACATTTCTAAGCAGAACATGGAGACTGCAGAACAACTTCCACTCTAACACTGGATTGTAAACAGCACTGTTAGGTGGCTCACAAAGAAAATTATACATTTGCGTGTGACGGTAAGAGTCTGACCGTGATGGTAATGGAAATTCATGCCAGTATTACAAATTTTTATAATTCAAGTTTCAGGAGGATTGGGGCTACTGATGCCCTGCTTCTGGGTACCTGTCTCCAGACTCATCACCCAGCAGCGTACTGCAGAAAGGACAAAGGGGAGTCCCCGCACATCACTTACACAACTCAGTGCCTGGCACAGGAGAAAGCTCTGCAGAGGTGCCCATGGCTTTCTGGTGACAGCAAGGGGCCTGGGGTGACTCTCGCAATGAGCACATCTGGCTATTTTGATGTCTAAGGCTAGGTGAGGTGAAACCCACTGGTAGTGTCTATGCACTTAAATCACACACAGCTGCACCCCCCTTTCTGAAGCAGCATTCCTGCCCCATAGCTCAGAGAAGCAGGCAAAATTGCAGCCTCCTAATACTTAAAGGGAGCTGATAAACAGGAGGGAGAGCAACTTTTTGCATGGTCTGGCAGTGGTAGGACAAGGGGGAATTTTTTTAAACTAAAAGAGGGGAGATTTAGGTCGGATGTTAGGAGGAAATTCTTCTCTCAGAGGGAGGTGAGGCCCTGGCCCAGGCTGCCCAGAGCA